>OZ023321.1:14196326-14350061 GCA_964007375.1 Ophion obscuratus | reverse complement strand
GAGAGAGAGAGAGAGAGAGAGAGAGAGAGAGAGAGAGAGGGAGAGAGAGAGAGAAAGAGAGAGAGAGAGAGAGCGAAAAAGGGCGGAGAGGGAGACAGAGAGAGGGAGTGACGGGGGAAAAGCGACGGGGCAACCCCCGGCGCAATCCATCGAGCCCTGACCCCCTCGTGGCCGCGAGGTCGAGCGCCCACATAGCAAGGGCTGCTTTTCACTCGCGACGACGCGTTCAATTGTCTCTCTCGCTCTCTCGCTATGCGTGGGTCCCCCCGGACACACTCTCCCGCCGATCGATCTACTTTCACGCTTCTTTCCACGCACATACGGTTTGTCTCCCCCCCCCTTTTTTTCCTACATCGACCATGAATGTTTGGCCCCGAAAGAATTCCAATTGGATCCAAAGACCTGCGTAGGGTTTTCAGTCACCAAGGGGGCGCTTTTTTCACCGCGGTATCTTCGGGCGAGCTTCGACGAGATTTTCCGCTCTTTTTTGGCATTTTGACAGTGTTTTTTTTTTTGATACTTCAGCCCTTGGTCCGTTGGGCCACTTCGGGGCGAAGGGTGGTCGAATTTGAGGAAATTCAGACGGTCAATTTTTGCATGGAAGTTAATGAGGAAGCGACGGAGAATGATGATGACCTGCCGAAGTAACGCAGGGCCAAGGTACGGGCAATATCGATTCGTTATTTTTTAGGGACAGCCGAACTCTGAACCCCCCTGTTTTCCCCCCACACACCGAGGGCGCTCGAGAGCCCAGCTTCGAAAATTCGATATCATACCCCGGTGGAGCACACTTGCGTACTGATAGCTCGCCTACGTACCGCACACTCCGGCTTCGATTGACCATAAGCTTTTTTTTCTTCCTCGTCGCAAGGAATTGTCCTTTCGCCCAATGATTGGGATGTTGAATAAGCTCTTGCTGGTTCTTCGTGAAAATTAATGGTTTATTTTATGGGCTTACGTGGATTTCGAAGCCAAAAATGCACTTTTTCTCTATTTAAAAGAAATATATATATATATATATATATATATATATATAAATTATTTTATTCAAAATGTCAAGCACACAAAAGAGCAACATTTCAACAATATTAAAAAAAATTCATCCAAAACTTTGGGAAATTCAGCCGGGGACCTGGTTTCCGGACCCCTGAAAAAAGTGTCCTCATGGTGGTCAGGATAACTCATGATAGCTTTGTCTGAAATTAAAAAACCAAAATTTTTCTGTTAGTATATAAGTGTAGCTCGTGATTGAACTAAGGATTTTAAAAAAAATTGAAATTTGAATTTTTGGCAGAGTTGTATGCAAAACAGTTCAATTTTTGGTACAATTTACACTACGTGTAACCTTGTAAAATTCGTTGTAATAATAAAAAACCTTCGTTTCAGCACTAGTCAATGCTATTTTGAAGTGTGCAAAATTTCAATAAGACTGATGCGTTTGTTTTTGAAAAATCGTGTCCACCGACTACAAGAATAGTGCTTAGAGAAAACAACAGAAACAAGAATATAGAGGCAACGTTGTATAGATCGAAAGTAGGGGGAAATTCAAACACTCATTTCCGTTCACGGTCGGGGTCGTTTCTTGTACCATAAAGCCACCTTTGTTTTTGATATATTTGAAATAAAAAATGATGATTTATAAATATTTGCAAAGTTACTTCGTTCATAATAATTGGAAAGTTACTTCAGGTTCCATAAAGCTGCGGGTAATTTGTGAATTCTAATTTCTCAGTAGCTAGCTTCCTAATCGTTGTGAAATTTTTACACTGCCTTTCAAATTTTTTGCATAATGGAATATCAAATTTTTAAAATTTTATTACCATTTTCAATTTTGGACACAACATCCTTAAGGGGAGGGTAGGGGTTTCAGCGTGAAAAAAACACTTTATCGCGAATTTTTTCATCTATATGGATAGAGTAAATTTATTGATACTTTTTGTATATGGTTAAGTGTCATTTCAAGAACATTCCGTGAAATTTGTACGCGAAAATATCCACAAACAAGCCGGTACCGCGTTTTTGTCTCGAAACCACTTTTTCAAAGTCCGTGTTCACTGCCATTTGAAAAGTACATGACCGATTTATTTCAAACTTGGTACACACTTTCTACATATAAAATACCTCCCCTCAACGGTTAGTTTGAGATTTTTTTTTACATTGAGGGGGTTTTCCACCTCCAAAATGGCGGAATTTTTCGTGAAAAATAGCACTTTTCACTTTACATGACCACCTAAAATGTAGAAATGAAAAAAAAAAAAAAAATTATCAAAGACCGTTGGGGGGAGGATTTGATGATACTTTGACTAAATTTTAATGGTACTTGATTTCAGATCATTTCTAGCCGAGATACAGTGAACACCGCAAATCGTGTTTGTCCAAAGGCGTTCTTGGAAAAGCTTTGTCACCGGCTTGTTTGTGAATATTTTCGCGTACAAATTTCACGGGATGTTCTTGAAATGTCACTTAACAATGTACAAAAGGTTTCAATAAATTTACTCTATCCATATAGATGAAAAAAAATCGCAAAAAGTGTTTTTTTTTCACGCTGTAACCCCTACCCTCCCCTTAAAAAATGTGCATATACAGAATAAATCTGTAGCTTGTATGTATCTTTTTGAAGTTCATTGAAAAAAATAAATAAATAAACCGTCATTTGACTCATCTGAATCGCCACAATCCAAGGTTAAATTGAACAAAAAATACATGTTATTGTTTAGACTATACTGAGTCTTTACGAATTTTTTGAACTTTTTCCACCACCAAACACCAGAGATAAAAAATAGTTTAATGTATGTCATTTAACGTGCGGTTAGATGGGCAAGACTTTCACATTAAAGGTTATGTATTTTTTTTTGTTATTTAGCATCAAGATAAACCATTTCTAACAACGGATTAACGCAAACTGAACGTTTGTAAACATTTAGAAAAAAAAATCCTCATCTTGCCCATTGTAAACCATGGGCCAATAAGCTCGTGACGTAGATATAAACAGGCATAATTATAAATTACTCAATCTTCCATTATGAATTGTATAAAACATTCGTTCTCGTAGTTTTTTCATAATAATCCTCGATAATGTTATACTTTTTTAAGTTGGTAGTAACACAAAAGTTTTTCTACTTTACGTAATAAAAATATCAAAAGGCATAATTTTGCCCTTTAATGATATATTTTAAAAAATAGCATATCCAGAATGAATCTGTACCACGTATGCATTTTTTTGCGGTTCGTAGAAAAAAAAATTTGTAAACCTTCATTTGACTCAACTGAAGCGCTCCAACCTCCTTAAGGTAGTCCTATCGCTTCACACTAGTCATACCACTGATCATATTTGAGACTTGTATAATTTATATATCCAACATATACAACAAAAAATGGTAATAAATAAATTTGCCATCTGTAAACTATTTAATTAATGTTCACATTTAATTCGAAAAATGAAAAAATCGTTATTCCATCGATTCGCGCAGTATTTTTACGTTCGATATTTGGCAACTATTGGGTTGGTAAGAAAGTCTTGCGACACACAACATGAGTAAAATATAAAAACATTTTATTTTAACAGTAAACAATTATTCAGTAATGTATGCTCCCTCTGTATCTACAACTCGTGCCCAACGCTCTGGTAGACTTTGCACGCCTGCACTCCAGAATTCTTTGGGTCGTGAATTGAAAAAGTCGACCAGTGTATTTTTGAGATCCGCGACATCATCAAATTTTTTATCCTACAAATAATTTTTTACGTTCGAAACAGATCGTAGTCGGTAGGTGCTAGGTCTGGTGAATACGGTGGATGCGGTAGAACTTCCCATCCCAGCTGCGAAATAGATTGTTGTGTCATCTTAGCTACGTGGGGTCGAGCATTGTCGTGGAGAAGCCGAACTTGGAGACGTTTACGCCTTTTTTGTTTGATAATTTCAGCCAGCTTTTGCAGTTGTGCAGAGTAAGTATTTGCATTTATCGTGGTGTTGGATGGGAGCAGTTCGTAATATAGCATGCCCTCAGAATCCCACCAACAACAGAGTAAAACTCTCTTCACTTCACGGGGCAGCTTAGGGGTCGGATCTGGTTTTTCTCCTTTCGGTAGCCATTGTCGCTTACGTGTGTAGTTAACATAAAGCACCCAGCTTTCATCTCCAGTGACTATTTCTTGAAGAAAATCCTTTCTGTGTGGACGTTGCAGGAGTGAAAGACAGATGGACATGCGTGTCGCTTTGTTTGATTCGCTGAGATCGTGTGGTATCCAAGAAGAAACATCTTTTCTGTATCCGAGATTTTGTAAATGTTGGAGAATCGTGGGATGGCTACAGCCGAGTTTGTAAGCTAATTCCCGTGACGACGTATTAGGCTTTGCCTTTGTAAGTGCTCGTAGTTCTTCATCGTCAACAGTTGATTTCCTGCCGGACCTAGGTTTGTCTTCAAAAGATGTATCGCCAGAACGGAAACGCTGGTACCAGCGGGATATCGTTGAATGATGAACTACGTTGGCCTTGAACACACTACACATATTAGCGGCTGCGGTTCTTGCAGAACGCCCTTGTAAAAATTCGTAATATGCAATCGATCGAAGTGCACTATGATCCATCTTCGCTCGTACTGTCTGCGCGGAACAACTGACTCGCTTGTATACCCTACGGCATGGAAGGTTCTAGACTAGTCTTGAATATACTACTCTCGAATGTTGTAGAACTTCGTTAGAAGAAAACATATCTTAATCGAAAGGAAAGTGTCGCAAGACTTTCTTACCAACCCAATATATTTGGTTCTATCTCCGTCTCTTTTTACTCAACCAGGCGAGTTTAACCTCCATTCTTTTCAACGTCGATCTGTCGAAAACAATATCAGGTGCGGGAAATATAAAGCATTGTATTCGGGCCACGACTGGTAAAATGCGTGGCAAATTTGTGTCGGCGAAATATGTCAGTTAAAAATGAAATATGTGTGGAAATTCGAATGAGTGAGATGAGGTTAGGACTACAGTCAGCTGTTGCCTTGCTGCCACGTCTCTTTATCGTAGCAAGTGGTAATAAATCCAATACCGGAAGTTCAAATTAAACTTGATATTAAATAAAAATTAGGTCAATAAGCGTCATTTTTTCCGAGAACACTGGATTACTAAAAGTGTCAAGTATGTAAATCTGATTATTTTAAAGAATCTGACGGATTCCCACTATTATATAAACTTTTGTAGCGACCGGAAATTGGGTTTTTGTATGTCGTCTCGGAATTCCTTCGCAAAAATACGCAATTTTAATATTTCTCTGTAATTAGGTCGATAAACGACCTAATTACAGAGTAACGCGATCCATTGTAGAACAGCGAGAGCTTAATCAACGTCCTAATAATATTCCAGCCTAACGGCCACAACCCGCGTACCTTCAACGGCAATACGGCAATTCTCGACCGTGGATTCTTCTTTTCTCGGTCTGTTTGTTTCACGCTCGTACCGTCGAGTTCCCGAGCAATCGAAGAAACAAACATATCGACAGATTTTTTTCTTCACATTTTATTATTACGAAGCCATTGTATCAATAAATTAAAAAAAGCTGCCCGCGTAGTAAAAGTGAAATCACGAGCGGAAAGGCTGGACAGCGAGTCGAGGTGGGATCTCAAAAATGGCAAGATACATAGAAAAAGTGGTCGGATTCGGGGCACATTTGATTGTACGTTCGTTTGACTAGATTAAGTTCCGGATACATCGCTGGCCGAGATCTTTGTCTCATGGAATTATCAATCGTCGCAATTGTTAAAAGATACATGGATTTGTTTCATACCAATGCTCACAGTAGTTCACGTCACGGACTTGAGAAATATGCGCCTAGTCTAGGGGTTAGGCTACTGTGAAAGATGAGAAACCCTCGTTCGTCGCTTGAGGTAAATTGAAAATTTACCGCAAGTAAAATTTTGTTTCAACGAATTTTTTGTTTGATGATTGAATCATGATCACGAAAAAAGCTGGGTCTTACCAAATATAATCTATTCTGAGAAAAAAAACTCGTTTTTTAAGTTTCCGATCAACCGGGTGGCCAAAATCAAGTGCATCGTTAACCCCCTGAGGTTCGAAGGTCCTTCACGAGATAATAACTTCTTTGATTATTGATATTTTTTAATGGAGCTTCGTACACAACATTGTTAATGTACATACAAATAAATGTCCATGGGATTTTTCAATGTCCTCACGTCTGGCTTAAAATTTTTTTAATAACCCTGATTTTCCATTCGTCACTGTAGTCTAACCCCTTAATGACTGATTAGTACTCGTTACTCAGGAAAAAGCATCGGTTAATTGTGACGATTCATTCGATAGGTCCTACTCTACAATGCTGAGCGTTATCGCAGTTGATTCCGTTCAAAAGTCAAGAGAAATCAACGAAACAAGTCCGAAATTTCGTGTTTCATTTTTTCGTGGAATGTTAAACGATTTATCGAAGTGTCTTGTGAATTCGTAAAAAGTTCAGATATCGATAAAATTAAAATGCTCCGTTCAAAGTATCAATTCGGTCATCAAGTTTGGTCGGATTTGCTACCCAATGGGGACACGATTGAATAATTAATTTACCGACGCTTGTCTCGGATAACGGCCGTTTCGAAGCTCGAATTCTTACGATAAGTAATGTCAAGTAGCTTTGCTGCAAATACTTTAGTCGCGACCATTTCCGAAGGTAAAAGATACCGAGAGGGGATTGTTTGGGTCAAACGGTACGAATTGTGCGAACATCTAAAGGCAGTGTCCATCGAAAGGCGGGAGTAGATGAGAAATTACGCTTAATTCGGGACCGAGAGAATGCGTGTAAACATTGTAAATCTACCCGTTTGACGAGGTAGGGCCTCAAAAATAAATACATACGACCATTTTGTTTAATATCCTAATAATCAGGTTTGCGTTCAACGTGATGAAAATCCTCGTTCATTGTCAGGAAAATTTTTGATTCCGCTCTTTTTCTCTTGTCCGTTATCACTCCAAGGGTGAATATTCGTCGAGGCCTCTCGATTGCCGACGATAGATTTCCCGCCCACAGGATCAGTTACCGACGGTGATATCTAGAAACCGACCGAAGATACAATACCCTCCGTCGGTAAGCTAGAAATTCGACAAGCGGCCGATGCGAGAGAAAACGAGCACACGCGCTGCGGGATTTGTAGATGTGTACGCGTCGGTAAGTCGTCGAAGCTAATCGTCGTTTCACTACCGACGCTCGGCACAGCCGTCGAGGATTCTCACGCAGTTCGGAATACCGCCGCTTCTCCGAGTGTGGCGCTCTCCAGACCGAGGGAACTTTCGAACTCGAAACATAACCGCAACGTCAAGACCACGTGTATCTTTCGTTCGAGAAGTTCAGAGTTTCCAAAACTCTTATGCGTCGCGGATCCGGATGACAAAAGTGCGACAACAATTGTTTGTCGAAGCCGCAGTCGCTCAGATTCTCCTGGCCGAATACACTCTGCGGAACTTTTTCCGGTTCCTCAGGTTTGGACTCTTCTGCAAGGAAAAACGGTCGTTGGAGACGCCATTCGGAAACGGCGATAAAATAAATTATCGTTACGTGAATGGAGGAAATCATATGGATATTGCCGTTAGGGGCGGTACGCTATTTACGTAACGCAATTGGGGGGGTCAAGGTTTGCGTTACGTCACGATTTTAAAAGTGTCAGAAATAGCAAAATTTCTGCATGTTCAAGTTTTAAATTTAAACCTCGAGTGCAATTTTACCGTGGACAGCTCACAGCTTTCTATACGCAATGTCAGTTAAGGGGGAAACTCACTGTGCAAGAATTGCACAGTAGCTTTCCCACATCCCCCGAGCAAAATTCGAAGGAATTTTTTTTTTTATAATTCTTGAAAGTACATGTATTGAAAAATATGTTGGCAACATTTATATTCACAAGTCCGAAAATTGACGGAGTTATAGTCACTTTAGTGAGAACAGGTAGCGCGACCGGTTAGTGCCCTCAGTCCCTCACGGTGTGGCATCATTTACAATAGATAAAGTACAGGCTCTTATTATTTTGTGAACTATCATGAAGATGAAGAACCGTCATATCGTCCGCGACTAGATACTTCAATGTAAGTATCAATATTCTAGAAAAAATCGTCACTTTATATCAAGAAACACGGAACGAAAACTTTAAACGCGTTTTTCTCGAAACTAGTTTTTTCGACCTTGTCCGAGCGAATACTTAAAAACTTATCAACTGATTTTCAATTTTACAAAAACATTTTTGTAATCGCAATGACTAAGGCTGTACGTATCTGCTTTTTTAACATTTGATAATTACTATTTTTAAAGACTGCTTGAATACAGAAAAAAGGCCTTGAAAATAGAAAAAATGTTCAAATTGTCGGCGTTTTGTAAAAAAAAAAAAAAAAAAATTAAAAAACAGCTACGCATAACGATAGCTATATTTGTTGTTGACTTTTGTTGACTTTTATGATGTCCCATTTCTACCCCCATTCCTTCAGTTACTAGATACTAAGAGCGCGATTTCCCTTGGGTAAATATAATGTAATCGGGCGATAATGTTCCAATAGAATAAACATGTTTTCTGTCAATTTTTCCAGATTATTCAATTTGATGATATCCGAATACGGAATGAATACTGAATCGAATTGGATTCATTACTTATGTTGAAATGAATACTGAATTCAGTTGGATTCATTATTCATTTGGGAATGAATACTGAGTCCAACTGGATTCATTATTCATTTTGAAATGAATACTGAATCCAGTAGGATTCATTATTCATTTTCGGAACAAATACTGAATCCAACTGGATTTATTATTTATTCTCAGAACGAATACTGAATCGAGGTGGATTCATTAACGAAAAAAAAAATTAATATCCATGTGACATGTATTCGCAATTATTTTCCTACTCGAATACTAAAAGTATTTGAGTATGCCCATCTCTGACCTCGACACTAAAAATAACGCAATATTTCGTATTTTTGTTTTAGATGACCAGAACGGACTGAATCTTGGCAATCGTTTGACACTGCCATTCTGAACAGGACCCGTTCGAGTGTCCTCTAGGGCAGCGCTTCCCAATTTGGCACAAACAAGCGAGACTGCCGCGCCCTCTGTCGCCCATCGCCCGCGCTTAGCGCGTGTTGCGGCTTGGTGAACCTTTAAGGTACGCGTCCATATTCATGTGGACGCGTGCCTTAAGGGACTATACCAGTTTGAAAAGCTTCAGCCTCTCAGCAGGCATTATTCGAGGAAGAAGAGCGTCCATTGTACGAGCCTGGTATAGCTGATTAGCAGTTTTTATGGTAAATATGATTTTATCTTGCAAAAATCGATAGTTAAATCTTTGAACGCGTTTTTCTCGAAATGAGATTTTTCAAATTTGCTGACATTGTAACTCAAAGAACAATTATCCGATTGACTTGAAATTTGAACTGAGTACTCTTAAATATATTTACTCTACAATGACGTAGGATATTTTTGATTGGATGAAAATTGACGATTTGGCATTGAAAAAAACGACCGTTTTATAGGCAAGAAAACAGACTTTTTACATAACTACGCCATTTTCCTAGATTTTCATATTTTTCGAAAATCCTACGTCATTGTACAGGAAATACCTTCCAGTTAACGACATTCTTTCCTTTTTCGGTTTCAGCTACTCAATCGGCCGGAATTATGTCAGCAGGGGAGGATCTCAATATTTTTCTATGAAAAAATTATGTAATATAAGTCAAATATAGCCAAGTATATTCTTAATTTTCCGAAACCTTCAATTGAGTACTTTTCTTCCAAAAAATTCCCGAAAATCACCCAAATTTTCAGTGTTCACACTGGTATAGCCCCTTAAAGGTTCACCAAGCCGCAACACGCACTATCTTAGCGCGGGCGATGCTCGGCAGATGGCGCGGCAGTCTCGCTAGTTCGCGCAAAATTAGGAACCGCTGCTCTAGGGACACCCACACTGGATATATTCATTAAACAAAATAACTTTTCAATATCAAATAATGAACTAACAAAATTTAAAAAATTCGTTACCATACATTTATTAGTTCTTCCCGAATAAATCCTGAAAAATGGCTTAAAAATTGGCCATCATACAGTTCGACCACCTTAGCATTCAAAAGGATCTGGATGAGCAAGCCTGCACATTGGTAAACTTACCCAGACCGTGTTCGGCAATGGAAAACGAGGTGGTCGAGGATAGCTGAGCGGAGCTCACAGTGAATCGATCCAACTGGCTGGACCTCATCAGATTGCAGAGCGAGGGTAAAACGTGAGGTAGAAGTGGGCCTCTCAGTTCGAGGGAATGAAATCTGTCCTTCTCCAGTCGCACGATACTTTCGCGAACCTAGACGGGAATCGACACAGCAGCAATTGTAGTAAAAAAAACGAGGATTCGCCTCACCGCATCTCAATCGTCGTGAGTGACGTATCGTTTGTTGCACCTTGATAGGCCTGAGAGTGGCGCCGTGAAAGGCGACAGGTGCCAACAGCGTGGGAGGCACCCCGGCGAGGGCACCGGTCGTCGCGACCGCCGATTTGCAATTGATCAGGAAATTGAACAGTGCTTGTGCCTCGACTCCCTTCACGAAAACGAGCGATTGCTTAAGCGTGTCTATCTCGCTCTCTTTTTCCAGTACCAGCCTTGCCTGAAATCGAACGTAACGGGAGATTGGACAATAGGACGTTGAATAAGTTCTCGCTGTTTTCTAACAGATGGCGTTACCAGAACTGCGTGCGTATAGTTTAAGGGGGGGATAAGGTATTCATTTTTTTGTTTGCATTGCAATTTTTTAAATGAATGCATAATATCTCAAGAATATTGTGTCAACATTTCAAGTCGATCGGAGCAAAATTGACGAAGTTATGAGTATTTGAGCGTCCGTTGCTCCAGGCGTTGACGAGTTGCGAATTAGTAGAGCAGAGGAGCAAGTGGCCCATGACAGTAAAGGGGCCGTCCATAAATTACGTCATTTTAAAATAGGGAGGGGGGGGGTTCGTCTGCGGATGACGGTAAATGATGGATGAGGGGGGGGGGGGGGCGCGTTTCGAAATTGACGTCATTCTTGTGATACCAGTTACTTCAAAATGTACAATAGTATATTGTACAACTAAAGTGGTTTCCCCGCATGAGTGATGAAAAATATTTTGCAAGTACCTAATGGTATTAATTATTGAACTCATTATTTATTTATTTATTACATAAGGTTTGTCTACATTATATTCGAGAACTTCAAATAACAGCGTACCTATGAAAATAGTTCGATCGAGCCAAAATGAATATGGGGAGGATACGGAGATATTACTCGTAATCCAGGATTTGCAAGAATGGGTGAAAACTCCGTGGGAGCTATCCAAAGAAAACTAAAGAATAGAGAAGAATAATATTATTATATTAATGAAAATTGCCAAAGAACAAAATAATAAAAGATGATTCTATAACAAAATGTGGGAGCTATCCAAAGAAAACTAAAGAATAGGGAAGAATAATATTATTATATTAATAAACATTGCCAAAGTACAAAGTAATAAAAGATGATTCTATAACAAAATGTTTTAATGTTACCCAATTTTTCTCAAATCCGCAAATGTTTTAATTTTGCCAAACTGGTAATGACGTCAATTTTGCGAGAGGGGGGGGGGTCATTCGGAAATGACGATAGGATGATTGTAGGGGAGGGGGGGGGGGGTCGAAAATCAGCAAAAATCGATGACGTGATATATGGACGGCCCCAAAGAAGGAAGAGTTTTGCGTAGACAAATGCAAAAAGATGCTCTAGATCGTGTTGACGGAAGCTTTTTGCTCTACGGACCTGGCATCGACGACTCTGTGTGAGTATGAGAAAATTATCGAGTTTTATTTTGAATTTTTCAGTGCGCAAAACTTTAAAGCGTTTTTCTGAAACTTGTCATGTTTGAAGTCCGTGTACGCCATAACTCAAAATCTACTGGACCAATCGTTTTGAAATTTTACACAGTACTTCTTCATATAATTCACCAGGTATTGTCGGCAGCTCTTTTGTTTTTTAAATAATTATTAATTTTACAACAACAAATTAGCCGATTTTTCTTAGCGAAAATCGGCTTTTTGGCTCCGAAGTGCTACGAAAAATTGAAAACTTGAAAGAACAAGAAAAATCCTCCCGTGGTTACCTCGAGAAACATCTCCTTTGACAAATGCATTTTGATTTTTTGTTTCAGATGATTCTGTTGCGAGTTATGATGTACACCGCAAAACAACTTTTCTTCGAGGCGCCTCCGGAGATTTACTGTCACTCGCTAAATTTTCAATATTTTGCAATGAAAATTTGGGAAAGTATTGTTCGAAGGTTGCATTATTATATGGAAATTGACTGAATAAACTAACAGTATTTGTACCGCCAAAAAATCTAAAAATCGTGCCCTTTTTTCGCCAAATTAACCTTACTTCGCCATTAAGATGGTAACGCATCTATACAGAAGTACTATAAGCAAGCTTGAAATTCCGTGTATGTCCTTTTACCGAAGTGTAAACAAACTTTGGAGACATTACGATATCTGTGGCCCCTAATTCTGACCACGCAGCCTTTATATTTGACCCGCAAAAAAACCCTTTTTCAGGAGTGGTAAAAATCGAAATTCCGACCCTTAAGAGGGTGAAACAGGGTTTTTAAAGTTTGTATGAGACAACATATTTTTTTTTGTCAGATTTGCTTGAAACTTGGTGTAAATACTCTACAATACGAATAATTGAACATGTATTTCAGCGTTTCCCAACAGTCGACCCTTAAGAGGGTTAAACGGGGGTGTTAAAATTTGTACGAGACAGCATATTTTTTGTCAGATTTACTTGAAACTTGGCATAAAAACACTAAAATACGAATAATTCAACATATATCTCAGCAATATACAAAATTTCACCTCTAAAGGGGTTAAACGGGAGTGTCAACGTTTGTATGAGAAAACATATTTTTTGACCAGATTTACTAGAAATTTACCATATTTATGTTATATATATATAACACTGCATGTTTTCCTCGCTGTTCGGCGCGTGTAGGCATTCAAGTAGTACTTTTAACCCCTTAACTGTGTTCGTTTGGCTTTGTAATGAATACTCAAACAAATACATGTGTAATTATTTGTATTGGAGTATATACCAAGTTTCAAGCAAATCAGACCAAAAAATATGCTGTTTCATATAAACTTTAAGGCCCCCGTTGCACCCCCTTAAGGGCCGAATTTCGATCATTACCACTTTTGAAAAAGTCTCATTTTGGGACAAATATGAAGACTGCGTGGACAGAATTAGGCGCCACGGATATATTATTAGGAGTACAACTTTGCAGTGACCGTTTTACTTAGAGAGCCACTGCGGCCGAAGTAGTGGCCCTAGCTCAATAAAAAAAGTGGCATTTTAAACTAGAGGCTCTGCCAATGTAAACAATTTAAAAAAGCTAACGGATACGTGTATGCATTATAAAGTTATTGGCACTCAAACATGGCAACCTACGAGCCGAATTCTCAGCATTTGCGGGAACTGCTCCAAAGACAACAAAGGAAGGGATTTTTGCACCGAATTGTGACTGGAGATGAAAAGTGGGTTTACTACGATAATCCTAAACGCCGAAAATCATGGGGACTGCCTGGTCATATTCCGTCATCGACGCCCAAACCGAATATTCACGGATCCAAAGTGATGCTGTGTATCTGATGGGACCAGCTGGGTGTTGTGTACTATGAGCAGCTCAAACCATCCGAAACCATCACAGGGGAACTCTACCGACGTCAGTTGATGCGCTTGAGTAAGGCACTCAAAGAGGAACGGCCGCAATTCAACGAAAGACATGACAAGGTGATACTGCAGCATGACAATGCCCGACCCCATGTTGCAAATGTCGTGAAAAAGTACTTGGAAACCCTGAAATGGGAGGTTTTATCCCACCCGCCGTACTCTCCAGACATTGCCCCTTCCGACTATCACTTGTTCCGGTCAATGGCACACGATTTGGCTGACCAGCACTTCGGTACTTACGAAGAAGTCAAAAATTGGGTCGATTCCTGGATTGCCTCCAAGGACCAAGACTTTTATCGACGCGGGATTCTAATGCTACCTGAAAGATGGGCCGAGGTCGTAGCTAGCGACGGGCAGTACTTTGATTAAAAAATATGTAGCCACTTCTTTATAATAAGGCCTTAAACTTTTGAAAAAAACGGTCACTGCAAAGTTGTACTCCCAATAATACTGCCGTAACTTTTTTTCTTCCTATATTGAACATGTCAAATTGCATACCAAAAAAGAGTATTTGCGGGGAATTTTACTGCGCTACTTCATTTTTAAAAATCTGCAACCGAAGCACATAGAATTCTTGCTGAGACTTACGACGACCATGCTCCGTCGGAAACAACATGCAGAGATTGGTTTAGATGCTTCAAAAATAATGATTTCGATGTGTTGAATTGGAGGTTTTACTTCACGAAGACTCATGTCAGACGCTAGCTGTACTTGCAGAATCATAAGGAGTTGATCACACAACATTTTCGAAACGCTTGAAAGCATTAGGAATTATTTTTTTTTAGATAAAGCATTAATTTTCACGAAAAAGCAGCGAGAACTTGTTCCATATCCCAATAGAAGTGACAAACGACGCTTCCCGATGACGATGGAGATTTGTATTTTTCGGCAGACCTGCAAGGTGTTGATTCTGCGAATCTCAGCATCCTCGATACCGAGACTCTGCAGCCATTGTTCTTCGCTGTCTTCGTCTTCATCGTTTTCCACGATTTCGTCGCTAGGTGCAGTGGGATCGGAGGGACAAGAGTCCAGAGTCTCGCATCCCGAGTCCGTAACGTCCGAGCGTCTCTTACCGCTGTCCTTCCTTAGCGGCATCGTGTATTCTATGTCTGTAGAGAGGACGAACGATAGAAATAATTTTACCGCCGGACATTTTTCGTTTGAGGATCATTGGGAAGGAAGGGAAATGATCGTGCGGAAAAAATAAAAGTTACGTTTGCACTGACGAGTTGGAGGCTTGCTTTGTTTATTGAAATAATCTAAAGTAGGTTGACGCGGCGTGTATTTCTCGAGTGAGTAGAAGACACCTCTGACGAGAACTGTGGAATTTTAAGATCGCCACAGTGGTTTTAATTGAAATTTAATCAAGTTTTTATTTTTACCACACTCAAATGATACTTTTTTGCCCCAGGATTTTTCATGAGATCGGAGTTTACATTGTTGCTATGCAATTATGGTATTGTCAGTTTCTGAAATTGATTTCGGCAGACTTGAGCCAGTAAATCCACTTGAACATTTTTTACACTGCTTACTTAGAGACGTACAATCTCAATTCGCAAAAAAAAAAAAAAAAAAAAAAAAACATTTTGTTCATCAATAAATAGAGAACAAAATAATCGAAAAAGAAATTCCGTTCGAACGATAAAAATGTCAAAATCAAGTACTTTTGGCCGTTTGACGAAAATCACTGAAACATTCTTTAGGCTGCTCATTTAGCCATCCACTATCTATTGTAGTAACTTAAAATTGCAGAAAAAACATTCTGTATATTAATAAAAGTGGGGAAAAAATAATAGAAAAAAATCCGTTTCCTTTCAACGATGCAAATTTCAACACTATATTTTTTCTTCTTGATCTATCAGTTCGTTTCACTCCAAACTAAATCAATGGATTTTTGTTTTTTTCTTCTTCAAATTTCCAGAAAAATCAGCGATATCGGGCTGCAATTTTTCTCTACATATTGCGTTTAGGTTTGTTTTTTGTTTTGGCAGATTCACGCTACGAAAACCACTTAAACACTTTTCAGGTTGTTTATATACAGATCTAAAACCCAAATGTTCAAAAAAATATTTCGTATATTAATAAAAATGAGGAAATAATAAAAGAAAAAGAAAAATCGTTACATTCCAAGGATGCAAACTCGAGTACCATTTTTTTTGTTCTTTATCTATTCATTTGTTCCTCGTCAAAGTGAATCATTGGACGAACGAGGAATAACGTTTAGGTTTGTCTGTTGAAATTCTCGAAAAAAAAATCGAAGACTGTATTGCCATTTTTCTTTACACGGTAAGTGCGAGGACGATTCTGCGCACAAACTATTTTCGATTGCTTTTATCTGGATTTTATATATTGCTGTTATTTCAAAACAAAAAAACGAAAAACAGAAGGTCGAGGTACCATGTCGTTTTAGAGTAAAAATCATTAGCTTCGTCTGCTTCGAACGATACGAACGTACCTTCCTGCTTCAAAGCCTGTCTGAAACCTCTCGTCGTCGGGGTGAGGAGAGCGTGAACTTCGGAAAGTCCGCATATACCGGCGGCGCGATAGAGTACCGTGAACGTGTTCGTGCACACGTAAAAGTACGGGCACTGTCTCGCTCTGAGCAGATGGAAGAGCGACCTGAAACTCTCGCTCCATTCCCCGAAGAGGGCATCCTTGATGAATTGATTTTGTGCTATTGCCGAATTACTGGCGATGCTCGCGCTCACTTTGCCCGCGGAGCGAGGAAACAGATCGAGCCAGGGTAGAGAAGGATGTTGCCAGACCAAACAGCATTGATGAAATCTAAAAACGAAAAAATATGTCTTAAGCGGCCAGTACACTTTGAAAATTAAAAGAAATCGATTTTTTTTTACTGTTTTCGAAAGTACATACATTCAGAAATATTGTGTCAAAATAGGTGCAGGAATTGCCTTAAATTCATTAAAAATTGCCTAAAAATTAAATTAAATTGCTTAAAAATGAATATTAAAAAAAAAAAAATGTATTTCAAGACTATTTATCAAGCCCAACAACTTATATTCATGTCTTTTATAAATGCCTAAAAAAAAAAAAATCGGGAAAATAGCCTTTTTTTCGTGGCTCCAAAGTGGACTGGCCCCTTAAACACCATCCACATGGTGCACTGATATTTTTACAGAAAATGTAAGCTCGACTGTTCGTACATCTGAAAATGTACGGGCAGGCCCGGATTGAAGGTAGTCCTATCGCTTCACACTAGTCATACAACTGATCATACTTGAGACTTGTACAATTTATATTTTTAACATATGCGACAAAAAAAATTGTAATAGCTAAATTTTCTATGTGGAAACTGTTTAATTAAAGTTGACATTTAATTAGAACAATGAAAAAATAGTTATTCCAACGAGTCGCGCAGTATTTCCAGGTTTGATATTTGGCAATATTGGTTCTATCTCCGTCTCTTTTTACTCAACCAGGCGAGTTTAACCTCCATGCTTTTCAACATCGATCTGTCAAAACAATGTCAGGTGCGGGAAATATAAAGCATTGTATTCGGGCCGCGACTGGTAAAAAGCGTGGAAAATTTGTGTCGGCGAAATATGTCGGTTAGAAATGAAATATGTGTGGAAATTCGAATGAGTGAGATGAGGTTAGGACTAGTCAGCTTTTGCCTTGCTGTCTCGCCTCTTTATCGTAGCAAGTGGTAATAAATCCAATACCGGAAGTTCGAATTAAACTTGATATTACATAAAAATTAGGTCAATAAGCGTAATTTTTTCTGAGAGTTCTGGATTACTACAAGTGTTAAGTATGTAAATCTGATTATTTTTAAGAACCTGACGGATTTCCACTATTATATACACTTTTGTAGCAACCGGAAATTGGGTTTTTGTATATCGTCTCGGAATTCCTTCACAAAAATACGCAATTTTGATATTTCTTTTCTCTGTAATTAGGTCGATATACGACCCTGAAATTTTACAGAGACGATTATTAATGTATTTAGTGAAGCTCCAAAAAAAACTATAAAACCCCTATGGATTGGCTATAGGACTACCTCAAGGATGGTGTTGAACTTTGAATCGTTGGAATGCAACTAAAATATGTTTTTTTCTTATTTACCAAGTTTTTTTCAGGTAGACTTTTTCAAAATTGTTGTACTTTTGGTTTTGAGTTTTGTGATAAATAATAAATGGTTTTTCAAGTATCTATTCGCATATTTCCATTCATAAATCTCTACGAAGGTAAGGAATATTGGTTTTTGGCGGAAAAAAGGTTCGCATAGATTTTATGGGCAGTTTTCGGAAATGAGTCTCTCAGGCACACCGTGCCAGATCTATGGGGTTTTCGAAGGGCGCCCGATGGAGGGCTGATAACATTTCAAAGCGTATTTCTGTAAAAAAAAAAATGAAAATCACCAAACACGAGAAACTCTCTATGGAAGAATGTATTATGTATTATATACTCCATGTATTATAATTTTTTAAATGTTAGGTGGATTGAGGTAACCATTCGTTTCTTAAAATTCGGTGTTTCATCCGGAAAAAACAAATATTTGTTTGCTCATATTGTTTTTTACAACTGCTAAAAAACGCTTATGAAACTTTCAGTTCTCAGCATCAGACGTTTACAGCGGATGGTGTTGAAGTTTGTACACTTGGAATCCAATGAAAATAACTTTTTCTTATTTCCCAAATTTCCTCACGCGGATTTATGCTGGGAAAATAACACAAAGATTTTTTGGTATTCTTATTGAGCGATCTACGAACTACATCTGCAAAGTATGATTTTGGATATTGAAAATATGAATATTGAAAAGAATTTTCATTGCATTCCAACTATGCAAATTTCAACATCGTTACACCAGATGCGATTTAACTGAAAATAGTTTACTTTAAAATTGAACAAATGCAAAGGAAAAAAAAACTTTCAATATGGTGAGTCTAACTTATAAGAAGTGATAGTCCCTAATTAAGTGATTAGTCCATAATCAATGACGTTGAAGTTTTCATCGTTGGAATGAGACAATAATTATTTGTTTTTGTTTACTCAATTTTTTTTTCGTCTATTTGGGCTGTGGAAATCGCTCAAACGTATCCACATAGCCTTATTAGAAATTTACGATGTCAATTAGCAAAAAAAAAAAAAACACTGAATAATGACGTACAGAAATGCAAAATAAAGAGTACAAAATATCGTTGCATTCCAACGTAATCATAATGCCACTATATTACCCTATGAAGTATATAATATGTACACTAAAAAAATTAATTTATCCCCATTCGAAAAATGGAAAAACATAATTGTAATAGAATCTAGCTGATGTTAGGAAACATCTCCTTCCTTACCTTCAAATGACGTACGTTGTCTGAAAGGATCTTGTTTTTGCACAATAAATCATCGAAACAGAATGAAAGAAAATTCATCTTTGAAAAATAAATAGAGGCCTCCCACTTCCCCGTTGCTCCAGGGTCTCCACACCTTTAAGGGGCTTCAATTAAAAAAAAATCGATTTTTTTGTTGCCTTTTTCGACAGTTTATACTTTCAAGAATATCCTGTATAAATTTCAAGGACGTATCTCTATCATTTTATCTTGTAAAAATCGATAATCAACTCTTTGAACGCGTTTTTCTCGAAATGAGATTTTTCGAATTTGCTGACATTGTAACTCAAAGAGCAATTATCCGATTGACTTGAAACTTGAACTGAGTACTTTTGAATATATTTACTCTACAATGACGTAGGATGTTCTTGATTGGATCAAAATTGACGATTTGGCATTGAAAAAAACGACCATTTTATAGGCAAGAAAACAGACTTTTTTTTCATAACTACGCCATTTTCCTAGATTTTGATATTTTTCGAAAATCCTACGTCATTCTACACGAAATAGCTTCCAGTTTAACGACTTTTTTCCTTTTTCGGTTTTAGCTACTCGATCGGCCGGAATCATGTCAGCAGTGGAGGAACGTTTTTCTGACGCCTCCGAAGGCAGCGCATAAGTCGCTTGGACCTCAATATTTGTCTATGAAAAATTATGTAATATAGGTCAAATATAGTCAAATATATTCTTAATTGTCCGAAACATTCAATTGAGTACTTTTCGTCCAAAAAATTCCCGATAATCACCCAAGTGTTCAGCGTTTACGCTGGTATAGCCCCTTAAATTTGGCCCAGTATATGGGGCCGATTGAAAAAAGTCTTCTGATAATTTAGTTGTTGATGGACAACGATCCGGTACTAAATCTTTCCCAAGGTCGATGCCACCGCATAAATGTCTGTGGTAAATATATGCATTTTACTACATTCAATTTTTTTTAAGGGGAGGATAGGGGTTTGCACTTTTGAGAAATCGATTATTTTCTGTCTTTTCTTATAGCTAAACATTTCAAGAATGTAATCCCAAAATTTCATGTTAATCAGAGCAAAACTCGAAGTTATTGACTATTTAGTCCCGCTCCTCTAACACTGTTGCTCCGACTTCTCTAAACTTCAAACGCGTTTTTCTCGAACCCACTTTTTCAAACTCCGTGTTCACTGTCATTTGAAAACTACATGACCGATTTATTTCAAACTTGGTACACACTTTCTACATATAAAATACCTCCCCCCAACGGTTAGTTTGAGATTTTTTTTTACATTGAGGTTTTCCACCCCCAAAATGGCGGAATTTTTCGTGAAAATTAGCACTTTTCACTTCACATGACCACCGAAAATTTAGAAATGAATAAAAAAATGATTAAAGACCATTGGGGGAGGATTTGATGATACTTTGACTGAATTTTAGCGGTACAGTCCGACCTCCGAATAAGAAACCTGGCAATAAGAAACTTTCCCCAGTTTCTCACTCGCGTGCTTCCCCCACTCCGACTCGGACTCCGAGCTCGAGAATTTTTTTGCGTGGAACCTCTGGTTAGGAAACCAGCCTGGGAGAGACTATTCGGGCAAAATAGAGTGAACGTTGTAGTGTAAATTGATGTGTGCATGCGTGCGTTAGTATGTGTGTGTGCGTGTGTAAATGTAACAAAACTCTAAACTAAAACACTAAAAAACTCTACAAGTTTATTAGAAATTTTTTGTATTCATTAAAAAGATACATATATGTGTTGACAAGATTTCATATAAAATAAAAACAAAGATAAGGGCGTTTAAAGATTTTCATGTAAAACAGCAAAGGTTTCCGAGACGTAAAGAAAAGCGTTTTCGTCTTGTTGCGTATTATTTTGATCCGCAACACACTCAACTGACGGTGGAATATTTTCGAGAGAATCGAACTCTGCCATTGAAGATGAATCCTCAGAGATATTGACTTCTTCTTTTATATAAATGGGATGAAACAATATGGATATAAAGCTCTTTGTTTAAATTATCACCTTGTGGCGCAGATTCTGTAATATTTTTTTCGACTTGTATACTACAGTCTGATCTCTTACCCTTTTTTACAGTTTTGCTCATTTTATAACAGTTAATAGTAATTCAGATACGGTAGTACACAATAATATTCAATGGCATGTACATTAACGTGAAACAAAAAATTGGTAAATAAATGTCCACGCGCAGTCGAAAGCGCATGGGTGACGTGAATACTAAGTTGCAATTCGTTCGTGCGAGTTTCTTGTTGCGAGGATCGCATGCGGAAAAGAGCGAGAGAGACAGACAGAGGTAGTGAGCGCGGAGCGTGCGCCTGGTGGGGATATGCGATATATAAGAAAAACTCTTCCCCTTGGGGGCTTTCGGTTTCTTAATCGGAAGTCGGACTGTACTTGATTTCAGATAATTTCTATCTGAGATACAGTGAACACCGCAAATCGTGTTTTTCCAAAGGCGTTCTTGGAAAAGCTTTGTCACCGGCTTGTTTGTGGATATTTTCGCGTAAAAATTTCACGTATAGTTCTTGAAATGACGCTTAACAATGTACAAAAGGTTTCAATCAATTTACTCTATCCATATAGATGAAAAAAATTCGCTAGTGTTTTTTTTTCACGCTGAAACCCCTACCCTCCCCTTAATTCCATGGCAGGCGGCCTTGGCCTGCGTCAAAACTCATAAAACACTCCAGGGGTCTCTGAAGAACAGGGAATATCGAATCGACAGGGTGGTAAAGATTAAAGGCATACAAACGCAGAAGATAAAATATGCGATCGTACCTCGCGTTAGGACTCGTATCCAAAGTCGTTTCCCGCTCGCCGATGTCGACGCATCTCACGAATCCCGTGGTTCCCGAAGCTTCTTCACTGGTTTTGAGCTTGCCGTTCCAGGCGAAAGGCTTGGGGGACATTATTCTCATTTTAGTCTTGAGGCTCCAGTCTATGGGAAAGTACTCGAAGCCTTTCGGAGCGTCCGTTTCTTCGTCCGAATTAGAAACGTTGTCTATGCCGGCGTCCAATTTGGTCAAGACGCTTTCAAAGGACAGAGGCTTGCACACGACGCTTTCGGCGGGAGCTTTCGTCCTCTCCGGATGTGGGACTCCTCGATTGTGGATCAGTTCGAACAGGACGGAGTCGTTGCTGGCCTCCGATTCAATGGGATCTTCGTCCTTTGCTTTCTTGTTGACGTCTCTGGTGGCAAAAGGATTTTTGCGCTTTTGCGAAACTCCAGACCCGGAAACGATCTTATCGCGTTCGTTCCAATTTTTCGAGGGCTCGGAATTGACGGGTGCAGTTCTGTTCATGCGAGCCTGCAGAGCTCGCTTTCTGTTCCTCAGACGGACCAGCTGCATAACCTCGTTTGGGCGCTTCCACTCGCCCTCGGTCGCCGTTTCGTCGCCCATTGCTTTTTCTCCGATTTTCACGATTCGCTCTTTAAAACTGCGGAAATATTTATCATTCGGAAAGTTCTTTTCGTTCCCTTGTCTCGCTGATGTAAACAAGGTTTTTTAGGTTACTCGAAGGTATCTTACCGTACTCGACGGACTCGCGAAAACGATTTTACCTCAAGGCCGCAACATCAGCGTCTTTCATTATTGTACAGAGTTTACTTTGGAATTCGGCCCGAATCACCTTCGGACGAGTCAAAAGGGCAGAACACCAGCTGCCAGAAAAATAGCGGGAAAGTTTCGGGGATCGAATGCGGCTTGGATTCATCGGGACATCTGTCAAACGTGGCGCCACTGTCTCCTTTCTCTCTCTCTCTCTCTCTCTCTCTCTCGCTCTGCCTCTTCCCTTCGCGCCTCTGCCACGGCCATTTTTCTTCTTAGTTTCAACTAGTGTTCGTTGTTATTAATAAGATAATTGTGCCTTTGAGTCATTGCGAAAGTTCATCTCGATATTAATTGCGTATCCTATTGAAAACGAAGCTAATCTTCGTTTGCGAATTAACTTTTGTTTTGATTGAGAGCAACGGTTTCATCGGATTTTATCATTTCATCTGCAATGGTATATCGTTGCGATTTTTCTCACACCGTGATCTCCGGGGCTATATAACGAGTGGTGAGTATCCTTCTAAGGTACACTTTTCGAAGGAAAAATTGTTTACAGGTTTTTACGAAGCCAGCGTGGGTTATGAAATTCGCAGCGACTTTTTCAACTTGTTTTCCTAGAGGGATTCGAATCCTAGTTGCCTGCGATTGTCACTTTTAATCGCGCGTGTTAATTCTAAGATCGTGTGTGCGTATGTTGCTTCAGAGGAACAAACCATGGGTCACCATGTAAAAAAAAAATTAACCGCAAAGAAACTCGTGAATAGCGGAGGGTAGAATTGTTTTTGAAGCAGCCTACCGTTTGTTGTTCTTTGTTGGCCCGTGATCGCGCGCCGCTGGGCCGAGAAGTGGGAAGGCGCGGCGGGCGGCTCGTGTTGATCCAAGCCCCAGAGGCAAGATGGCATTCACGCTATGACTACCCATAATAGATATTGCTCTCTACACATCCCTGTCATCTAGATGTATTATCTATTCAATCTAGATACCTAGATAACACAGATATGGCTGTTATGGATTATCTACATTATCTAGCTATCTAGATAGTGAAAACATGGCTTTTATCTATTAACTAGACACCTAGAGAGTAGCAATATCGCTTTTATCTATTATCTAGATACCTAGATAGTAGCAATATTGTTCTTATCTATCATCTAGATACCTAGATAGTAGAAGCATGGTTCTTATGTATTATCTAGATATCTAGATAGTGGAAACATGAATCTTATCAATTATCTAGATATCGAGATAGTAGAGAATACAAATGTGGTTTCCATGCTGTAACTACTTCGAACGTGATGGATTTTAGATGTTACCTAGATGACCTACGAATTGCCCTCTGTTATCTAGATGTATTATCTACTTTATCTAGATACCTAGGTAATAGGGATAAGGCTTTTGGCGATTATCTAGATACCAAGATCGTAAAAAAATGGCTCTGATCTATTATCTAGATATCTATATAGTAGAAATATGGCTTTTATCTAGATACGTCGATAGTGAAAATGTGCCTTTTATCTATTATCTGGACATCTAGATAATAGTTCCTAGGCGAAGAAGAACATTTCCGACGACGCAGAAATTTTCGAATTTTGCGACGTTTGTTTTTGTGCAAATGATAGGTGGTTCAGCTTCAAAAAGTGTGATTTTAAAGAATAGTTCCACAAGCATGTGTTTGATTATAATTTTTTTTCTTTTTGAAGTTGAACTGCAATTGAAACTCATTCGGGTGAAAGAAGATGCGTTATTTTAAAGACGTCAAGATCGTCGACTTTCCTCCAAAGTTTATCTCGTCGTGACCTATCTCTCTCGCTTGCTCTCTTTCCCTCTCTCTTTCGGTATTCGCTTCGTCGACTTTATCCCCTGTTCCTCGTTTGTGCATACCAATACGAATATTTCTCGGTGTACTGTATGAGAAAGGCCGTCTGTTGCGTTCATCGATGCGCAATTGGAAAAATACTGAATTTCGACGCCCGAGGCTCTCCGAAACACACGTAGATAAAGAGCAGACGAGAGAGCGAGAGAAATCGTGTGAATTCCCCCTTGTTTCACGTACAGGGAAACTGCTGTTCCTCTATATATCCAATTTACGTATTCACTTGCAGTTATTCGTTGAGACGAACCACACTTCACATTGCAATAGATAGGAATACTTCGGTAAATGTATTAACTAACAGACGATAAATAGAGCGAATCTGAACACTCGAAAATCGAATTATCTGATCGATGGAAGATTCAATCAAAATTCGGCATTTGCTTCCACAATTTAATTTTTCTTGGCTGCACCATGGAGGTGCGATCGACGAATGTGATCAGGCTCAAGGTCTTTTGATACGTGCTTCGAGCGCTCCAGGAACAACGATAGTTGTGAATAAAGGAAAACATTCGTTCAGAAAAAAAAATACACAATATGTTTCGAGTACGACGACTCAATGGAGTGGTCACTTTACACTGACGGGTTGGTGGCTCATTTTACTTACTGGACGGTTTTAAAGTAGGTTTCAGCGGAGTGTATGATTGGAGTGCATAGAGTCAACCACCTGACAAAAAATGTCCAATTTCAAAATCGCCGAAGTGCTTTTAATAAAATTTTAATCAAGTTTTTATTTTGACCTTACGCAAATCGGACTTTTTTTCCCCAGGATTTCTCCATGAGATCGAAATTTGCATAGTTGGAGTGCAATTATATATATATATTTTTTTAGTTTCCCACATTATTTTTGGCAGACTTCAGCGTGAAAAATCACGTATACGTGCTTTAGACTGCGTATTTAGAGGTCTGCAAACTAAAGGCCATAGCCGGGTAAGTAGGGAAAAATTGCCCCCGCATTTTTTCCAGCGAAATTTCGAGTATATTCTGAGGTGTAAAAAAAAACAAGTTTTCTGAAAATTTCATTCCCGTCAACGCAATGGTTTTCGAGAAATGATTTTTTTTTAAATATCGAAAAAAAGAAAAATTCCGGAAACGGTACAATGGATTGATTTGATTCTTTTTTTGTTACTTGTTCCGATCAAACGTGTTATGAAATAAAATTATAGAACATCTTGCGAAAGATTAAGGTTTGAAAAAAAATAATGTTCCTTGTTTTATTATTTTTTTAACTATAATCCACTTGGGGTACAATAGCGAAAATTTTTTCATATAATCTTTGGGCACCGTATTAGATTATATAATTTTTTCAAAATGATCGGTTTGGTACGCCACAGTGAAAAAAAAGAAACTAGCCAATAGCAACATTGATATATTTTAGTTATATAGATATATAACTAAAATATATCAATAAAGTCTTTTTTTTTTCACTGTGGCGTACCAAACCGATCATTTTGAAAAAATTATATAATCTAATAAGGTACCCAAAGATTATATGAACAAAAATTCGTTATGTACCCCAAGTGGATTATAGTAAAAATAAAATAAAACAAGGAACATTATTATTTTTTTTAACCTTAATCTTTCGCAAGATGTTCTATAATTTTATTTCGTAACACGTTTGATCGTAACAAGTACCAAAAAAAAAAAAACGAATCGCTCCACTGAAGCGTTTCCGGAATTTTTTTTGTTGTTTTGTTTTTTTAATAAATTCATTTTTCTATAACCATTGCGTTGACGGGGATGAAATTTTCAGAAAATTGTTTATTTTTTTTTATACCTCAGAATATACTTCAAATTTCACTGGAGAAAATTCGGGGGCGATTTTTCCCTACTTACCCGGCTATGGCATTTGCAAACAAGCATTTTGTATATTACTAAAAATGAGAAAACTAAAATAAAATAAAAAAATCGTTCCGTTCCGACGATGTAAATTTCAACACCATATTTTTCGGTTTGATCTATTCTTTCGTCTGTTTCCAAAATGGATCATTGGATTATGGAGGAATTACTTTTTCAGGTTTGTCTTTTCAAATTCCCGGATAAATCGGAGATATCGGGCGACAATTTTTCATTAAACTATTTGTTTGGTTTTGTTTGTTGTTTCGGCAGATTTGAGCTACAAAAATCACTTAAGGCCTTAGGCCACAGTAACGGGTATAAAATTATGTGCGAATTTAACAATTTTTTTTCGTATGAAAAAATGATTCACTCATAAAAGTAATTACACATCTATTTAGTATGAATGTCAAGCTGTTAGAAAATATATATATATTTTTTTCGGTGTACAAAATGGCTGACTATTAATATTCTCTTTTGTTATATTTTTTTAGGCGCTCCGCGACGTGACATTTAGCATCCATAATTTTTTATCTAGAACAAAAAAACAAAAATTCTCGTTAATCTACATTAGAATACCTAGAGAAGTACGTACAGAATTTAAAAAATATTGTTTTATTCAAAAATTGCAGGTATTTGAACTTAAGAACGGAATTTTCAGTGAAAAATTTCGTTATAACTGCTCATAAACTGCTCATAAAATGAAAAGTTTTCGATTAATCAGAAAATCCGTACGTACTTCTCTGCGAAATGCAATCAGGAACATAACTTTTAAATTCGAAGCAAAACGAGTGAAAATTGTTAAAGTTATTTGTCACACCAATTGGAAAAAAGCTGTTTCGAGAAGTTTCATGTAGTCGACCATTATGTACATCGAAGAAAAAAAAAATTTCTAACAGCTTGATATTCGTACTAAATAGATGTGTAATTAATTTTATGAGTGAATCTCATACCAAACAAATTGTTAAATTCGCACATGATTTTCAGCGACCTGAAACATTTTTCAGGCCGCTTATTTGCATATCCATAACCTTAATCTGAGACTAAACATGTTGTATATTAAGGGGTCCTTGTACCTAAGACGCTAAAAAGGCTATTTTCATGAATTTTGTTGATAGGTTTATATTATAGATATTGATATAAAAGTTGTTACACTTAATAAATACACTTTCGAAATACATTTTTAAAATTTTCATGTATTTATGTAACCCAAACAAACTTCAAATGCGTTTTTCTCGAAACAACGTTTTTCGACGGCTTGTTGATAAAATCTTCGAAACTATTGAACCGATCGTTATGGAATTTTAACCACATATTTTTTACAATTATAGATATAGCGCGTATCAAGGATTTTTTCAATTTTTGATATTTACTATTTTTTTTGTCAAAAACGGGGACAAAACACTTTTTTTTTCGGAAAATGTCTGCCATTTTGTTATTTTTGCACGTATAAAAAATCGTATGACATGCGTTATTATAGCCATTAACATATTGAATCTCAAATCGTTTGATTTTTTTGTTTCGGATGATCCACCTCAGAGATTTCATCAACAGCGCAGACCTACAATTTTTTTAGGACATTTTGTTAACTACCAATTTCGTCTAGTGACTTGAATAAATTTGAAAAAATTTGTTATGCATTTCGAAAGTGTATTTATTAAGTGTAACAACTTTTATATCAATATCTATAATATAAACAAAAAAAAAAAATGGATGAAAAAAGCCTTTTTTGCTCCTAAAATGAGAAGACCCCTTAATAAAAAAAGACAAATAATACGATGATCACCGTAAAATGAATGGGAGTTATCGTACTCCGAAAATTCTGTCGCGGGAAGAAACCGACTGTGCGTTCGTTTGGGTTTATGGTTTGGGTTTTTGGCCGAGAGAAAAAGTACTCGACGTTCGTCGCGTGCACTCGAGTCTTCGACGCCCCCGCTACGTTCTCCCCGACACTCCACAGCAACAAATAAATATGCAAATGACATTTATGAAACTTCAAATGCCGCACGCATCTTTCGCCCTTTTTTCTTTCGTCGATCCGCCGCGGTCGAAGTTTCGCCCGGCTAAAACTTTTCAGGATGAGTTCTTCGCGCGCAACCGGAAGGCTAAAGTACGGCGGATGAGAGGTGCGCCTGAAACAACGCGGAGTGAGATGGTGAAAGAAGAGAAAAAAGGTCTGGAGGTACAGGCAAGTCGCGGAGAGTAGCCTTCTTAAATAATAGAAAATTCAGGCCAACTTGATAAGCGCGTTTAAACTTTTCTCTCTCACGTCGACACCTTTCTTCGCATTCTTTATTATAATGAATGCATATCGGCTTAGCCGAGTGAATATCCGCTGCTCAATCCCTTTTGCTCTCTGCTTTCGCGATTTCGTAGCGAAAAACTTCCTCTCGGGCGTATCACCCAAGCTCGATACATTTTCAGTTATCACTCGCTAGCCAAATTCTCTCGAACAAACTTTGCCTCGTTCTACCAAAGTTTTATGTCCGAAGGCGCCGGAAACGGACTCGAGGCACGGAGAACGCTACACATCCTAGTCATTTTGTTGAATTTCACGAAAACTGATTTTTCACTGAATCATGGTTAACATTATGTCTTGAAGTACTCTTGAAGTACGCTTGAAGTACTCGTGGATATGCTCACGTGTGTGTAAATGTATGTGTTTCTGCGTATATGTGTCCGTTTATATAAGGTCACGATACACTGCCAAATTTTTTTAATTTATTCAAATAGGATCTATTCAAGGGCGGGGTAAAGTTAATTCGGCGAAAAAAAGGCATGTTTTTAAGATTTTTTTTTGTCGTAACGAATAGTGTTCGTTTATTGAAAAATTTACATATAATAAAGTAACATTTGAACAACATTCTCCTAAATTTGCATTGCAAAATATTCAAAATTGAGCGAGTGAAAATTAAACCCCGGAGGCGCCTCGAAAAAAAGTTGGTTTGCGGTGTGCACCATAACTCGCAACAGAATCATCTGAAACAAAAAAATCAAAATGCATTTGTTAAAGGAGATGTTTCTTGAGGTAATGACGGGAGGATTTTTTTTTTCGATTTTTCGATTTTTCGTAGCACTTGGGAGCCAAAAACCGGATTTTCGCTAAAAAAATCGGCTAATTTGTTGTTGAAAAATTAGTAATTATTTTTAAAAAAACAAAAAAGCTCTCGACAATACCTGGTGAATTATGTGAAGAAGTACCGTGCAAAATTTCAAAGCGATTGGTCCAGTAGATTTTGAGTTATCGTGCACACGGACTTCAAATATGACAAGTCTCAGAAAAACGGTTTGAAAAACGCAGAAGAGTTTGGTCGCTTAGCGCTCATTGCACATAAGTTTGAGAACACTTCTCGATTGCATAAAAATTTTAACACAATATTCTTGATATATTATGCATTCATTTAAAACATTTAAAAAAATGAAAAAAAAACAAATTAAATACTTTACCCCGCCCTTAAATGAGATAGGTTTTTTTCTTGTCTCACGGCCTACTACGATCCTATTTGTTTCAAAGATATTTTTTTATTCGTTTCAGCTATTCTTTTTAAATGTCAAATATATTCAAATCGAATGAATAAAGATTCGATTCAAATAAATCTTTATTTGCTTACAATGTGCACTGTAAATCTAAGTGTACTATGTGCATAAAATATTTCATAAATCCAAAATGAAATTAAGCACTCAATTGAGAGTTCACCACAACGATTTTGTATCGTAATTCGTCATGCCCTGGCCTTTGGGAATGATTTTTTTTTTTTCGAAGAGAATATTTCACCTATGTCGGTGTTGAACCTAGTACCTACCTACTCATAGCTACGCACGCTGCCCCTATGCTACCGAGTGCTTGTAACATCTTCGTCGCAGATATGGCATGAGAGACCAATTTAATTCCTATAATTATTTGCTATACCCCGTAAATTATATCAATTAGCTAATATCATTGTATTTTTCATATGGAAAGTATTCGGCGAAAATAGTCACTATAAAAATGTAAAAGAAAACCGAATGGTATTGCTCAAACATACGCGCGGGCATCACTCCATGGGTGAATACGGCAATAAGAATAACATGTCATTTTTTGAAGGTTTTGTAAATGTAATATATAATAATTTTTAATGCCCTCACGTTTTTATCCTATTTTCACCTATTATCGAATAATTGAGTGTAGTAATTAGAATACCACAAACCATTTAGTCCGAGCTATGTATACTGGTCCGTTTCCTATAATGCCCAAACCTGGCCCTCTTGTGGCAACCCCTGTCGGGATTACGATATCAGGGCCTTCAAGGGCTTATTTGAGGCTTCCCTGATAGGGAAAGCCTCAAATAAGCCCTTAACGGCCCTGATTTTTATGAGGGATGCCCTATCAATTTTCCGCACGGGATGTTAAGGGACCAGTCCACTTTGGAGCCACGAAAAAGGCTATTTTCGCGATTTTTTTTTTAGGATTTTATAAAAGATATGACTATAAAATTTGTCGGGCTTGATAAATTAAATCATGAAATACATTTAAAAAAAAATTAATTCATTTTTATTCATTTTTAAGTACAAAAACTATAGTTTAACGTAACGCCACAAAAATAGGTGGGCTAGGTAGCTCCATCACAACTCGCCAAGGCCTCGTCTGAAACAAAAAAATCAAAGTCAATTAGATTCAGTATGACACCAGCTACAAAATGACCCTCGGATATAAAGTTTTATCAAAAAATAAAAAAGTGGCAGATGAAAAACGAAAAAAGTAAAAAAACGCGTTTTTTTCGCAGTTTTTCGCAAAAAAGAGTAAAAATCAAAATTTTAAAACCTTCGAGAAAAATTAATTCATTTTTAAGTACAAAAACTATAGTTTAACGTAACGCCACAAAAATAGGTGGGCTAGGTAGCTCCATCACAACTCGCCAAGGCCTCGTCTGAAACCAAAAAATCAAAGTCCATTAGATTCAGTATGACACCAGCTAGAAAATGACCCTCGGATATAAAGTTTTATCAAAAAATAAAAAAGTGGCAGATGAAAAACGAAAAAAGTAAAAAAAAAACGCGCTTTTTTCGCAGTTTTTCGCAAGAAAGGGTAGAAATCAAAATTTTAAAACCATCGAGGGTCATCTTGTTGCGAATCACGTTTACCAATATGTGGTTCAAATTTCAAGAAAATCTGTTTATTAGTTTTAGAGATACGGTGGAGCTAGGTTTTGAAAACGTTGTTTCGAGAAAAACGCGTTTGAAGTTGATACAATGAAAAACTCTTACCCGAACTCAATCGGCAATTTCTGCATCGTACAAAATCCCTTCTGATTGCTCATCGTTGTTGATTTCTTCAAGTCTTGCTTGCTTTCGATGTTTGGAATTTTCAAAGTGGACTGGCCCTTTAAGCAGGCCCGGGTGATACTGGGATGGGTGACCGCTCGGCTGTGTACTAAATATTTGAATGCTGAGCAGGTGCTCGGTTCACTGTGTTTCCGATGGTAATACAAGTGGAACTCAGTAAATGGCATGGACATTCAGTTTGGCGGGGGGGGGGGGGGGGGGGGGGGGGGGGTCCACACGGAATCGGAAATAGTGATGGGACAAGTGCAAAAGTGGCAGAGATGGGATCGTAAAGGGCGAAAAGGAACATTTAGAAATTTCAATTGTTTAAACCGAATCAAATTCCCAGTCGATATTTCAACGATCTGTAATCAAGTATTTTTTAAATTCTTTTTTAACTTTTGATTTCATTAAATTAAATTAAATTTGTTTATATCATCTTATTAAAAAAAATTATACCTCAATTTAGTGTTTCAAATTGAATTAGAGCAATTCTTGTTTAATTCTTAAAAATCGCAATTCTGTTTTAAATTTAAATATAATTTTGGTTTGATTGAATCAAATTAATAAATTTATTTTCTTCAAATTTGCGAATTTATTCTCAATCTTCATAGTTCTGTTTTCGTCTTCCAAAAATCATCAACAAGTATTCTCCATTTAGTTTACCATAGAGTCTTCTGTAAAACAGTAGTAGTATTTATTCCAGGTATACCCCTGAGGGGTTTTTACACAGAAGTACATTTGATGACCTTATCAATGTCTCCTTGAAACTAATCTTACATTACCAATTCCTCTATGGTCTAAATATGTTTAAAAAAATCGATATGCATTCTGATCTTTTTTTGTAAGAAAGTATTTTTATCAGTTACGAAATGGAACTTGGTTTGCTTAAGGGGAGATATACACCTAGGAGCCGAAAAAAGGTCATTTTTGTGAATTTTTTCAAGGAAAACTATTTGAAATTTCCGATTGGGATTTTAATTATGTAAAAGTATATACATTCAAAAATATGTTTGATTTTCTTTATTTAAAAATATCAAAAATATACAAGGATATTGTATGATCCTTGGAACTTCGTAAAACAATCTGCGTATACGGTACCCACTGGCGTTTCTTCATAAATCATCTGAAAAAAAAAATGAAAAAAGATTATTAAATGTCATAGCCAATTTTGAAAATATCGATTTATGGTAAAATGGCGGACGTTTGAACATAAATAGTGATTTTTGGGCCAAAAATTACTTATTATTTTGCTTATAAAACAAAAACTAAGTAACGAAAAAAAACCTATGACAATTACTAGATAATGGTGTATAGAATAACCACAAAATACCTCAAGGCAATCGGTTAATTGGTTTTCGAGAAATTTTGGGCACCGATTTGAAAAAAGTGGTTTTGAGAAAAACGCGTTTGAAAATTTGGGAATGAATAAATCATGAAATTTGTCAACTTACATGGAATCATCGATACCAGGCCCATAGTTTAGGTCTTCTACGGTCGACGGAATGTTCATAGCTTCTAAGTCCTCGACCATCTAGGTGTATATCTCTCCTTAAGGGGTTAACCCCACTTGCGATTTTGAAAAAATCGATTTTTTTTATTGCATTTTTTTGAAGTATAAGTATCTGACAATATGTCCTGAAAATTTCAAGTCGATCCGAACAAAATTGACTGAGATATGAGCGTTGAAAGAGAAGAATCCGTTCTTCGTGTAAATTGAAATTGAAACTTTAAACGCGTTTTTCTCAAAATGGCATTTCTGAAGTCGGTGACTAAGATTACTCGAACACTAATGAACCGATCTTCTTGAAATTTTGCAGGCTTATTTAATACATAAAAGTGTAGTCTTTAGTCGTTCGATTTTTTTCGTTAAAATCGAACCATTAACTTTGACTGTCCGCCATTTTGTGAAAAATGAATGTTTTTTAAAATCCTTCGATTAAAGACTAGTTTATACTTATATTTGACTAAATCCATCCGCATTTTTTTCTTCATACGATCCACTTCGCCGCAATGTTGGTCACCGCAAACCGTGTATGTAAAAACATTATTTCATTGACGGCCATTTGCCACTAAACAATGTAATATTTTTCAATAAAAAAATTACTGAAAGTTCTTCAAGATGTGTTCTTTAAGATGGTATATTGATCGATTAAAAAAGTTTTCTAGTTTTCTTTAAAAAATGCATGAATAAGGCTTTTTTTGCGCTACAAGTGGGGGTAAGGCCTTAATAATGTATCCTCATATTCGGTTGGCGATAGTGCTCATATGTGGTTGCGATCTGCGCAAAAGAGCACCAGATTTGGGATACTGGGCAAAGGGTAAGGGACCTGTCATCAGCAGATTGCGCGAGATTCCATGCCTACACATGCTGCAGGACGACCCCACACGAGGCCACAGATCGCTCTGACGTGTTGTGATGTGCTTTCCCGCAATAAACAGAAAAGTCGGGGAAATCATGATAAATCGCGCCACAAACTGGATTTCCAGTTCGAGGCTAGATTCTCTCTGGGAATTATTGCTTTGCAATGCTCAAATGATCGAATAGACTTTTCATTTGCTGTGATGAAAATGCAGCGTCAGTGATCACGAGCGCAAGCATTATTGTAAGGCGTTGTACGCAGTTGCAAGGCCAAAAAAAGTCGTTTTTTCACGAATTTTTTCTGGAAAAGGATTTCATTTGGGCGAAACGAAAAGTATTAGGCAGTGTAGTGGCATCTTTTAGCTTTAGATTGGCATTTTTTATTTTCAAAAATATTCATTAACATTGCTCCTGTAGGAAGTCTCCTGGAGGTCCCCGAAAAAAAAGTGTCCGGCGGTGAGCAAAGTATCTCCGGTTTGGATGATCTAAAATGAAAAAACCAAAAAGATTCTTTTAGGGGATAGATGAATCCAGGTATTGATCGAAGGAATAGTCGAAATTTTAATTTTTGACAAAATCGTGGCTCCGGAAAGAAACAATTTCGATTTTCGACCAAATTTTTTTCGTTAAATCGTTGAAAAAAATAGAAATAATTATCGGAAATCTTATTCCTTCGATCAATACCTGAAGAATATATCTGACAAGGTTGTGTTAAAATTGCAGATCGATCGGTTGAGCCGTTTTTGAGAAATCGTGCTCACCGACATTGAAAACACCATTTTGAGAAAAACGCGTTTGAAGTTTCTCGGACGCTCGGAGTCGCGCTCCGAGCACCCTTACAAAATGTGTGTATTTCCGAGAATATTCGCTGGATCGATTTGAAATTTTCAGGGAATATACTCACATATTTGTACATTCCGAAAATGCAATAAAAAAATTGATTTTTTGAAATTTCTAACTGCGTATAACCCTTTAACGACGAACATGAAGACAGCTAAAAAAATAATTAGTGATTGTGATACAGAACATCTCTCGTTTCGAAATCCATTATGGTTATCGAGTGTTCAGCGTGTAGAGATTTCATTATTCGTTTCATTATTCGTTTCATTATTCAGCGCGTTCGTATGTTCTTTCTTTTAACAATATCATAACGATTGATAATTTTATTTGGTAGGCAAGTGGATTATTTTACTCCACTGACAATGTGGGGTAAGAAGCGGTGTTCTTTGAAAATATTTTAGTTAACTTTTACGTACGAAACATACATTAGAGAAGCCAAGCAGTGCGTCAGCTCAACTCTGTTGGCGAATGCTATCAGATGCTTATAAATTGCCTCAATACTTATTGTGTTTTTTTTTCTAAAGCATAACTCGTCATATCACTGCGAGGCATTTCGAAGCACGTGCTCGACCTTGTGTATATAATTTAGTTTTTGCGCTTAGACTTCGTCTCCCCCACGAAGGTCAGGGCGTTTTCTATTCTTTTGATCTCTACTACACACTCATTCAATAGATATATTGTATATATTGTATAATATGTAAAAAGGAAAACTATAACAATACCTCGATATAGATATTAAATGATGGGTCCTATCTAGAGCACCTGACAGGTCCAGATCGCCTTTCTAGTTGGAATTCACTTTGCAAATGCTAAATGATGCATTTGGATGCTGAGACGGGGCCGGGTTGAAGTTCCGAACTTTGAATGCTCCGACGGTTTAAAATTCCGAATTTTAATGTTCCGAAATTGAAGATGGAGCCGGGTTGATATTCCGAACTTTGAATGGTCAGAACGCTCAAAACTCCGAAAGAATTTTACACGAAAGCCCAAAACTCCGAAAATCTTAACACCGTCAGAATAATTCGGCCATGGAAGTTTCAAAATTTTCAAAATTTTGAATAAATCGACGAATTATTTAAAGAATTTTTATTTATTAAGAAGTGATTTTGCGTCAATTTTGAAATTTGTCTCGACAATGTTATACGTTCTACATCATTTACAGTCAACTGTGTACACTTTCGCTGTCATGATCTTGACATGAGGGCCGGGTTGAAATTCCGAACTTTGAATGTGTCGACGGTTGACAATTTCTAATTTTAATGTTCCGAAATTACAAGGTTCGTCAAGATTATGCCAGCGAAAGTCTACACAGTTGACTGTAAATGATGTAGAACGTATAACATTGTCTAGACAAATTTCAAAATTGACGTAAAATCCCTTCTTGATGAAACACAATTCTTGAAATAATTCGTCGATTTATTGAAAATTTGGAAACTTTTCAAACTTCCATAGCCGAATTATTTTGACGGTGTTCAGAATTTCGGAGTTTTGGTCTTTCGTGTAAAATTCTTTCTTTTGATCTAACGGTTCGCACTTCGAAAATATCTATCATTAATCCCTGTACTTTTTCGTTATTTTTATAAGATGTAATAAATTGACATAAAAAATATTTGACTGGGTTTTATTTATGTACGTTAAAAACTGCAGAGTTTTTGGCTTTTCTGATTCTGTGCACGTGTTTTAAAAATGACAGTCGACTAGTTTCAGCAACTTCCTATTGGACACCCTGTATAAGTACTGTTGAGTTCAGTTCAATAAATGCATATATTTTGACGATAAAACGCTTTTGTTTTTCAATTTATTATTCCCACGCAACCCATGTATATACAGTACTGCAAAAATAAGTGTGTTGTTTTTACACCCTTTAGTGTGTAAATGGCTGTGGCCACTTTTTACACGTTTTAACGTGTATAAGAAAACAACACACGTAGGTGTGTTGTTTTAACGCATCTATCCGTGTTATTTTTACACTTTTATTTTTCACACACGTTAAAACGTGTAAAAAGTGTCTACAGCCATTTACACAACTAAAGCGTGTAAAAACAACACATTCGTTTTTGCAGTGTACTATTGCCACACCGTCGTAATTTCGATCGTGGGTTTTACAAGCTCATTTTACTCGAATCCGGATTATTTACCTTTGCAATTTACTTTTGCAAATTTCCGGCTGCGAGCCAACAGAGGTATTTATGGCTGCTTTAATTGCGCATACAAGTTGAAGTACTTATCGGTGGCATTGACGAGGACTTTTCTCGAAGCAGCGTTCGGACTACGTGAGATTGCACGAACTCTGATAATTGTTGGAGCACGAAAGTCCGATGGGAAATTGAACAATAACGCGCTAGAAGATGGAAAATTTCTGGGCAATGTATCCCCACTTGTCTGGCTAGGTATATAAAGATTGGCACCTTTTCACGCCCAGACATTCTTTCTTTTTTGCGCTTCATAACAACCAGTAACAGTAACGTGCAACCACAGCCTCGTCTAAACTCTAATCGCATCAGGACCAATTTACACAGGTAAAAATATGCATATATTAGTTAGAAGCCATGGGTAACATTGTTATGAAAATGAAATTTAGAAAAAAATGATATTACGCCGCTTACCCTGTTGATTCGAGAAAACAAATATTTTTTTTCGGTACCTGCTGTACATTGCGTACTTTATAAAAATTGTTTACACATCTCAGCTGCTTTTGAAGTGTGACAACAGAACAGTCTTTGGCTATCTACTCTGGGTCCCATTCCGTTACAAGAAGGTTCGCTGTCATGGAGATGATCCTGTTAATTGCCCTCCTCGGAATTGGCGGTATGTACACTCGGAATGAATCTCGCCACCCATGAATCGTGGGTTAAATTACAGTGGCGCTTAATAAAAATAAGTCACACTCAATTATTATATCCAACGATAAAATAGAATAAAAAAATTCGGCCAAATTTATTAGATTGAGACCTTTTTACATTCTCTCTGAAAAGTCACGTCTACGAAAATTTTTCTGCTGGTCATATTTATCCAACTTTTATCATTAATATTTTCTTTAAACGTGCGGTGATCCCCTGATTTTATTGTCCTTACGGAATCTTGAGATTTCTTCACATCAGTGATCAAATTAAGGGGAGGGTAGGGGTTTCTGCGTGAAAAAACACGTTTTTGCGATTTTTTTTCATCTATATGGAAAGAGTAAATTTATTGAAACATTTTGTACATTGTTAAGTGTAATTTCAAGAACATCCTGTGAAATTTGTACGCGAAAATATCCACAAACAAGCCGGTGACAAAGCTTTTCCAAGAACGCCTTTGGAAAAACACGATTTGCGGTGTTCACTGTATCTCAGCTAGAAATTATCGGAAATCAAGTACCATTAAAATTTAGTCAAAGTATCATCAAATCCACCCCCCAACGGTCTTTGATAATTTTTTTTTTCATTTCTAAATTTTTGGTGGTCATGTAAAGTGAAAAGTGCTATTTTTCACGAAAAATTCCGCCATTTTGAGGGTGGAAAACCCTCTCAATGTGAAAAAAATCTCAAACTAACCGTTGGGGGGAGGTATTTTATATGTAGAAAGTGTGTACCAAGTTTGAAATAAATCGGTCATGTAGTTTTCAAATGGCAGTAAACAGGGACTTTGAAAAAGTGGTTTCGAGAAAAACGCGACCCTTGAAAAGACGCATCGATCGGGTATTTGATCGATCTGTCTCCCGTACCCTCTCCGAAAATATCTTCACCCCTAAAAGAATTGTTGAAGTATAAAAAAAATTATTTATTGAATAACTCAAAAACAGTAGATTTTTCGGGTATGGTTTAAATGTACGAAATGTAGAGAATAATTTTCTCTATATTTTCGTTCCTATGGACCACTCTTGAATTTTGCATTTCCGAACCCCTCTCAGGGATTGAAAATGCAAAATGAAATTCCGGGACAACTATTGACCGAAAATAAAGAGACACGGGTTTGGCGCTGTGGGCAAAAATGTAGCTGAGGGTTCAAGCTACAAATTCTCCCACAGCGCCGAATTCGTGCGATCAAGAGTTTTTCCAAAATTTTATTTTGAATTTCCAACCCCCGAGGGGGATTGGAAAATCAAAATTCAAGGGTGGTCCATAGAAATGAAAATATAGAGAAAATTATTCTCTACATTTCGTACATTTGAACCATACCCGAAAAATCGATTGTTTTTGACTTATTCAATTAAAAATTTTCTTTTTGTATTTTAATCATTTTTTTGGGCGTGAAGATATTATCGGAAAGTGATGATCAAAAACTTGATGGACGCGTCTTTTCAAGAGCTAAAACGTTCTCACTTGACCAAAAAGTGTACGAATTTTTTCTAAAGAGTTATTGAATTAAAACTGATTTTTCAAAATTTCACCCCACTTTTTCACTCTCAAAATGAACTTCCACGACTTCGGCGCTGTCGACAAAACTAAAGCCTGGATTTTTCTGCACATTTCGTCTCATGGCGCTGACCTCGTAGGGGTTGTAGTTTGGCATTAATCCACCCCCATTCCCTTTCATCTCCTAAAAAAACCCTAAACCCCGATTTTTAGGCAAACTTGGATTCAGCACCCGCGGCACCTACAAAATTACCTGTCAAAAAATTAGCCTTCTAATTTTTTCCGATTAGGGGGTTTTTCAGCGGCAGCACGACTGTAGTATATACCGAATTCGTATATTTTTAATTCGCCATCCTAAAGATGATTATTCCAATTGAAAGCTTTTTCCTCTAATGGAGATTGAGATAGTTCGTGTAAAGCAACTGTTAAAATATTTCTTCTCCGAGTTTGCGATCTTTGTCATGAAGTTATCGCCTACGTAGTTTCGTTAGCAGGACATTGACTTTTCCTTGAAGATTAAAAATGCGCGGTTATTGTAATTGGCGAGTCGGTACAAGCGAATAATATCACGCACCGAGTTTTCAGGGCCAAAAAGCGTTATAGTTTTCTGCTTTTTTTTTTCGTTCGCTATATAATTATTGACAAATCCTCAATCTGTTTTACTAATGTGGCCCTACGAAAATCTCCACAAATCAATTTATTTCGAAACTGATCGAAATATGGCAATTAAAAAATATCAACGAATCAATAAATAGTTGCTGGATAGCAACGAACTATTCTGATCGGTATTGTCGTAGGAATAAACGCCAACCCGCCGATACCTGCCAACTTCGGGCAATCAATATTAATGGAGGACCCATTGTATTTCGTGATGATACTAAGAAAAACCGAATACAAATGTGCCGGTGCGTTAATATCCTGGCATCACGTTCTCACCGTGGCTCATTGCGTCGTGGATGAGTCCTACAAACGCTATTCCGATCTACTGGTGGCGAGCGGGACGCTCAAAAAAAATAATTTCGTTTCCATTCACGACGTCGAACGTGTCATTCATCCTCGTGGATTTGTGAGAGCACCCGAAAATGAAATGCAGGACGACATAGCGGTATTGATCGTAAGAGAACAAAAGATTTTACGTACACATTGCGATTGTGATTTGAGAGTTGGATCCATTCGTAATCCCGTTGTTACTCTTTGACGGGTTAGGCCACTCTAGAGGCCGAAAAAATAGGCATTTTGGGGATTTTTTTTTCCAGAAAAACTACAAAATAAATCGAGATTACAAAAAAGGTGTTTATCATACATAAGAGTGACTGTCTACAATGATTTTTTTGAAGCGATTAATTTCAAAATGGCGGCTGTGCAGCGTTTATCTCAAAACTGCATTTTTTAAGTTGGCCGGAAACATGACTCAGACAATTTTCAACCGATTCACTTGCAATGTTGAATATATCTTGAAAAATACATTGTCTATGGTAGTACGTAGGATTTTTTTTACATTGCATAGCTCATTTGTTATTAACAATTACCTGACGAAATTTTTCACTTTCAACAAATTTGCCTAAAAAATCGTCAGATAATTGTTAAAAACAAATTAACTACAGTAGAACCTCGATTATCCGAACCTCGATCATCCGACACCTCAATTATGCGAACGATGGCTTAGTTTATCCGAACGCTCACTTATCCGAACGTTGGCGCGAAAGATGCATTGTTGCTCGCTGCCACCGCTGTGAGCAACAATGAGCAACCCAACGCATCCTCTCCTTCTCAAACGGCTGCGCGACTTAGCCGCTCGAAAACACGTTACAGCCGTTGGTCAATTAAAAAAGGACGATTTTATTTTTAAAAAATATTTAAAAAAAGCATTCGACTTTTTCCGTTATTTAAAATACACACACACACATACTATATATATATATATATATATATATATATATATATATATATATATATATATATATATATATATATATATATATATATATATATATATATATATATATAGTTGGTACAAAAATCTTGCAACACACAACACGAGTAAAAAAGAAAAATATTTTATTTTAACAATAAACGATTATTCAGTAATGTAGGCTCCCTCTGCATCTACAACTCTTGCCCAACGCTCTGGTAGACTTTGCATGCCCGCAGAGTAGAATTCTTTTAATCGTGAATTAAGAAAGTCGTCCAATGTATTTTTGAGATCTGACAGATCATCAAATATTTTATCCCGTAAATAGTTCATCAAAGCTCGAAACAGGTGATAGTCGGTAGGTGCTAATTCTGGTGAATACGGTGGGTGTGGTAGAACTTCCCATCCTAGCTGCGAAATAGTTTCTTGTGTCATCTTAGCGAGGTGGGGTCGAACATTGTCATGGACCCGTGCAGAAATTTTGACCGAGATACCCTATGTCCGATCAAATCCCGATCAGGATTTGTCATGAGTTCCCCAAAACCGGTATCCCGGTTAGAATCCAACTTGCATCAGTATCGGCATATGTACGACGACGATGGCATCATTTTGAACATTTTGGCGTCACGTGTATTTTCTGTATTACCATGGAATTCCTATCTATAGATAGGAATTTCTGTCTATATATTCCTATCTATAAAATTCCTATCTATAAATAGGAATTACATAGTAATACCGAAAATACACGTGATGCCAAAATTTTCAAAATTATGCCATCGTCGTCGTACATATTCCGATACTGATGCAAGTTGGATTCTAACCGGGATACCGGTTTTGGGGAATAAGTCGCTGTTTATACCCATCGACATGTCGGTGGGTATAAACATGTATTTAAGACAAATTAAAATCAAATTCACAATGATTAGATTAAAATTTACACCAACCGTGAGTTCTTACGTATTTCGAGAGAAAACATTTCGTCGAGGCAAAGAAATTTTTGCAAAAAAAGTTGTGAGTTTCAAATATTACATTATAAATATGAAAAAAATCACAAAATGAGTTGTGTATTTCCTCAAGTTGAAGAAAATAAAAATCGAATTCACGACAGTTATATTAAAATTTACACCACAAGTGTAAACGTATATTGAGAGAAAACATTGTGTTGAGGCAAAGAAATGTTCGCACAAAAAGTTATGTGCAAAAATTTCTTTGCCTCAAGGCAATGTTTTCTCTCAAAATACGTACGAACTCACTTTTGGCGCAAATTTTAATCTAATCATTTTGAATTTGATTTTAATTTGTCTTAAATACGAAAAAAATCACAACTAATTTTGTGAATTTTTTTGTATTTATAATTTCTTGTCAATACATTTGCATTCACAGATTTTGATGTGAATTTTTTTTAATTCACATCAAAATCTCGCGATGAGCGCGATCTGCCATTTGAATCTTTGGACAAATTTTTTTTTATTGATAGTTTAATGCACCAAAACTTTATAAATATTATTTATTTTTATAATAAATTTAACAAGTCATAATTCCATTTTTGACATTTTATTTCAGTCTGTATTTACCCGTGATCCTTCCCAGATTCCTCAATGATTCCATGCGGAATCTATTTAGAGTCATTAAAGGATCCGGTTCTGGATCCCTAATGGAATCCAGTTTACGGATCTTACATTTAATCTTCGAATCTGATCCGATATCGGACTAGATCCCAAATGGGAGCCCGGGATACAAGTCAGAATCCAGCTGTATCCCTGCCAACATTTCTGTACGGGTATAATTTAATTTTTTAAGGCCTTATATACGCGAAAAATTTAGAAAATTATCATTTTTTATTATTTTTTATTCCATCAGCCTGAACGGTTAGGAATATTTTAAGCTTTGCAGAATGGAAAAATTCCAAAAATTGTTAAAGTTACAGCATTTAGAGCTAGACAATAGATACCGCGCGGCGCGCCCGACCGCCAACTTCAAAGCCGTTTTTCCACGATTCACTTTTTTTAATCTTGTGAAAGTTCTAACTCTTGAACGAAGGTTCAGATCGCTTTGAAATTTTTACAACATCCCGTGCAGAAATTTTGGCAGGGATACAGCTGGATTCTGACTTGTATCCCGGGCTCCCATTTGGGATCTAGTCCGATATCGGATCAGATTCGAAGACTAAATGTAAGATCCGTAAACTGGATTCCATTAGGGATACAGAACCGAATCCTTTAATGACTCTAAATAGATTCCCCATGGAATCATTGAGGAATCTGGGAAGGATCACGGGTGAATACAGGCTGAAATAAAATGTCAAAAATGGAATTATGACTTGTTAAATTTATTATAAAAATAAATAACATTTATAAAGTTTTGGTGCATTAAACTATCAATAAAAAAAAATTTGTCCAAAGATTCAAATGGCAGATCGCGCTCATCGCGAGATTTAGATGTGAATTAAAAAAAATTCACATCAAAATCTGTGAATGCAAATGTATTGACAAGAAATTATGAATACAAAAAAATTCACAAAATTAGTTGTGATTTTTTTCGTATTTAAGACAAATTAAAATTAAATTCAAAATGATAAGATTAAAATTTGCGCCAAAAGTGAGTTCGTACGTATTTTGAGAGAAAACATTGCCTTGAGGCAAAGAAATTTTTGCACATAACTTTTTGTGCGAAGATTTCTTTGCCTCAACACAATGTTTTCTCGCAAAATACGTTTACACTTGTGGTGTAAATTTTAATATAACTGTCGTGAATTCGTTTTTTATTTTCTTCAACTTGAGGAAATACACAACTCATTTTGTGATTTTTTTCATATTTATAATGTAATATTTGAAACTCACAACTTTTTTTGCAAAAATTTCTTTGCCTCGACGAAATGTTTTCTCTCGAAATACGTAAGAACTCACGGTTGGTGTAAATTTTAATCTAATCATTGTGAATTTGATTTTAATTTGTCTTAAATACATGTTTATACCCACCGACATGTCGGTGGGTATAAACAGCGACTTATTCCCCAAAACCGGTATCCCGGTTAGAATCCAACTTCCATCAGTATCGGAATATGTACGACGACGATGGCATAATTTTGAAAATGTTGGCATCACGTGTATTTTCGGTATTACTATGTAATTCCTATCTATAGATAGGAATTTTATAGATAGGAATCTATAGACAGAAATTCCTATCTATAGATAGGAATTCCATAGTAATACAGAAAATACACGTGACGCCAAAATTTTCAAAATGATGCCATCGTCGTCGTACATATGCCGATACTGATGCAAGTTGGATTCTAACCGGGATACCGGTTTTGGGGAACCTATGACAAATCCTGATCGGGATTTGATCGGACATAGGGTATCCCGGTCAAAATTTCTGCACGGGTACTGCCGAAGACTTATTGCATTTAATCGCCACCCTCGTACACCACGAAACGGTCCCAAACTTTTTAAATAGATCCTAGTTCAATAAAATAATCTTTTTTTAACAGTGTAGGCCCCTAAAAAAGTTCCTTGTTCTGTCTCAATACGCCGCAGCTACAAGAAGACACCATATTCTACGGGGACGAACAACCAATAGAGTTGCCATCAATGAGGCCAACGTATAATATACAATCGCGCGTTCCAGCATTGTCACCGAAGGCTGAATTGATAACATTCAAATACGGGGATCAACCTGACGACGTTTCTCTCTATAAAGTCGCGACCGCTGTTCATCCGTATAAAAAGTGCTTCGCGGGCAGATTTGAGTTTGATGAGGATTCTGACGTGTTTTGCGGAGTAAACAATAAGGATGAACTGAGCCATGTAAGTAGCTACATTGCCCGATCGCATTATAAGTTGACCGTGTGTTTTTTGGGGCAGGGTTGAAACTCCGAACTTTGAATTATCAGAACGCTTAAAACTCCGAAAATATACTACCACGAAAGATCAAAACTCCGAAAGAATTTTCCACGAAAGACCAAAACTCCGAAAATCTGAACACCGTCAAAATAATTCGGCTATGAAAGTTTTGAAAGTTTCCAAATTTTCAATAAATGGGTGAATTGTTTCAAGAATTTTTGTGATTAAAAAGTGATTTTACGTCAATTTTGAAATTTGTCTAGATAATGTTATACGTTTTACATAATTTACAGTTAACTGTGTAGAGTTTCGCTGGCACAATCTCGACGAACCTTGTAATTTCGGAACATCAAAAAAAATTAGGAATTTTAAGGGGCTATACCAGTGTGAACGCTGAAAATTTTCGTGATTTTCGGGAATTTTTTGGAAGAACAGTATTCAACTAAATGTTTCGGAAAATTACGAATATATTTGGCTATATTTGAGCTCTATTACATAATTTTTTCATAGAAAAATATTGAGATCCACGCGACTTATGCGCTGCCTTCGGAGGCGCAAAAAAAAAAGTTCCCCAACTGCTAACATGATCCCGGCCGATTGAGCAGCTGAAAGCGAAAAAGGAAAAAATGTCGTTAAACTGGAAGGTATTTCCTGTACAATGACGTAGGATTTTCGAAAAATATCAAAATCTAACAAAATGGCGTAGTTATGAAAAAAAGTTTGTTTTGTTGCCTACAAAATGGTTGTTTTTTTTAAATGCCAAATCGTCAATTTTAATCCAATTAAAAATATCCTACTCAGTTCAAATTTCAAGTTAATCGGATAATTGCTCTTTGAGTTACATACAATTGAGTCAGCAAATGTGAAAAATCTCATTTCGAGAAAAACGCGTTTAAAGATTTAACTATCGATTTCTGCAAGATAAAATGATAATGATATTCTTGAAAGTATCAATTGTCGAAAAAGGTAACGAAAAAATGCATTTTTTAAAAGTGTCACACTGGTATAGCCCCTTAAACCGTCGGCGCATTCAAAGTTCGGAATTTCAACCCGGCCCTCATGTCAAGATCATGCCAGCGAAAATCTGCATAGTTGACTGTAAATTATGTAGAACATTGTTTAGACAAACTTCAAAATTGGTGCAAAATCACTTCTTAATAAAAAAAAAGTTTTTGTAATAATTCGTCGATTTATTGAAAATTTTGAAACTTTTGAAACTTCCAGAGCAGATTTATTTTGACGGTGTTAACATTTTCGGAGTTTTGGTCTTTCGTGTAAAATTCCTCCGGGGTTTTGAGCGTTCTGACCATTCAAAGTTCGGAATTTCAACCCGGCCCTATCTTGAATTGCGGAACATTAAAATTCGGAATTTTAAACCGTCGGAGCATTCAAAGTTCGGAATTTCAACCCGGCCCCTGTTTTTTAAGGGTCTGGCGCGGGATCTTGCAACCGGAAAAAATACAATATTTGACGGTTTTTCAAGTCCCCTTAAGGAGGTTGGAGCGATTCAGTAGAGTCGAATGACGGTTTATTCATTTTTTTTTCAATGAATCTCAAAAAATGCATACGAGGTACAGATTTATTCTGTATATGCTATTTAAAAAAAATATATCATTACAGGGCAAGACTATGCATTTTAATATTTTTATTACGTAAAGTAGAAAAACTTTTGTGTTACCACCAACTTGAAAAAGTATACCATTATCGATGATTATTATGAAAAAACTACTGCAACGAATATTTTATACAATTCACAATGAAATTTTGAGCAATTTATAATTATGCCTATTCATATTTACGTCGCGGGATTATTGGCCCATGGTTTACGATGGGCAAGATGAGCATTTTTTTTTCTAAATGTTTACAAAGGTTCAGTTAGCGTTAATCCGTTGTTAGAAATGGTTTACCTTGGTGCTAAATAACAAAAAAAATTACATAACCGCACGTTAAATTACATACATTTAACTATTTTTTATCACTAGTGTTTGGTGGTGAAAAAAGTTTAAAAAAATCGTAAAGACTCAGTACAGTCTAAACAATAACATGTATTTTTTTTTAAATCAAATTTAACCTCGGATTGTGGCTAACGGGCTAACCTCCTTAAAAAACACATCACGTACTTTTGCGATAAGTAGTATTTGCCAAAAAAAAGGGGATTCTGGAAAAACAAATCGTAATTCCGTTTCGAGTTCAGCAGAATGAAGACAATTAAATTCCGACTACGAAACACGCCTGAAATTGGTTTTTTTTTCCAATAGAATCAACTTCCATCTGTCTATTTTAAAATGCATCGTTCATGAATTCTTTTTCGATGCCGGCATGCACGAAAAAAAGTTTTTCAGAAGTGTTTTGTATTCGGAATTCAATTGGCTTCATGCTCTCGTACTCAAAATGATAGTTTGATGTTTTTTTGGCAGACATGCTATTTATCTGTAGAAGAGGACTCGGAAACGATTAAGGCGTTACCCCCACTTGTAGCGTAAAAAAAAGGCCTTTTTCATGAATTTTTTAAAAGAAAACTACAAAACTTTTTTTAATCGATCAATATACCATCTTAAAGAACACATCTTGAAGAATTTTCAGTAATTTTTTTATTGAAAAATATTACATTGTTCAGTGGCAAATGGCCGTCAATGAAATAATGTTTTTATTAGGTGTACAAATAAGTTTAGGACAGTTTTCAAAAAAATTCAAGATTTATTAAAAAAGAAGTAAAACACAGTTATTCATCGGAGTAATCTCCATCGCACTGAATGACCTTCAGCCATCTCTCAGGTAACTCGCGGATGCCTTTCGCAAAGAAACTTTCGTCTTGCGAGGTGAGAAATGTAGCGACCCATTTTTCCACTTCTTCAAATGTTTTGAATCGCACGTTAGACAAATCGTTCTGCATTTTCCGGAATAAATGATAATCGGATGGGGCTAAGTCGGGTGAATACGCCGGGTGTGGTACAGCTTCCCATCCAAGCGCTAGTAACGTATCCTTGACCGGTTTACCCACATGAGGCCGCGCGTTGTCATGGAGCAGTTTTACTGGACGTTTTCCTTTACCAGAAAATGGACGTTTCTTCTCAATTTCTTGATTCACTTGCATCAATTGATGACAATAGCGATCAGTAGTAACTGTTTGACCAGGTTTGAGAAGTTCATAATACAGTACGCTTTTCATATCCCACCATATTCACAGCATGACTTTGTTACAATGAACATTGCGCTTTGGCGTGGATGTTGTCGGCTCGCCGGGGTCAACCCAATGATATTTGCGTTTCGGATTATCAAAATAAATCCACTTTTCATTGCCGGTCACAATTTTCTACAAGAAAGACTTTCTATGTTGCTTGTTGTAAAGACTCACCCAAATGTTAAGACGGCTGTTTTTATTTTCTTGAGTCAGAACGTGTGGTACCCACTTTGTTCCTTTTCGAATCTTACCCATTGCTTTTAAACGATAAGAAACAGTTTGTTGAGTTACTCCAAGCTGTTCCGAAAGTTGTTTCTCCGTCTGACAAGAGTTTTCATCCAGCAACGCTTGCAGTTCCTGATCGTTCACCTTTACAGGAGGCCCCGTGCGTTCACGGTCACTAACGTCGAAATCATCTTCTTTGAATCGCTTATACCAATACTCACATGTACTTTTAGATACAATGTTGTCTCCAAGAACAGAACATATCGATTCAGACGCTTTCCTAACACTTTTTCCTTGATGGAATTCATAGCGAATGCAGTGTCTAATAAATAGCTTATCGGTCTGCATGTTTAATTTACAGAATTTATAGGTTATGTTTATGACTCCTTTACGTTTCGATACTACATATCAAGCGCCATCTATGATAAGTGAGCGGGACCTTTGAATTCATTTAGAATAGCTGTTATGATACAAAATCGAAGTGTCCTAAAACTTATTTGTACACCTAATATATACACGGTTTGCGGTGACCAACATTGCGGCGAAGTGGATCATCTGAAAAAAAAATGCGGATGGATTTAGTCAAATACAAGTATAAACTAGTCTTTAATATAAGGATTTTAAAAAATATTCATTTTTCACAAAATGGCGGACAGTCAAAGTTAATGGTTCGATTTTAACGAAAAAAAACGGCCGTTTTTTGGCTATAAAACGGCCATTTTTTTTCGAAAAAAAAAATCGAACGATTAAAGACTACATTTTTATGTATTAAATAAGCGTGCAAAATTTCAAGAAGACCGGTTCATTAGTGTTCGAGTAATCTTGGTCACCGACTTCAGAAATGCCATTTTGAGAAAAACGCGTTTAAAGTTTCAATTTCCGGTCGTTTACACAACGGATTCTTCTCTTTCAACGCTCATATCTCAGTCAATTTTGTTCGGATCGACTTGAAATTTTCAGGACATATTCTCAGATACTTGTACTTCAAAAAAATGCAATAAAAAAAATCGATTTTTTCAAAATCTCAAGTGGGGGTAACCCCTTAAAACCATATTTTTCTTAATCGTAAGATGTTCGCGCTAGACATATATTTGTATAAATGCTTCATACAATTTGCGTTCCAGGTCGATGTTGGTTCACCACTAATTCAGCACGAAAGTGTCGTAGGCTTAGCCACGTTCACGCATCCCAGAAATCTTTCGCGCAACAACTACATCAACGTTCACAAATACCTGCCTTTTATTGAAAAAGCGATTTTTGCCCCGGACTCTTCCTGCGTCGTACTGTAAAATCGACATTTTTTTTATCCTTCCGTCCAATCGAGAATGGATATCCGATTTAAATAAAAAAATTTGAATAAAACCGATTTAAATAAAACCGCAGAGCGAAGTAGAAGTGTACATCGAATTTACTAATTCCCGTGCGAGACGCAATGAGCGACACTACGAAAGTAATAAATCACTCAGACACGGAGGGAAGAAACGGGGAATAGTATGATAATCAATATCTTTCTGCGCCGCCGAGACACCCAAATCCCTAATCCTTTTTTTGTTGCTTTTTTACGCGTATGTCTTTTATGGATAAGTATTCTTTTTTTTCTGCATTATTCTATATTGTTCTGCGCAACTATTGGGATGGCGAATAAGTTCTCGCTAATTTTGCGCGTGATTAAGGGGCCAGTCCACTTTGAAAATTTAAAAAAATCGAAAGCAAGCAAGACCTGAAGAAATCGACGATGATAAGTAATCAGAAGGGATTTTGTACGGTGCAGGAATTGCCGATTGAGTTTAGGTAAGAGTTTTTCATCGTGTAAACTTCAAACGCGTTTTTCTCGAAACAACGTTTTCAAAATCTAGCTCCATCGTATTTCTAAAACTAATAAACCGATTCTCTTGAAATTTGAACCACATATTGGTAAACGTGATTCGCAACAAGATGACCCTAGATGGTTTTATAATTTTGATTTTTACTCTTTTTTTGCGAAAAACGGCGAAAAAACGCGTTTTTTTTACTTTTTTTTTCGTTTTTCAACTGCCATTTTTTTATTTTTTGATAAAACTTTATATCCGAGGGTCGTTTTGTAGCTGGTGTACTGAATTTAATGGACTTCGATTTTTTTGTTTCGGACAAGCCGTTGCCGAGTTGTGATGGAGCTACCTAGCCCACCTATTTTTGAGGCGTTACGTTAAACTATAGTTTTTGTACTTAAAAAATGAATAAAAATGAAATAATTAAAACAAATGTATGTCAAGACTTTATTTATCAAGCCCAAAAACTTTTATATTCATGTATTTTATAAAATCCTCCAAAAAATCGCGAAAATAGCCTTGTTTGTGGCTTGAAAGTGGACTGGCCCCTTAATGTTTTATTAAAAAAAAAAATCATTTCTAATGCTCTTGAACATTTTGAAACTCTCTTTTGATCAACTCCTAATGATTCTGCAAGTTCAGCTAGCGTCTGACATGAGTCTTCATGAAGTATTGTCTACAATTCAATACATCAAAATCGTTATTTTCGAAGCGTCTAAACTAATCACCGCATGTTGTTTCCGACCAAGCATGGTCGCCGTAAGTCTCAACAAGAATTCTGTGTGCTTCAGCTGCAGATTTTTTAAAAATAAAGTAGAGCACTGAAATTCCCAGCAAATACTCTATTTTTGGCATGAAAGGACATAGCCGGGTAAGTAGGGAAAAATTGCCCCCGCATTTTTTCCAGCGAAATTTGGAGTATATTCTGAGGTATAAAAAAACAAATTTTCTAAAAATGTCATCCCCGTCAACGCAATGGTTTTAGAAAAATGAATTTTTTTCGAATATAAAAAAATTCCGGAAACGGTTCAGTGGATCGATTTGATTTTTTTTTGGTACTTGTTCCAATCAAACGTGTTACGAAATAAAATTATAGAACATGTTGCGAAAGATTAAGATTTGAAAAAAAAAATAATGTTCCTTGTTTTATTATTTTTTACTATAATCCACTTGGGGTACAATAACGATTTTTTTTTCATATAATCTTTGGGCACCTTATTAGATTATATAATTTTTTCAAAATGATCGGTTTGGTACGCCACAGTGAAAAAAAAAGAAACACCCTTTATTGATATATTTTAGTTATATAGATATATAACTAAAATATATCAATAAAGTCTGATATGTGACTAAATGATCGGTTTGGTACGCCACAGTGAAAAAAAAGAAACACACTTTATTGATATATTCTAGTTATATAGATATATAACGAAAATATATCAATAAAGTCTGTTTTTTTTCTTCACTGTGGCGTACCAAACCGATCATTTTGAAAAAATTATATAATCTGATAAGGTGCCCAAAGATTATATGAAAAAAATTTTGTTATTGTACCCCAAGTAGATTGTGGTAAAAAAAATAAAACAAGGAACATTATTTTTTTTAACCTCAATCTTTCGCAAGATGTTCTATAATTTTATTTCGTAACACGTTTGATTGTAACAAGGAACAAAAAAAAATTAAATCGATCCACTGAACCGTTTCCGGATTTTTTTTCTTTTTGATATTTAAAAAAAATTCATTTTTCTAAAATCATTGCATTGACGGGGATGAAATTTTCAGAAAATTTGTTTTTTTTTATACCTCAGAATATACTCCAAATTTCGCTGGAAAAAATGCGGGGACAATTTTTCCCTACTTACCCGGCTATGGCCTTTGACATGTTTAATCATATAAAAAAAGTCGTTCACACTTGGGCGAAATGACATACACTGAATTTCAAGCTTGCTTACAGTACTGCTTCATATATGCGTAACCATCTTAAGGGCCTATACCAGTGTGAACGCTGAAAATTTGGGTGATTTACGAGAATTTTTTGGAAGAAAAGCACCCAATTAAATGTTTCGGAAAATTAAGAATATATTTGGCTATATTTGACCTATATTACAAAATTTTTTCATAGAAAAATATTGCGATCCAAGCGACTTATGCGCTGCCTTCGGAGGCGCCAAAAAAAAAGTTCCTCCACTGCTGACATGATTCCGGCCGATTGAGCAGCTGAAACCGAAAAAGGAAAAAATGTCGTTAAACTGGAAGGTATTTCCTGTACAATGACGTAGAATTTTCGAAAAATATCAAAATCTAACAAAATGGCGTAGTTATGAAAAAAAGTCTGTTTTCTTGCCTATAAAATCGTCGTTTTTTTACTGCTCTTTGAGTTACAATGTCAGCAAATGATACTTGCTCTTTGAGTTACAATGTCAGCAAATTTGAAAAATCTAATTTCGAGAAAAACGCGTTTAAGGAGGTTGGAGCGATTCAGTTGCGTCAAATGACGGTTTATTCATTTTTTTAAATGCATCTCAAAAAAATGCATACTAGGCACAGATTTATTCTATATATGCTAATTTTTTTAAATATATAATTAAAGGGCAAAATTATGCATTTTAACATTTTTATTACGTAAAGTAGAAAAACTTTAGTGTTACTACTAACTTGAAAAATCATAACATTATCGATTATCATTATGAAAAAAACTACGACAACGAATGTTTTATTCAATTCACAATGAAATTTTGAGTAATTCATAATTATGCCTATTCATATTTACGTCACGAGATTATTGGCCCATGATTTACGATGGGCAAGATGAGGATTTTTTTTTCTAAATGTTCACAAAGGTTCTGGTTGCGTTAATCCGTTGTTAGAAATGGCTTATCTTGGTGCTAAATTACAATAAAAATTACATAATCTTTAGCGTGAACGTCTTGCCCATCTAACCGCACGTTGAATTACATACATTAAGCTATTTTTTATCTCTGGTTTTTCTTGTCGAAAAAAGTTTAAAAAATTCGTCAAGACTAATTAATCGTCAGTATAGTGTAAACAATAACATGTATTTTTTTATTAAATTTAACCTTGGATTGTGGCTAACGCTCCAATCTCCTTAAAGACATAACTATCGATTTTTGCAAATAAAATGATTAGAGATACGGCCTAGAAATTTGTACAGGATATTTTTGAAAGCATAAACTGTCGAAAAAGGCAAAAATTCGATTTTTTTTAAGTGTCACACTGGTATAGTCCCTTAATGTTCCGAAATTACAAGGTTCGTCACGTTTATGCCAGCGAAAGTCTACACAATTGACTGTAAATTATGTAGAAGGTATAACATTGTCTAGACAAATTTCAAAATTGACGTAAAAACACTTCTTGATAAAAAAAAATTCTTGAAATAATTCGTCGATTTATTGAAAATTTCGAAACATTTAAAACTTCCAAAGCAGAATTATTTTGACGGTGTTCAGATTTTCGGAGTTTTGGTCTTTCGTGTAAAATTCTTTCGGAGTGTTGATCTTTCGGGGTAGTATATTTTCGGAGTTTTGAGCGTTCTGAATTTCAACCCGGCCCCGAAATTGCAACACCGAGAATCCTCGTCAAATTAATTTTCGGCCCTAAAAAAGGGCGGTTCGTTTAACGTTTGCATTTATAAACGGTCTTACCATATTTCGAGGTTAGAACTGCCAAAACGACTGTGACATTATATATGTATATCTAGTAGGCAAGGTGCAGTCAGCTGTCGACAAGTACGAGAGAAAGCGAATTATGGGGGCACTGCGCATGCCCGCGTTACGTCACGAGGCTGCGCAGAGGGTGTCTAAAACGCGTCGCTTGCGGCGCCTGTTGAGAAAAGTATCAACCAGCTTTCAAAAGGGCGTATGTACTATATAGAAAAATTGACCGAATGAGCTTATTCGATTCAGGAACGAGTACGGAACAATTTTTGTGGTGAAAAGATCGCTCCGAAATTTGGCCGTGAATTTTGAGATCTCAGAATTGATTGAATGGATAGAAAAAATTACGTGAACAAAATCGATATGAAAAAATCGCATTAGACATTGGTAAAATGTCATTAGATTTTTCATTCGTTGACGTGTTTTCGCGTGACGTCGATTCAAAGTTCAAAAACGGCCAGCAAAAACTTTAACCAACTTACTATATGAAGAGTACGTGGCGTGGTTGTCAGTTCGTCAGTGGTGTCGACTTTTTTTTTCAATTGCTCGTCAAGACGCTGCCGCTTTTCTTGGTAATATGCTAGGTACAAGGGGGTTGCAGAAGTTTATAAGATTGTATAAGATCGGCCGTCGTTAACGATCCGCAGAAGGGCTAGGAGAGAAATTAAAAGCCCAAAGACAAATGGTCCTGCTGCCGGGGTATCGTTAAATCATCGTCGAAAAAACTTGCTGTAATTTAATAAGCAATTTCATGTAAATTACCCGATCCTTATTCGTGCAAGGCAGACGCGGTTACTCATCCCCGCGTTCAATGTACAGTCGGAGTTCCTGACGGAGTATACACCTACCAGATACGATATTAAATACATTTTTGAAGTTTACCACTTCGTAAACGTTATTAATTTTTTGCCATTGGGAAAAATATGACTTGATGGTTTTCCAAATCCTCTTCGAAAAAAAATATGGGCGTATTTCCCTGATCAGTGGTGTTTGCTCGAAAAATTAAGGGGCTATACCAGTGTGACACTCAATATTTTTCCATGAAAAAAAAATTATGTAATATACGTCAAATATAGCCAAATATATTTTTAATTTTCCGTAACATTTAATTGAGTACTTTTCGTCCAAAAAATTCCCGAAAATCACCAAAATTTCCAGCGTTCACACTGGTATAGCCCCTTAAGCATTCGCGAAAAAAATCAAAATTCCTCTTTGGGTACAGGAAAAAAGGAAGATAATAACATTCCGAATAAGAAACCCTGCGGAAAAAATTTTTTCGTGCATCCCATCATCGAGGAAAAAAAATGATCAACGAAATATTTTCACCTGGATAAATGGTATTTTATATCATATCAAAAAGTTTTTTTTTCGAAAGTACATGGTATTCGGATTTTACATATCTTTATTCCGCTAAACTCAAAATTAAATCTTGACTTTTCTTCAGAATGCTCAATTTTTTCAGGCAAATACTACTTGCCTCCAAAATACGCTACATATTTTTCAAATACGACTCGGAAGACCATAAAAAACATTTTTGTCGGCCGCAAAATCTCCGCGCCGGACTCCTAAAAAATACATGGCTACATTATAATTGTCACCCTGGACATACATATATTTATATATAGTCAATGTGCTGAAAAAAAAACTGTTTTTTTTAAAATATAAAAACCTTTTTTGATGAAAACGTCCTGTTGCGATACCATGAAAAATTACATTCACATGGTGGGGCAGTCGAACTACCCAACCAACCAGTGGGTTGGTTGGGTAGTTCGACTGCCCCACGTGCAGACACGTATATATATGTGTACGTGCATGTGTGTGGGGTACGCATATATGATCAGGAAGTTTCGCGGTGATCCGAGGATTTTCGGAGTAAGGAAATATGTGGGAGCACGTTTTTTTAGATACCCCGTACAAAGCCTTGTATATATATATATCGATGGTGGGATGTAGGAGTGATGCGTTCAAGGGGATGAAAGACGTGTTCGGAAGGTTCAGTCTGTGGCTAACTTATCGAATCAAGCGAATATACTGGATCCTATAAGGTTTCATGTCTTTTTTTCCCCGAGGCTTGTTTGGCACCCGATATGCGTCTCCTGATCTCGTCTTTATACCAGAATATCCCCAGGGATCGTTGATCGATTCATCAAATTTCATATATAGGAAAAAACCCATCGCGGTTACGTGTAACAGCCCCTCATTGCTGTGCGCGCTGGACTTTGTGGATATACGTTTGAAATAACTCATTGCTGTTGTATCCTGTGAGCTTAGTTGCATTCGTAAATGTTGCCGTCAATATACCTTGAAAATGCATTCTCTCGAATATCCACATATATATATATATATATATATATATATATATATATAATACACACAGGGTATCCTGCTATGAATGGATAATGCTGCAACTGTGGATATCAGATCGAGGTCAGATCATGTCCTACTATATGTGGAATTTCAGTTTAGTAAAAGTTCGACGGTTGTCGAGATTTTATTTGAAAAATTTATTCGGAAGAGATTTTTTTATTTGGAGATTTATTTTAAAAAAAAATTCATCTGCTCTTTGTTTTTGGCATGCCATTTCTACAAATGATATGAATCGACAATAAAAAAGCAACTTTTTAAAGTAATTGGCACGATATGCGTATACATTTTTTATTATTCTTATCATTTTTACCATTTGTAGAAATGGGATGCGAAAAACCAAAAGCAGATGATTTTTATCTCGAAAACCGTGGGACTTTTACTAAACTGAAATTCCAGCATATGGCAGGACATGATCTGGCCTATCGATAGTTGCAGGATTATCCATTCACAACAGAACACCCCGTATATACGTATATACGTGCTCATATTTCCTATGAGAACCCAACTGGGTTCTCATAGGAAATATGATACTTTACAATAAAGTTCATTGAGCCATGTCTGAAAATTCAACCGCTTCAGCGGTATCATTATTTCAAGTGAATATTGTATGAAAATATCGATTCAAACGGCTGTAACGCCTAAGCTATTAGATATATCGAAAAAAATTCAAATGAGAACTATGTAGAGAAAGTAATTTGCTACAAAAAAGTCTTATAAGCCGAGCCCGTAAATTCAACTCTTTCTCAGCTATAGGTGGATGAAGTAAAATGGATTTTTTTTAAACCAAAAAAATCTATTTATTTCATCCTTCATTTACTTCATCCACCTATAGCTGAGAAAGAGTTGAATTTTCGGGCTCGGCTTATAAGACTTTTTTTGAAGAAAATTACTTTCTCTACAAAGTTCTCATCTGAATTTTTTTCGATATATCTAATAGCTTAGGCGTTACAGCCGTTTGAATAGATATTTCGCACAATATTCAATTGAAATAATGATGCCGCTGAAACGGTTTAATTTACGGCCATGGCTCAATGAACTTTATTGTGGAGTATTCTATTTGCAATGAGAACCGACTTGGAAAATATCGCGATATCAAAATTCGCGGAATGGTAACACTAATAATGAGAAAAACATTTTTTTCAATGTTAATCAAATGGGAAACCTTGAATTTTGATTCGCGACCTCTAAATATTTTTTGACAACACCCCCCTTTCACGAAAGTTCGTTTTTGGGTACCAACTAAAGGTTTTCGGGCACGATGGGTCAAAAAAAAGTTGAAACGAATCACCCTAATATATATATCAGTCGATTTTCTAGAGAGCGATAGTTTGGGCCGAAAGTTTCTCAAATTAACTGCCACCGATGGCAAAACGATGGAATGGATTTCAGGGTGCGAACGATTCGGTTTGACGACCTCGTAAAAGCGGTACACGATCCTGGCAGCCTCTCTCTCTCACTCTCTCTCTCTCTCTCTCTCTCTCTCTCTCTCTCTCTCTCTCTCTCTCTCTCTCTCTCCAGCTGCTTTCTGGCGTATGGCAGTAAGAGTGTCAAGAGCCGTTGTTAGCGAGGCAACAGACAAACCTCTCCATTACCGCCTTCGCAAGCGTCGTTGCAGAACGCACATGGCGTAAATCTCAGTCATGGAAAGGCGTCATCGTCGGTACTTTAAGGCACCTCGTAAGATTCGCCAAGTCTCCATTAAACCAAACCATACGGACTCTCGTGACTGTACGTTGGGGCAAGCCTCGAAAGCGTCTTCGAAGTCCTGAAAAGGGGCTCGTCGTTACACGCAACCCGAACGATCGTCTTTTGGCAATCCATCGCGCAGTGAACGCGGTAATGCCAACGGGGGCAGGATAGACGACGATTGCGATCGTTCGTTCCGACGGTGAAGACGATACGAATTAATGAAGGAGAGTTTTGATCAACCCGGTCGTAATTACTCTATCACCTCGTCGACAAGAATACATGTCCCGTGCATACGAATATTACCGGGTTTTGATAAATAACAGCCGTAGTTTCAGTGTTGGATTTATACTTTTCTTAAGGGGCTATACCAGTGTGAACGCTGAAAATTTGGGTGATTTTCGGGAATTTTTTGGAAGAAAAATACTCAGTTAAATGTTTTGGAAAATTAAGAATATATTTGGCTATATTTGACCTATATTACATAATTTTTTCATAGAAAAATATTGAGATCCAAGTGACTCATGGGCTACCTTCGGAGGCGCGAAAAAAAAAGTTCCTCCACTGCTGATGTTATTCCGGCCGATTGAGTAGCTGAAACCGAAAAAGGAAAAAAATGTCGTTAAACTGGAAGGTATTTCACCTTCCAGTTTAACGACATTTTTTTCCTAAATACATATTTTTACAAAACATATATACAAAACATATATTCACAAAAACATATTTATAAAACATATTTACAAAACATTTTTACAAAACGTATATTTATTAAAGACATATTTTTCAAAATCTAACAAAATGGCGTAGTTATGAAAAAAGTCTGTTTTCTTGCCTATAAAATGGTCGTTTTTTCAATGCCAAATCGTCAAATATCATCCAATCAAAAATATCCTACGTCATTGTAGAGAGAATATATTCAAGAGTACTCAGTTCGAATTTCAGGTCAATCGGATAATTGCTCTTTGAGTTACAATGTCAGCAAATTTGAAAAATCTCATTTCGAGAAAAACGCGTTTAACCCAAGACGGTCACATGGGGTGTGACACACTCTAGGCCATCGACATCTTGTACATCATTTTGCCGCTGAAACCCGCATGTTCATAGTGCGGAATAAATATACTTTTTAAAAAACCTACACAAACTATTATACTCACCAGAAAGAGAATGCTTTCACAAATCAGACCCTGCTTGAATTTTATTGATATGTCAAAAAAAACAAAATATAAATAAATAAATATAATAAAGTAAAATAAATAGATTTTTTTTTGTTTAAAAAAAATCTATTTATTTTACTTCATCCACCTATAGCTGAGAAAGAGTTGAATTTTCGGGCTCGGCTTATAAGACTTTTTTGTAGAAGATTACTTTCTCTACAAATTTCTCATCTGAATTTTTTTCGATATATCTAATAGCTTAGGCGTTACAGCCGTTTGAATAGATATTTTGCACAATATTCACTAGAAATAATGATGCCGCTAAAACGGTTGAATTTATGGCCATGGTTCAATGAACTTTATTGTGGAGTATCATATTTCCTATGAGAACCCACTTGGAAAATATCGCGATATCAAAATTCACGGAGTGGTAACAGTAATAATGAGAAAAACATTTTTTTCAATGTTAATCAAATGGAAAACCTTCAATTTTGATTCGCGACCTCTAAATATTTTTTGACAACACCCCCCTTTCAGGAAACTTCGTTTTTGGGTACCAACTAAAGGTTTTCGGGCACGATGGGTCAGAAAAAAAGTTACCCTGAAACGAATCACTCTAATATATATATATATATATATATATATATATATATATATATATATATATATATATATATATGGTAACACGCGTTTTGACCCGACGACAAAATATCCTCGACAAAATATCCGCGACAAAATATCCGACGACACAATATCCGCAGTATAAAATATCCTCATGACAAAATATCCGCAAGACAAAATATCTGCCGATATTATATCCGCTATCGGTAATTAAATCTACGATTAACGTTATTACTCTTAAACTAGGACAACTGGCTTCATGAGACAGTCAATGTTTGTCTCTCTGCTGTGTATGTAGTGCTAATGTTTCAAGCAAGCAAAAATTATTCAAGGAGCAAAATTATTAATATATGACGGATACGTTTATTCAAAAAAGAGTGTGAATAAAACAAGCATAACTTGGCATTGTGTTGAGCATAAGAAACGTTCATGTAATATTATTATAGTACATCCTATTATAGTACATACTATTATTATAGTATCCAAGTATATTTGCGTGGCATTGCTAACAATATTTTATTAAACTAATATTATATACAAAAACTTTACAATAAAGAAATAAGTGCAATGAAGAAGCTCGTATTATGCCCCCACCCCACTATCTCACACACCCCACAAAGGTGTTTTGCGCGCGACCCCGTTGATGTGGTGGACGAGATTTAGGATTTTGTCTCGCGGATGTTTTGTCATGAGAATATTTTGTCTTTCGGATATTTTATCTTCCGGATATTTTGTCTTTCGGATATTTTGTCCTCGGATATTTTGTCGCGGATATTTTGTCGCGGATATTTTGTCGTCGGGTCAGATGTGACGTAGCCATATATATATATATATATATATATATATATATATATATATATAAAGTACATAAATGTTACGGCATTTGTCGCGATGAAGCTTTTAAAAGCGGCCGCAGGTCTGTGGTCGCGCTTCGGAAGAAGGGGAGAGTTTATATCGCTTTACCTACTTACCATATACATATACATACAGACATACATATATATATATATATATATATATATATATATATATATATATATATGTATATATATATATATATGTATATGTGTGTATATATATATATATATATATATATATATATATATATATATATATATATATATATATATATATATATATATATATATATATATATATACACATACACATAGATACGCATGTGTGTGTGTGTGTGTGTGTGTGTGTGTGTGTGTGTGTGTGTGTGTGTGTGTGTGTGTGTGTGTGTGTGTATGCGTATAGAAAGGAGACTCTTTAGGAACGTCGTGGGAGGACGGTAGCATGGATGATGGGTGGAAGTTCCCCAGTGAAAGCAATATATCGATGTTTAGCAACCAATAAACGGATCCCTCAAAGGGGGCTTTTACGATAAAGCGGTGCTTCGCATGGGCGCTTTCCGAAGCCTTTATACACCGCGTTTACGTTACGTCGATGTCTATAGAAACGGTATACGAAGTAGCAGGATATAGCTCATCTCAGGGGTATAGGAAGGTGGCACTTTCTTTCTCCCTCTCTTGCGCTCTTGGTGCTCACCCTCCTCTCTTTCTCTTCCGCGCTCTTCCCAAGTGTGTAAAATGTTGGCTAACTGTGTAGGCGCGAGAGATCAACCGAGAAACGGCGCTGGAGCTTTTATGGCGCATAGTGGAGGCACATTTAAAGAGCCGTTTTCCCTGGTTACACTCTAAAACCGTCAACAGCTCGTAGTCTGCATATTCGGCTATGATCGTGGCGAACGTCTTGCCCCTGGAACCCTTGTTTTATGATAACTGTTGGGGAATGGACAGGTCTTATCTGAAGGATAATCACGGATTATCTGAAGAGTTTCTGAAGATTATCTTAATATCATCTAGAGATTATCTAAAGATAATCCACAATTTATCTAAACATCATCTGAAGATCATCTAAAGATTATCCACAGTTTATCTAAACATCATCTAAAGATCATCTAAAGATGAGGAAGATAATCCAGCTTGACGTTACATTGGGATAAAGAGAACGACAATTAAGTAACGCCATCGTCTGTGCAGAATCAAACAAACATCGTAGCTGGACAATACAAACAGCATTTCTTAGGCCCGATCCATCAAGATTACTGAACATCAGTTGTCCAACTCAAATAGAATGTCAGTGCGAAGAAACCCATCGGAACTACGATCTAAGATTGTTGAGGTCAAGACTTTGGAGTAGATTACAAATGTCGTCATTAGGGTGGGGATGAGCATGTTGAGCAGTCGGGTAAGTTGGGCAATCGAAATATCTGGAAAACTAAGCACCGCACGCGGATGCATCAAATGGCGAAAAGAGAGGTATGGGGTAGGGGAAAACATCACGCTATCATCCGTTCCCATGCGGTGCACGAGCCGGTAACACGGGACATTTCGTTATTGTTGCACCTAGAAGTAAAAAAAAACGCGATTGAAATTTTTTCTTCTACCATTGTACGAGTATCGAGTACAGCAATCAGGTGAGCGTTGGTACTTGACGAATTTAAGTGTCAGTCGAGATTTAATACGTATTTTAACACAAATGTAACTGATTGTAATCGTTCCATACGTCTGATTTTTTAAGGGAGGTAAGGTACTTTTTTTGCGTTAAAAAAAAATGTTGTCATATAAATGTTTTATGGGCCTGGCATCGATGATTCTGTGTAAGTATGTGGAAAAACACTCGTTTATCGATGTTTAATTTTTTATTTTTCAGTATAGAAATCTTTGAAACTTGTAAACCCATTTGTCTAACACTTAGTATTTGCAAAGACGGTGAACTCTCTAGCTCAAAATCTACTGCTCCAATCCTTTTGAAATTTTACACACTCTTTCTGCGCATAAATTACGAAGTAACGCTGTCGAGTTTTTTTTAAATTTATAAATTTAATTTATTTTACAGGAACAAAATTTCCGATTTTTTAAATGACAAATCGGTATTTTGACTTCTAAGTGTAATAAAAATTAAAAAATGAATAAAAAAAACCAATTGATTATCAATTGATGAAATCTTTTTAGTTTTTTGATTCTAGATGATCCAGTGGTTAGTTATGCGGTACTCGGCAATGTAACTTTTTTTTTAGGCGTCTGCGAAGATTTGCTGTCAATTGCTCATTTCTGCATAATTATTCATGAAAATTTCAGAGAATATTCTTCAATCGTCCTTTTATTGTATAATAATTACATAAATGAATAAATATTAACTATGTCGTCAAAAAAAATTACCGTAAATATGCTTTTTCATAGCGAATTAACCTTACCTTGCTCAACTTACCACATACTCAACCCCATGCTCAACTTAACGCACTATCGGGGCAGGATGAGCAAGTTTGACCTTAGTCATGTGAAATCATCATGTGAAATTATCTGTTAAACAATGAGGATAACTGGAATTTCGTCCACGAACTTTTTTGCCCCAGATAAATGTTGTATTGACCCAAGTAGGTTTCCTTTTTATACGGCAGACTGTTAAGGGGCTATACCAGTGTGAGCGCTGAACATTTGGGTGATTTTCGGCAATTTTTTGGAAGATAAGTACTCAACTAAATGTTTCGGAAAATTATGAACATATTTGGCTATATTTGACCTATATTACATAATTTTTTCATAGAGAAATATTGAGATCCAAGAGACTTATGCACTGCCTTCGGAGGCGCCAAAAAAAAGTTCCTCCACTGCTGACATGATTCCGGCCGATTGAACAGCTGAAACCGAAAATGGAAAAAATGTCGTTAAACTGGAAGGTATGTCCTGTACAATGACGTAGGATTTTCGAAAAATAACAAAATGGCGTAGTTATGAAAAAAAAGTCTGTTTCTTGCCTATAAAATGGTCGTTTTTTTCAATGCCAAATCGTCAATTTTCATCCAATCAAAAATATCCTACGTCATTGTAGAGTAAATATATTCAAGAGGACTCAGTTTAAATTTCAAGTCAATCGGATAATTGCTTTGAGTTACAATGTCAGCAATTTTAAAAATCTCATTTCGAGAAAAGCGCATTTAATGATTCAACTATCGATGTTTGCAAGACAACATGATTAGAGATACGGCCTTGGAATTTTTCAGGATATTCTTGAAAGTATAAACTGGCGAAAAGGGCAAAAAAATCGATTTTTTGAAAGTATCACACTGGTATAGCCCCTTAAGGAATTACAGGGCGATAATACCAAACTTGCTCAACATGCCCCTTCCAAGCCCACATTCTCAAAATGTGAGGAACCAGTCCCAATAGGTTAGCCTCCAAAGTGGGGTCCACAAATCGGGAGACATTGCGGTTGGCAAAGTCATCGAAGAGCACCTCTCGATGTTCATGTCACATTATCATGAACATCCTCTTTGGCAGGTCATATTCGAGCTCAATGGAGGGCTATGTATAGATTATCGAAAATTATATTGCGATAGATGATTTTTTCTTCGGTTCGATAGCTTCGCGGACAGAGTGTACGTCACACGCTCGAAGGAGCATCTTCGAGGCGGAGTGCGAGGAGTTTGTAATGGTTGCAGGTCGGAGTAGAGGAATTTTACACGAAGTATCGCTACAGCAGCCATCTATATGACATCAGTGTAGACACGTTTCTTTGACGCTTTTTTCCGCCTTGCTCTTCTCGAGTTTCGAGGACACGACCTGTCGGCGATAATGCTCCATTTATATGAGTCTTCTCACCTACTCTCGCGGGGTGTTTGATGGAATCTCCAATTCATGCCATTCCCGTTCTCCAAAGATCCCAGGTCCTTCGACATCCACCCGGGGATTCATCACCCTTTGTACGATTACCCGAGCGAGACGTTATTTACGTTTGGGTGAAACTGCTCGAAAAGCCAAAAGCTTTCGGTCCACGAGGATCGACACTGTAAGGGCCGCGGGAAAATGAATAGACGGGGAAAGCAGAATTGGGTTTTTTTTTTCTTTCTCCGAAGCTCACAATCGCTGACTATTTTCTATTATCCTTATTGGTTCCGACAATCGCGCGTATACGAGCGAAGGGCAGTTCGGCGAGGAGGGTGAGGGAGGCTATTGGGTGGTGGTTCGCTGGCCTGCCATCGCGATGTTACGTCGTCGCTTATCCGGGAATGGTTAGACGGTCGTTCGAACGTTTGGGGCAACGGGCAAAGTGGTCACAGCCCGACGAGTGGGCAGTTCGAGGTCCAGTCTTATACGTAACCACGGGGGGTGGCTGTTATATAGTATCGGTATGTTGGGAAATGAGAAAGAGGGAGCGAAGGGTAGCGTGGGAAGAAAGAGCGGGCGAATGTGTGTGGCGTGGCTTGTGGCACATGTGTAGGAGCGGAAGCATCGAAGAGACCTACCCTCTGCGTCGTGTGCAACCGCCTCGGGAGGCCGAATCGAGAAAACTCGAGACCAGCATCCCATTGGTTGGCTCGTAGGAACTGCTCGGCCAACCCTGGCTTCGCCTGATAACGATGATTCTCTCGCGTTCCGCCTCCTCAAGACGTTGGACCCTATCCTCGCTCTACTTCTCTAGTCCTTCGCTCTACGACCACCCGACTCGACCCAACCTCACACTACCTTACCAGCCTGTCTACACTTTGCAAGGTGGAGGATGCACGTACGGGCAAAAACATCAGCGGTGGCTGCTGCAACGATTCAACGATCTGGCAATCTTAGCCAGGTTGAGACTGTTTTATTCTCCTCGAGCGAATCCTCCCCATTCTTATATTCCTCCACTTTGGAGAGACCATCCGCTGTCTGGGAAGCGATCTCGGTGCTTGCTTGTTCCGCCTCCCTCCACGGCTTGGATAGCATTTTTGCAAGTCGGAATAAGATCTCGAGAAACGCTAGTAGGAGTGTCAGATTTTGGGGGTCGCAGACTTTTGTTTGCCAGCATTCAATGAGCCAACGGCCTTTACCATGGAAGTCGATTACAGCTATTCCCAATTTTCTGAAAGTGGGGTCGACTTAAGATCTGGGAAGTCGAAAGTGCTGCGGAAAACATGGTTGGGGCCAATACAGTGGGATGTCTGTAAGATTCAGTTGACTTCCGAATAACGGGTCCTCAATAATCAGGTCCCTAGCCGAGTCGAAATATTCAGCCTATTTTAAAGACCTTTGATCCTATGTCAGCCTCATTTGAGTCTATTCACTGCTAGAAGTCCTACTATGGGCTCCTAACATGCTCTTTCTTTGCTGCTTACCTCCTGCATAGGCCTTTATATTCCTACCTAACCTAGCTGAAGTCGTTGCAGCTCCTCTTTTGCTGGTAGAAGTCCTACTATGGGTCCTAATATGCTCTTTCTTTGCTGCTTACCTCCTGCATATGTCCTTATACTACTACCTAACCTAGCTGAAGTCGTTGCAGCTCCTCTTTTGATTGCGTTGGACCTTTCGCGCATTTGGCAATTTTGACGAAACGAGGGTGGGGATGGTCGCATTCGAAAGAGCGGGTCTGATAGTTTTCAGTAACCGTCATGCGTTGGACTAGGTAGGACTGCGCGTTCGCCGCAGATGCCTACTTTTCCAATGGCCTCTCCATCATCTCCACCCAGCGAACTTTTCGCGTTCGCTCCAAACTTGCCTCTGCAGCTCCAGCAACTCGCCGAAGTGGAAGAATTGGATCTTGGGCAAACAGTTACAATATTTTTTATAGGAACTGCCCTCATGTATGCATGTATACGCAGATCCCTATAGCAGGCACGCATGCATCCGTAAAGGTACTAGTATACGTGTGTTGGTGTATGCTTAGACATGTATGTGTGCGGGTATATACGTGTGTCACTCGACGCCCTCCTTAGCGCCTGCAAGTGGAGAAAAAAGAAATTTGTTCCCGTTCTAGGCGTTAAGTAGGAGCTCATTTTATATTGAATACGAAGCTACTTCACTGCCTCTATCTCCTACCACTGTGAGGATCTGGAGGGGCAAAATAGGCTGACAATTTCGACCCGGGTAATAACAGCTCATTCGTATCATCAATCATTCACATTCACAGCTGTCGGCCTGTTCTGTTTGCAGATTTTCACGTTGATATTACACTGGTCGATTTTGAGCCACCAAGTGCTATACGAAGGATATTCCAATCGGTAATTGGATAAATAGATGGTTGCAATTATGTCAGGCTTCTGGTTGTCTTCTCATCCGATGTAACGACTTATGCCCATTTCCATGGAAGTGCCAAAAGATTCTGGAAGGCAATGAGCCAGTCATATAGAAACACGGTCTTTTTGCAAACTGGAAATTGAGGAGGAAATTTGAAGTACAGAGGAGTCATCGCTCGTTCGGTGCTGGTTGACCCTGGATAGTAGGTAGGGATTTCCGGGGAGTTCATGGGAAATTTGAGTCAGGGCCATAGGCAGTAATCTTGCAAAGAAACGGTGTGTAAGTGGCGCATAATGGAACACCGAGCCTCGGTTGACAAGATAAAGGGGGATGATAAGGGTCTCTAGTTTCTCCGCGGAGCCGAGGACGAGGGGCAAGAGGGATAAAGGTGCGTGACTGTTGTTCTGCGTGACGCGTGTAATAACCGTAGCCCCCTCAGTTCTCACAAGCGGCACCGAGAAACACACACGCACCATATACGTGCGAGGTCACATGGAAGATTTCTAGCTCGCGGCCATAGCCCGTAGGCACTCCATTTGGTACAATGTACAAGCATCCTAGCGACCACTTACAGCCGGCCACCCAACACTCCCGTACCTTTTAATCGTCTCCGGCGGTACAAGTGCCCCTTCATTCGGCCAAACTAGCACCTCCCGCTCATTCCTAACCAGCTCGGGGTCATCTACTTACAATATTGTTTCACCTGCGGCCCTGTCGTTCCATGCAAGACCATTTTTCCTTATTCAACGTGCAATACCAACAGGTATGTCCGAAACTCTCGAAATTGTGAAAGCCTTGCACTGGAAAGGATCGATACTTCCCTCTAGCCAGTGTGCACTCAACACGAAAAGGACAAAACTACCCCCCAGTTTACGTCGATATCTCTCAGCTTCTAGCAACTCAGTGGAACATCGTGGAATAAACGGCAGGGATAATCATCATCTGATTATTGGAATCATCATCTGGATTATGGGAATCATCATCTGATTGTTGGAATTGATAGTTGGAATCGCCAACATTGATCTTGCTCAAGATATTCGCTGTGTAAGAATTTTTCCATTTTTGATGTCAACTAGATGTCATCACAATAACTACCAACAGTTCTAGATATTCTCATAAAAACTACCACCAAATTGAATGCGTTGTAATAACCAATTTGGTGGTAGTTTTTATGAGAATATCTAGAACTGTTGGTAGTTATTATGATGACATCTAGTTGACATCAAAAATGGAAAAATTCTTACACAACGAATATCTTGAGCAAGATCAATGTTGGCGATTCCAAACATCAGCCAACGAAACAACAGCAGCAAGCTGAACGATCTATACCGATATTCTTAACTCTTCTTTTTAAGACGACCCAGACATTAGTGCCAGTTCATTAATGAGTGGAGCAAACATAGAAAAACTCTTTCAGCACATCTGTCTATCGACTCTTCACTGATTATCCACCGAGGCAGATACATAAATAGACCACTAAGTATGACAGGAACCTTTAGATAAGCGGTGCATGCTAAAATACAACGCTACTAAACTGAGCGAATTGCGAGAGTTATCACCGTATGTTGCGTATTCAATCAATTATCAAATGCATCGATGCTTAACGTCTGCTCGTTGAAGCAAGGGATCGCAAGGGATTGTAGAACGTTAGTTCTCATATGTAGGTGTACGTGGGTATGTGTGTTCAGCCTGCCCGCCGATACGAATGAAGCTCTCGAGAGTGGCGATCGCGAACAATCACGATACCTAAACCTCGTCATAGTAACTCATGGGTTCCGTCATCGTTGCCGATGTATGGTGATTATTAAACGGGAATGGGCATGACGTTGTGTCGTCAGTTATCGGTCAAGCTGCTTGAACCTCGACATTCGATTACCTCACCTCCATTCATGATTCCCCGATCCGGAACATTGCGCGCCTCGATTCCTCTTGAAATCCCGATACAAACCGAGCTCATAATCGTATGGATTGCTCTGTCGCATTGAGGTGCAAATTTAAGTTGGCCACGAGTCGACAACCTTACGACCCTTCATCCCTCTGCACCCTTGCCACGCTCATGCACTCGTATTTCTATCGATATTTGCCCTCATCTCTGTTATACCTCATCAGCAAATCACGGTGCTGTATCTGCGTGGACGTTACACCGCGTATGCAGAGTTATTACGAACCAAAGGTTCACGTGTTCGTCTCACTCTCCGTTTTGACTCGTGGACTTTTAGGGCGATCGATCACACTGCAAATGTGTTGTTTTCACATGCTTTAGTTGTGCAAATGGCTGCAGACACTTTTCACACGTTTTAACGTAAAAAGTGTCCACGGCAAAACAACACACTGGGAACAATCAATTGAATATCTGTATCGCTGTGAAAAAATCATTTCGTATAGTCAATAACGTGTACAATAAAGTCCCTATTTTTTAATTTCGAGTTATTTTAGGGTTTCGCTGAAAAAAATCACAAAACATGCCCTTTTTGGCCTCTAGAATGGCCAAAGGCCTTAAGGTATGATTCAATACGACTTCTGGCTGTTACATGGTATCGTTTTTATTAATCTTTAACAATAGCGGAGATATGGCACGGTGTTCTGAACGGGTTGTGAAGAGAAAAACCAACGCAGATTTATCTTTCATTAACACTCATACGCGGAATATGAACCGAGGACAAGTGATGAATGATGAAAATTGATGAAATGGCTTTGAATAGAAAAGATTGAATTTTTCGAAAAAGGTGGCTACATTTTGCGATAAAAAATTCTTTTTTTTTTAAATTGTCAAAAACATTTAGATTCATGTTTTAGGCGATAAGGTTAGAAATATTTATACAAAATTTCATCAGAATCGGTCGATTAGTTTTTCAGCTATACGCCACGCCAGTTTTCGAAATGCAGTTTAGAAGACCGTGACATACCTTCGCCATTTTTGAAGATTAATAAAAAAATACCAAGTAACAGCCAAAAGTTGTAATGAAATATACCCTAAGCTTAAAAATGGCGAAAAGATCTTTTCTATTAAAAAAAATTATGAAAATCAGTCAATTTCTTCCTCGCCTAAAGATATCTCCCCCCTTAATGGAATCTTTCCTTTCTGCTTTTCGCAACTTGAAAGACCTACAACATTTGGATATTACGAATTGCAAGGACTTGACTTTCTTTCGTCCAAGCCAGGACTTGTTTTTCAATACAAATTGCCAATTCCTATCATACGATTCAAAGCAGCAGAATTATGTTTAGAATTAATTTTCGTATGCCCCTTACTTTCTTGAGGTATTTTTTGCGTTGTCTTTTTCTTCGTTCTTTCCGGGTAATCCTGTCTGAAGTTCAGATGGAATCCGGGAATGAAATTAGGTTAAAGAATGGAAAATGGAAATGTACGGTCGGATAGTGTGCGGCTTCGGCGATCTTCCATGCTAAGGAACGTTGGCCTGGGCTAATATCCGCATGGTGACCGCGCAGTTGCGCACTGGCTTGCGCGCCCACTACTGAGCGGAAGACATTCCGCTCAGCGTTAGGTAAGGGGCTCTTTAACGAACTGGAAATACCGAAGTAACGAGTTTGGGGCAAAAGTAGAAGGAATAGGATTGTGCAGCCTGCAAGGGCAGGAACATTGGAAATGAAAGAAAAAAAAGAATATCTGGTTATTTCGTGTGTTGGATGAGTTGTAAAAATCTTGCAGAATTGCAAGAGGAGTTACAATGAAGGTGATTCACAAGGAAAGGTTGCGAGGTCGATCTCTTCGATTTCGTTGAAATTTGACATGCTTGTAGAATGGGTAAAAATAGGCGACACGTATTTTTCCATATCTGCAGAATCCGATTTTTAAGGGTTGAAACGCACCGTCGAAAATTAGGGTGTTTTTCGTTTTTCGCTGATAGCGTTGAAGGGGCTATACCAGTGTGAACGCTGAAAATTTAAGCGATTTTCAGGATTTTTTTGGAAGAAAAGTACCCAATTAAATGTTTCGGAAAATTAAGAATATACTCAGCTATATTTTACCTATATTACATAATTTTGTTATAGAAAAATATTGAGATCCAAGCGACTTATGCGCTGCCTTCGGAGGTGCCAAAAAAAAGTTCCTGCACTGCTGACATTATTCCGGCCGATTGAGTAGCTGAAACCGAAAAAGGAAAAAATTGTCATTAAACTGGAACGTATTTCCTGTACAATGACGTAGGATTTTCGAAAAATATCAAAATCTAACAAAATGGCGTAGTTATGAAAAAAAGTCTGTTTTCGTGCCTATAAAATGGTCGTTTTTTTCAATGCCAAATCGTCAATTTTCATCTAATAAAAAATATCCTACGTCATTGTAGAGTAAATATATTCAAGGGTACTCAGATCAATTTCAAGTCATTCGGATAATTGCTCTTTGAGTTACAATGTCAGCAAATTCGAAAAATCTCATTTCGAGAAAAACGCGTTCAAAGATTTAACTATCGATTTTTGCAAGATAAAATGAAATACGACCTTGAAATTTTTACAGGATATTCTTGAAAGTATAAACTGCCAAAAAGGGCAACAAAAAAATCGATTTTTTACAAGTGTCACACTGATATGGCCGCTTAACGGTACGAGATATGAAAAAATGTCAAATTGCAACAATATTTATTTTTTCGTGTACATGGGAGATGAGAACAATAACGTTATCGACGAAAAACGAAAAACACCCCTATTTTCGAGGGTGTGTTTCACCCCTTAAAAATGGGGTTCCGCAGATATAAAAAAACGAGTGTCGCCTATTTTTGCTCATTCAGCAAGCATGCAAAAATTCATCGAAATACGAGATATCGATCTCGCAACTTTTCCTTGTCAGTAGCTAAAATTATCAATGTGATTTCGAGATCGCGCCTAGGCATCGGACGTTTATCTACAATGGCTGACTACAGGATTGCTCTTAGAAACAGTTGCAGGAATAAAAAAGTGGTCCATACTGTAGGGGATACGTCTTTCTCTCTCCAAGTCGTTATATAAGTCGTTAAGAATGCTCGAAGAAGAGGAACTTGCTGTGTGCAGGCCCCAATCTCCGAAGACGCTATCGTGATTGAGTTACGTTGATTTTATTCCACTTTATTCCACCCCGGTACTTCAGCCTCCCCCCCCCCCCGCCACCAGCACACGGCAATCCTAGAGATGTACTCCTCCTTATTGTTAGTTTTATTTCTGGTGCAGACATCCGCGTAGTAGTAGGGGAGAGAGAGAGGGAGAGGGCGTCTCGTGGAAAATCTTGCGTTCTTTCCTCCCGGCCCCTCCTGCCCTTGTTGCGCCGATCCCTCCGGGATTAACATCATTGCGGTTTTTAAGCAGGCAATTTCCTAATTCAGCAGAGCCCGGAGACGTACCTGATTTATCGTTGGGGCGCCTCCTCGTTATTCGATCTCTCGCTGATTTATCACCACTCGAGAAATGGAGGTTATATTCCTCAAGGCTGTTGCCTGCATCCCTCTTGTCCGTGTATACATCAATCCACCTTTGCTTTTCCCACAATCGGCTTTTCCTTCTTCGTACGTCCTTCGGTATCGATGTGTTGTGCGATCGCACTTCCGTCGCTGCAAGCTTAACCCCGTTATCTCATGCCTCCACGGTCACTCGGTGAAAACGGGAACACGGCTACCATCGAGATGGAAAATGGATGAGATAAAAGCTCAATTGAATTCACACTGATGCGGTTGACGTTTGTATCGGTGGAATGCAATTATTTTTTTTCCGAATTTCTTTCCGTTGATTTGGGCTAAAGAATGACTCAAAGATTTACCGAATTTTGTTTGGACATCTGCAATCACAGAATGCAAAAAAAAATTGGGTAGTCCTCAAAACAAGGAGATGGAGATATAAAAGAGAATTTTTGATGACATGATGGTTCTTGTAGCTGCAGAAGGGTGCAGATGTGGTTTGGAGGAAGCTGTCAAAATTGCGGAAATTTGCAACATCAGGGCTAAAAAATCATTGGTGGAAAAAACCTCAATGCACCAGGTATCCCTTGTATTACCGAGCTCCCGATGGTAATATATCGGCACAGGTTTTCACTTTCCCTGCACTGAGAAAAAAAATCATTGATTCAATATCATTAGGTGCTATTGAATGAAATTTCGTTGATTCGATTGTAAAATTGTTGGTGTAAATAATCGGATTTATTAGTCCAAACAACACGCTATCGACTTTAATAAGATGGTGAAATTCAAAGTCTTTTTTTAATTCAAAAGAAATATTGTTAGCCGAGAACAGTATATTATTGAAACTATTTAAAAAATTATCGCGAACAAATTATATAGTTTTGAATGCATTTTCTGTAACGAACAAAAAAAGCGTTTCAATTCATAACATGAATATTGTTGATTCGAGTAAACAAGAAAAATTGAATTTCGCTCGTTTGATTCAGATAAAATTTCTGTTGAGTAAATATGTTATTTTATTTTTTTCACCATATCCGATACTGATCACCAAGTACAATATTCGTTAAAATATTAATATTTTATTTTGATTGAAAAATATTAAGCAAATCTCTGAATTGGTTAAAAAATTATGCGAAAATAAAATTTGTTTTTTGCGCATTTGGTTGAAAAAATTCAACCAAATCAAGGCCGAGCGCCACCGAAATTATAGGTGTGAGGATATCCGTAGTTCTCGGAGTAACCGCTAGAAGTCGCACGCGCGCTCGTTTCTCGTAAGCGTAGCGCGAACCGAAAATCTACTTAAACGCCGGAGAAACTCTAAAGAGTATCGCTTCTTGGCCTGTGGCTAAGATCAAAGTGTAGTATCTGTTCTCATCAGTTGAATATCTGATATTCTCTCCATGGATATTCCATTGGATATCTGATATTCTCTCCACTATTATCGTGGATGATCATTCTAATGCTCACTTTTTATTTAAGATTTAAAACAATTTGAAAAACTTACGTCCCATGGCATATTCGTTTCGACGCAGTAAAGAAATAATTAATTGTATTGATTATATTTTTGTACGAAATAAAAAATGTTGTAGCAACCGCTTAATTATTTCATCCAATACATCAACGGATTGTATATAGAATAATTCTAATACAATATAATTTTATTTGAAGGGTAATGTAGATATTCAGAGAACAGAAGAGCTTTTTCAAATAAAATATTATGTTATTCAAATCAATCACATTTTCCAATATTTTATAGTATTGTAACAATCTCATACATCGGTGGCACTCCACAGCAGTACATTTATTTGGATCAACCAATATATTTTTTTGATCCAATTGATTTTTTTCTCAGTCTGTGCCCTCGTATTGTTGCCTCCAACAAGCGGACGGGCAAAATCTCCGTGTTTTTTTTTTTTTCGAATTGCACTTAAAAAATTCGATTCAAACGTTATTCCTCTTGTTCCAAGTCATTTAATACTAGGTGGTTCAAACGCTACACATACAAAGGCGAAAAAAGGCGTCAGTGCGTGGGCGGGCTGAGGCAACAAACTTCGCGTATAAAGGTCCCCGTAACTTTAGCCTCAATTTCATTCAATCAATCACCACCGTTACAAACGACGATACAACTGCGAGAGGAGAGTAGGATTCTTGTGCCTCGGTGTGGCTCGAGTCGATTCACTCCATCACGTCGTTGTAGCAGCGTGACGATCGTACACGAGGCTTTCCCCCCTTCGACCACCATACCAACCCATGAATTATGAAACGTTCAACGCGATATATATATATATATAGATATATAGAAGTGTAAGATGGCAAATGGAGCGAATCCTGATCGGGCGCAACGAGAGACTAAATCTCTCTGTTCGACAGACTCACTAACGCGCCTCGACACGTACACTCGGGCTATTTATTTTCCATCGTTTTTGGTGCATTCATGACGGCCATTGATTGTAAACTGCTTGGAAGGAACTCACTTTGGTGTCTGCCTTCGATTTTGTTGTAACTGGCGTATATGGTGGGGCGTTTTTCTGTTTCAACAAAATCGAAAATTGACATCCAAGTGATGCTCCTTGTAAGTCTTCCAAAACCCGTTCCGGAAACGTCCCAATTAGTCTCCGTGACTCAATTAGGAGGGCCGCTACGGCCGATTGCCATTTCAGGACTTTAGCGATTTTTAAAAAATGGCCCAAAGGGTCGAACATTTTTTTTTAACACTATTTTATGGGTATGTCCGATGGACAGTTTTCCGTTGATTAGGAATATCACGGAGTTTCTGTCGAAAGCTCAAAATTACTGGGGCTAACGCGAATAACGTGTTTCTATACAAATTCGAGGATTTTTAATTGAGATTGAGGGTTTTGGGGAAAGTGAATGGTGAATTTGTATTCAAGGGGTGAAAACACATCGATAGGGACTTTTTAGTAAATATTTAAAATTCAAATTGCTTTCTCATTTTGGTCAAATATATGTTTTTTTTTCACTCTATCGTCTATCATTTTTCTTTTGTTTCGACTTGAAACTTTGCTCAGTGCGAATTTTCTTTGCTATGGTTTATTCTTCAAAATACCGTTTGGTTTATTGAGCTGCGATGATTTATCGATTTATGGCCGTATTTCAAAGCCGGACCAGCGATTATCGTGAATTTTTCCCTACTCCGAAATGTTGAGGAAAATGTCCGGAAAAAATGAGCGATAAATTCCGTCTGTGGAGGAAGAGGGCGAATTATTAGGACGTTGAATAAGTTTTCGCTGTTTTTCGACAGATAGCGTTATCAGAACTGCGTCCGTGTAGTTTAAGATAGTAACGCGTCTATGAAGAAGTACTATAAGCAATCTTCAAATTCACTGTATGTCATTTCGCCCAAGGGTAAACAACTATTTTCTTTCATAGTGTCAAACATGTCAAATTTCGTGGCAAAAAAGAGTATTTGCGGGGAATTTTACTGTACTACTGTATGAAGAAAAAAAAATCTGCAGCTGAAGCACACAAAATTCTTGTCGAGACTTACGGCGACCATGCTCTGTCGGGCACAACATGCAGAGATTGGTTTAGACAATGATTTCGATGTGTTGAATTGGAGGCATTACCGTAAAATGGGGGTTACTTTGAACATGTTTTGGAAGTTTTTTGTGGGTAACTTTTTCTTAACATCACAAATTCTAACTTTACAATAGAACAATCGAACAATCGAACAATATAGAACAATAGAACAATGTTTCCACTGGCTGTCAAATGTATAAGAAAGTCAAGCCCCACCAATCTCCACAATTCTATATTTCTTTTTTAAAGTTCCAAAGTAACTTCGAGTGTGGATTTTTTTCTTGACAAGACATTAAGAGGCTTTACCAGTGTGAACGCTGAAAATTTGAGTGATTTTCGGGAATTTTTTGGAAGGAAAGTACTGAATCAAACGTTTCGGAAAATTAAGAATATATTTGGCTATATTTTACCTATATTCCATAATTTTTTAATAAAAAAATATTGATATCGAAACGACTTATGCGCTGCCTTCGGAGGCGCCAAAAAAAAGTTCCTCCACTGCTGACACGATTCCGGCCGATTGAGTAGCTGAAACCGAAAAAGGGACAAATTTCGTTAAACCGGAAGGTATTTCCTGTAAAATGACGTAGGATTTTCGAAAAATATCAAAATCTAACAAAATGGCATAGTTATGAAAAAAGTCTGTTTTCTTGCCTATAAAATGGTCGTTTTTTTCAATGCCAAATCGTCAATTTTCATCCAATCAAAAATATCCTACGTCATTGTAGAGTAAATATATTCAAGAGTACTCAGTTCAAATTTCAAGTCGATCGGATAATTGCTCTTTGAGTTACAATGTCAGCAAATTTGAAAAATCTCATTTCGAGAGAAACGCGTTTGAAGATTTATCTATCGATTTTTGCAAGATAAAATGATATTTACCATAAAAACTGCTAATTTCAGGATATGCTTGAAAGTATAAGCTGTCGAAAAAGGCAACAAAAAAATCGATTTTTTTAAGGTGTCACACTGGTATAGCCCCTTAAAATGGAACTTACGTCGAAGATAAAGGGTCACTTTAACATCATTTTAATGAAAAAATTAATATTTTATGTATTATACGTGGAATTCAATGAAAAACGACCATTTTTTAAAATCAAATTACCATCTTTATTAAGCAAATATTTTACATAAAAATAACAAGTACCTAGGGTACTATTATAGGCACGTGGTCAGTCTCATAATCATTGTTGAGATCAAAATCAACTTTAGCAACATTATAATAAAGATGAAGAGCTAATTTCAACACATTTAAATGCGCACCACTTAAACAGTATTTTGGTGCTCTGTTAAATTAGCCTAAAACACTGTCAATGTTACTCTTAATGTCAATTTAACCCCGTTTTACGACACTTCATGAAGGCTCATTTCCGACGCTAGCTGAACTTGCAGAATCATTAGGAGTTGATCACAAAACAGTTTCGAAACTTTGAAAGCAGTAGGAATGATTTTTCAAAATAAAGCATTAAAGCCGGAGCCTGAATTAGAAGGTCCGAAAAATCCTTTTATTTAATTGCTTAAATCGCCAGATAAACTACCCAAGAATATATTTACAAAGTTACAGAGGCCAATTGTAAATATTTTCGAAAATAAAAGGCCAAAAGCAGAGCAGGTATTGATACTTCCTTCTATTAAAAAATTTGAAGCGCATTTTCTCCAGTTTTCATTTTCACGATTTTTCCAAATTGGCGGGCGTGATAGCAAAAAAACTAAACAGCCTATTGAATCAAATCAAAGTATATTTTCTTCGGTATGAAAATCTCTTCCATGTGAATTAAGGGGAGGGTAGGGGTTTGCACTTTTGAAAAATCGATGTTATTTTGTCTTTTCTTATAGTTAAACATTTCAAGAATATAATCCCAAAATTTCAAGTCAATCAGAGCGAAACTCTTGAAGTTATTGACTATTTAGTCCCGCTCCTCTAACACTGTAGCTCCGACTTCTCTAAACTTCAAACGCGTTTTTCTCGAAACCACTTTTTCAAAGTCCGTGTTCACTGCCATTTGAAAACTACATGACCGATTTATTTCAAACTTGGTACACACTTTCTACATATAAAATACCTCCCCCCAACGGTTAGTTTGAGATTTTTTTACATCTAGGGGGTTTTCCACCCCCAAAATGGTGGAATTTTTCGTGAAAAATAGCACTTTTCACTTTACATGACCACCAAAAATTTAGAAATGGAAAAAAAAATTATCAAAGACCGTTGGGGGGAGGATTTGATGATACTTTGAGTAAATTTTAATTGTACTTGATATCTGATAATTTCTAGCTGAGATACAGTAAACACCGCAAATCGTGTTTTTCCAAAGGCGTTCTTGGGAAAGCTTTGTCACCGGCTTGTTTGTGGATATTTTCGCGTACAAATTTCACGGAATGTTCTTGAAACGACACTTAAGGAGGAAGGTCTAGTTAGAATTTTCAAAAAATCGATTTTTTTTCATTTTCTAAAAGTATAATATTTTACGAGTATTTTCCGACTAATTGAATGTAAATCAGACCATTATTCGCCGAAATACATATCTCTGAAGGACGCCGTGGACGCTGCATGCAAATCGTACTCAAAACTTTAAACTCGTTTTTCTCAAAACCATGTTTTCGAAGTCGGTGATCAATGTAACTCGAGAACGGCTTTACCGATCGGGTTGAAATTTATATCACTTCTTATATACATAGTTTTCCTCCGGATGAAAGAAGGATTTTTTTTGGACAATTATTTTTTTTTTATAGTCAATTTTTGTAAGTGAAATTTTGGTCAAAACAACACTTTTGACTTTCAACGTCCGCCATTTTGTGAAAAATGCAAATCTTTCAAAACCCTTCGTTCAACCGGAGCATTATATCATTAACTAAAGATTCCCCCCTGTTTTGTTGGTTTCAGATAATCCGTCATAGCGTGAGAGTGATCACCGCAAAACCTGATTTTTTGCAGCGTTCTCGGCCATTCATACGTATCGGCTTATTTTGAAACATATTAAAAAAAAATTATGTTCACATTAAATACATATCTTTTAAACGGAAGAACTTTTGTTGTAAATTATTTTATCGTTTGGCCGAAAAAAAATCGGAAAAAGGCCTTTTTTTTAACGTTCCAACTAGACCTCACTCCTTAACAATGTACAAAAGGTTTCAATAAATTTACTCTATCCATACAGATGGAAAAAATTGACAAAAAAGTATTTTTTTTTCACGCTGAAACCCCTACCCTTCCCTTAACAAAGTCGTTGAAAAAGTCTTTTTAAATAATTCTTATAGCACGTTAAAGTGTTTTTTTAACACACTTTTTTTTCAAAACTGAAAAAGGTTATAATTTCACGATTTTTTCAGCTTTTTCTTAATTCACCCAGAAGAAAAAATATGATAATCGAAAGTGTTGTGGGTTTTTTTTATTCAGTCAAGAATTACGAGCTGCATCTTTCCCGTCGATTGGGGACTGCAGTGGCAAGACGCACATGACTGATAAATCTGCTATCATTTATTCTTTCGTGTTGAATTTTATTTTCAATACATTTCAAATATACATGAAAAAATACCTCATTATTAATGGGGCTCAATCTTTTAATATTAATTTTCACTTTTTAATTTTCACGAAAAAATATCGTGAACTTATCCATCATCCCAGTACAAAAGTTCCTTCATTCGGGAATAAAATGGTCCGCTTCACGAAGATCCAGCTCCACATACGCATTTACGGGATTACCCCCACTTGCGATTTTGAAAAAATCGATTTTTTTATTGCATTTTTTTGAAGTATAAGTATCTGAGAATATGCCCTGAAAATTTCAAGGCGATCCGAACAAAATTGACTGAGATATGACCGTTGAAAGAGAAGAATCCGTTGTGTAAACGACCGGAAATTGAAACTTTAAGGGGTAAGGCCACTGTAAATTTTTTGAAAAATCGATTTTTTTTTATTTGCTTAAAAAATAGTTTAAACCCTCTAGAATAAGAAAAAAAGGTCCTGTGCGACGTCTTTTTTAATTTTTTTCCAATAAAAAACTATTCGCAAAACTTTAAACGCGTTTTTCTCGAAACATGGTTTTTCAAAATGGCACGCAGCATAACTCGAACAATTTTCATTTTTTTTACTTGAAATTTGAACCAGATGTGAACATTTACATTATCTTGAGAATGTCGATCGGAATTTTCAAGAACTTTATTTATTGATTTTTTATTAACAAAAAACTTGCCGTTTTTTTCGTCAAAAATCAATTTTTTTTTCAAACGCACGCCAAATCCACAAAAATTGATACTTTTTAAAATCCGATCGACATTCTCTAGCTATAGCCCTCTAGATTAATGGTTTTTTTTTGTTCTAGATTCAAAAGTGCACCAGTGGTGCTGCGTGCCGCGGAGCCCTGGAAGCAAAACATGTCCCGGGAAGATAGCTGTGGAACCGCCATTTTGTTTTTTTTTACTGTAAAAAAATTTTATAATAAAGTTTAATGTATGCCCGATAACACCATTAAAAGTTTTTTTTCAAATACCTTCAATTTCGGGAGCAAAAAATTAGTGAAAAAACCTTTTTTTTTCCGCCGTTACAGTGGCCTTACCCCTTAAACGCGTTTTTCTCAAAATGGCATTTCTGAAGTCGGTGACCAAGATTACTCGAACACTAATGAACCGATCTTCTTGAAATTTTTCAGGCTTATTTAATACATAAAAATGTAGTCTTTAATCGTTCGATTTTTTTTTTCGAAAAAAATGGCCGTTTTATAGCCAAAAAACGGCCGTTTTTTTTCGTTAAAATCGAACCATTAAATTTGACTGTCCGCCATTTTGTGAAAAATGAATATTTTTTAAAATCCTTCGATTAAAGACTAGTTTATACTTACATTTGACTAAATCCATCCGCATTTTTTTTTTCAGATGATCCACTTCGCCGCAATGTTGGTCACCGCAAACCGTGTATATAAAAACATTATTTCATTGACGACCATTTGCCACTAAACAATGTAATATTTTTCAATAAAAAAATTACTGAAAGTTCTTCAAGATGTGTTCTTTAAGATGGTATATTGATCGATTAAGAAAGTTTTGTAGTTTTCTTTAAAAAAAATCATGAAAAAGGCGTTTTTTTGCGCTACAAGTGGGGGTAACGCCTTAAAATGTCGCTTCGTTGAAGCGACATTTCCAAGGTACAAATTGACTCCGTCGTCCGAGGCCTGCCAATGCGATAGCGGATATTTGTACTCGAGTTTGTCGTCTCCTCCGAGATGGCGCTCGAAGAGGCAAAGAAAATGGTGAAGAAGAATAAACTCGATTAACATGAGGAACCGTCGATTTTCTTTGACCGGTTGTGCCTTATTTTCTCTTACGTACACACGACGAGTGAATCTTCCTTAAGGCAATGCTGCACAGTTGAAAAACACTCGGTGAATATATCGGCGCTCACTTCGCGTCGAGCTTCCGAGAAAAATTGTGATCGGCTAGGTTTTTCAATGGCGCCCGACGCGAGATCTCGTTGGTATCCGCATTTCAGAAAAAAAAAGTTGCTTTCGTCCACAGATCGCTTTTATCTATCGGGGAATCTATCAGGACTCGGCGCCAACATATCTCTCTTTCTTCCGACACTAGTTGGAACGCTGTCACTTTTTTTTTTCGAGCGCACATACATGCCGTGTACCATCTGAGCTACTTGTTATCCACTCGCCGATTACTGATAGGAACGGAATGAAGAAAACTACCGGTAATTGTAAAAAAACAATCATTTTACTCTCGACAAACAAGCGTTTGGATTTTCTAAGAGGAAAATTTGTTGGAAATATTTTCGTGGGGCGAAATATCTCTTGCGAGCTCTATTTTCGAATTCATTTGCAATTTGTATGATCTTCAATTTTTTTTGGTAGCAGCGGGTACTTTTTCGAGACTTATGCTTTTATTTGGCATAGGAATGTTGGAAGTATTCGGCTGGGTGTTCAAAATTCGATTATAATAGTGATTAAAAATCATTGAAAATATTGATGCAAAAGTTACTGAAATTTTGGAAGTTCTAGCTCGGGGGTATAACATATATATACAGGGTGTCCCGTAACTAAACGTTAAGCCGACACGGGGTGACAGGATTGATTATAACCATCATGAGAAAAATCAGAAAAAAAATCTATCCCATGCAGTTTGAAAATTATCGGCATTTAAGAAAAACCTAGAAATTTGGTCAAACTGTAAACATTTTTCGGTTATTGTGAAACAAACCCAAACAAACCCAAACAATCCCAAGTTTCCTAGAATGAAGACTATTTGTTAAACTATGAATTTAAAATTTTCAAAATTTGTCTACTTTGAAAGGCCCTGCTTTATTTTTTTTTGCTTTTTTTTTCTGATTTATTTTTTTTCTGATTTTTCTCATGATGGTTACAATCAATCCTGTCACCCCGTGTCGGCTTAACGTTGAGTTACGGGATACCCTGTATATATATATATATATTAGGGTGGCTCAAATTTGAGCTCTATTTTTTTCCTTTTTCTCACCATCCAATTATCTAATATGAAGAAAGAAAAATTGTCGCGAAAGCTGCGAGCGGTCAAAAAATATTTAGAGGTCGCTCAAGCCTCGCAAAAATTCAAATTTTCTTTAAAAAATCGATTTTTTGTTCGTTCACTTCTCACCCATGAATTTTAGGCTTTATGATTTTTAAATTAAGCTCGCGAAAGCTCTAGCCGGCCAATGAATATTTGCTGGTCGCTCAAGAACTTCGAAATTTCCAATTGTCGCGATTTTTTTCTCTTCACACTCATAAATTTAACACTCTGTAAAATTTTCGAAAATAATTCATCCTTTTTTTTTCTTTAGAAACGGAATTTTTTTAACTTGCTTCACACTTCTAAGCCGATAAAACGGGGGAACTATTTTGTTTACGGACAAGAGCTTCAAAGAATTATTTTATGAGAACAGAGAATATAATTCTTCGGTCAGTAGTGTGAGGTAAATTTGAAAAATCTGTTTCTAAAGAAACGATTAATTGTTTAGAACATTTTACAAAGCCGCACATTTATAAGTGAGAGGAGTAAACAAATATTGGCGTAAATTGGAATTTTCGACGCTCTTGAGCGACCACTAAATATTTATTGACCGGCTAGAAATTTCGCGAGGTTAATTAAAAAATTTTAAAGCCCAAAATTCACGGGTGAGAAGTGAACGAAAGAAAAATTGATTTTTTAATGCAAATTTAAATTTTGGGGAGGGTTGAGCGATCTCTAAATATTTTTTGACCACTCGCCGATTTCGCGACTATTTTTTTTCTCTAATGAATATAATTGGATGGTGAGAAAAAGAAAAAAAATAGAATTCAACTTTGTGCCACCCTAATATATTCCAATTTTATTGGATTGTTCTTAATCTTAATTATCTGAAATCGTACTATGATACAATATCTTTTAATCCCCAGCTGCGTATTCAAAATGCGTTTGCTACATTTATTGCAAATTATCATAAAAAATATTTGTGCAAAATACGATTAAAAAGTTAGCAAAATTCGAGTAGCATGTGTATTATATAGACATACTTTCCATCAATATTAGATATTTTTTAATATCGACATCGTTATTTAAATCAAATACAATATTTTTAAACGTCCAGCAGAGTTTTTAAAAAGCGACCACAATATTGATGACAAATTATTATTTAAAATATGAATTGAAAAAAAAAGATTAAAAGGAGATTAAAAGTAAAAAAAAAAGTTCTAGCTGTTATCAGAAATACCCAAATTCACGCTGTACTGGACATTTTTGAATATGAACGTTTTCATTCGGTACTACGATAAAAAAATAAAAAAATGTCCAGCTGAACAAAAAGGTATCAATATTTGAAAAATCCAGCTGGTTCATTAATACTTTCCTTTCTCCACCCCTCCGCTTGACTTAATTTTTTCTAATTTTCATTTTTCAATCGAGCCGAAATATTTTGTTCTTCTCGCAAATGTGAGTTCTCACTCGGCGATTCCTGTTATCATTTTTCTTATTTTTCCACCTTTGATACTTCACCCTCGGCGAGTCGCGAATGATTAATTAACGTTTGCTCCTGCGGCACGCTACTTTTGGTGTTACAGTGATACATAGAGTACGATTGCCACAATAGTATTAGTGCCGACAGAAGTAGTCGTCCTCTGTGTAAACTATATGCATGATATTCCACATCGCGCGCCACTCCACTCAGCTCCGTTAGTGCACATCGTGCGGTGTGGAATATCTCGGAGAGGGTGGGTTTGGGCTCATTGTTAAAACGGATATTCCGTGCCGGTTGCGTGCTTGTATATCGTCCTCCGGCCTCTCCACACGAATATGCTGCTATTTGGTTTTGTTCCATCGCCTTGCTACACTCGGCAACATTCCTGATGTTTGCCGTTTCCCTTTTGACGGTTACCACGTACACACGCGGGCTTTCGTATACGCAAACCATTTCACACATTTGACACATCGACGAATCCTTTTCGTCCTCCATCAGAATCAACCATACCCTCCGAAAAGATCATGCAGAAAAAAAACAATTTTCGGATCAAGGAAATTTTTTGTTTACAGGTGGCCGATGATTATTAATCCATTAATAATTCACGATTTTTATTAAGGGCGGGGTAAAGTATTAAAATTTTTTTTTAATTTTTAATTTTTTTTAAAATGAATGCATAATATATCAAGAATATTGTGTTAAAATTTCAAGTCGATCGGAGTAAAATTGACGAAGTTATGAGTATTTGAGCGTCTATTGCTCCATGCCGTTCTCTTCTCTTCTGCGTTTTTCAAACCGTTTTTCTGAGACTTGTCATATTTGAAGTCCGTGTGCACGATAACTCAAAATCTACTGGACCAATCGCTTTGAAATTTTGCACAGTACTTCTTCACATAATTCACTAGGTATTGTCGAGAGCTTTTTTGTTTTTTTTAATAATTACTAATTTTTCAACAACAAATTAGCCGATTTTTTTAGCGAAAATCGGGTTTTTGGCTCCCAAGTGCTACGAAAAATCGAAAAACCGAAAAAAAAAATCCTCTCGTCATTACCTCGAGAAACATCTCCTTTAACAAATGCATTTTGATTTTTTTGTTTCAAATGATTCTGTTGCGAGTTATGGTGCATACCGCAAACCAACTTTTTTTCGAGGCGCCTCCGGGGTTTAATTTTCACTCGCTCAATTTTGAATATTTTGCAATGCAAATTTAGGAGAATGTTGTTCAAATGTTACTTTATTATATGTAAATTTTTCAATAAACGAACACTATTCGTTACGCCAAAAAAAAATCTTAAAAACATGCCTTTTTTCGCCGAATTAACTTTACCCCGCCGTTAATTCAAAATCATACCAATACCGACGATTTTTATTTCTTGCAGTGCGTCGTTTCTACTTTCCCATAACAATTTAAAAAAAAAATGAAATTCTCCCAATTCGAATTAAATCAAATCTCAAGATTTTTTTAATTCGCCGAATTCAAATTAAATTATACTTAATTTGAAAATTTAAAATAAAACCCGTTTTCTACTTTCCCAAAACAATTGCTTTTAAATTTCCTCAATTTGAGTTAAAGTTCAATTATAAGATTAATTTGACATAACATTCGCCCGAATTAAAATAAAATTATATTTATTTTTAAGATTTGAAATAAAATTCGTTCAAAATTAAGTTATGAGACAATTGCGACCGCGATATTTCGGAATTCGATCTCGTCAACGCTTTCGAAATATGAGAATTCGTAAATGTAGAAGGATCCGGTGGAATTCGATTTTGATCGAACAAACTCCCCATTCTTAACATCCACAAACTTCTACACAATATTTCACATATGATAAATATCCTCATAAATCGTCGCAATTATCAATAATCTCCGAATATCTTAATTTTTTCATGTTTTCACGTTCCCAGTATGAAAACAGCTTTGGCCGAATCTTTAAATGGCCCATCGAGCTCCACGGCCTAAAAAGATCAGATCGAATATCTTCCCCTCTTTCTCTTATCTCATCTTATCATTGCCTTTTTCGAAAATTCTTACTGCAAAAAATTCCAGCCAAACTCGGCTTCGTCCAGCGACAGGGGTCGAAAAAGTGTGTCTTTGAAAGGAGCGCCCTTTCGCTCATATAGACGCAAAACACTTCATTCCATATATTCCCGATCTTCCCGTTTTCCCCCCAGTCCCTCGCTCTCTTTGTCTCTCGATAGCGTCGATAGACTGCTTTATGCGTGGTGAGACACGGTATGTTATGGATTTGCAATGCAAATGGTAACCCCAAGTCCGGCTACCCCCTCAGCAACGTGTGCGCCACCTCCGTGAATGGTTTCGAGGGTGCAGTCAGGCGGGGGTGTGTTTAGAGCCTTCCACTGGGCTATCTCTTCTTGCTGATGTTGTTGGTGATGAGTCACACGTAGGTATGGATCCTAAGCGAAAGGACGAATCCGAGGACCAATTTAGCTTGCTCTCAGGCCTCGAAGTATATCTCCCAAAAATTTCTCATACGCCTGAATGAACGAATCTGCGACTCGTTCGCCCGAAGCGACAGCTCGTATCGAATCTTTGAATTGTCCACTCGAATCAAATAGTCACGCTATTTTTATCGCATCATCTCCACTCTTCTTGACGCTCGTGCACACAAAACCCATGACGTTGGAGCGAAAAGCCTAGACGTCATTCGCCATGTTCCGCTCCATACACCGAGAAAATGACTAATGACTGATGACTAGCAATGACCAATACATCCGTAAAATATAATCAAAAAATATAATACAATACAATACAATGCAATACAATGCAATAAAATATCATACGATACAACCCAAAACAATACAATACAGTACAATACAGTACAATACAATGCAATACAATGCAATACAATACAATACAGTACAATACAATACAATACTATACTATACAATACAATGTAATACAATGCAATACAATACAATACAATACAATACAGTACAATACAATACAATACAGTACAATACAATACAATACAGTACAATACTGTACAGTATTGTACAGTACTGTACAGTATTGTACTGTATTGTACAATACAGTACAATACAGTATTGTACAATACAGTACAATACAGTATAACAAGTACAATACTGTACAGTACAGTATTGTACAATACAGTACAATACAGTATAATAAGTACAATACTGTACAGTATTGTACAGTATTGTACAATACTGTACAATACTGTACAGTATTGTACAGTACTGTACAATACTGTACAATACTGTACAATATTGTACAGTATTGTACAGTATTGTACAGTATTGTACAATACTGTACAATATTGTACAGTATTGTACAGTATTGTACAGTATAGTACAATACTGTATTGTACTGTATTGTACAATACAGTACAATACAATACAATACAGTATAATATAATATACTATAGCCGAACCTCGATATAACGAATCTCAAGGGAAATCCGTTATGTCGAGTTTTCGTTATATTGAGGTTTCGTTATACCGAAGTCGTGTTCCTTAAAATATTCTTTAAAGAAATATATTAGTATTATAAATAGGAGAATATCTTTAAAAGAAAGGTTTAAATTATCGATTGTTTTACAAGCAATTAGCAATTAGAGCATAATGTATATGATTATGTCGTTGGATCAACGTTTCGGGTGTCTATCGGAAGGGAATGGACAAATCTTCGTTATGTCAAGGATTTCGTTATATCGGGGTTCGACTGTATAATACAATATAATATAGTTAAATATAGGATAAAGGATGACTATCAATAACCAATAGAATGTAATGTTCCACCGAAAGCACGAGGTGGAGGCAGTGAAAAAAAAAAACGTCCGAACAGTTTGACAGTTCCGAAGTTACTTTAGGAGCAACAAAAAGATCGGTCGATCCCTCTCCTTGGGCGTATCGGGGAGGTGGTTAAAAAGGGAGCGTGGAGAGGGAAAGAGAAGGGGGGGGGGTATTCCAGGCAATCATATTCCCGTGCAAATAATTCGTTAGGCATTTCTCATTTGGGGGAAGGCATTCGTTAGTATAATGAAAATAAATTCAAATGACTCTGCCGTCTCGGTGAGCAGGCGAGCTATTGGTCTTACTCTTTCCTCGCGGTTTCAAGCTTTGCGGTCGCGCTCCCAACCCGTCTCCGGCCTTTCATCCGCACTCCCTCGTGTCACTTTTCTTTGTCGCGCTCCTCCTTTTAGTTCTTTTTTTTGTTCATTTTCCTGGCCGTGGCAGGGTTGCGTTGCAGTCGCAATCCTCTACAGATATATCCGCGAGGAACGTTCCCTCTTATTTCTTGGCTCTGCAGCCCTTCCTCCTTAAATCCGTTGATTAGTAGAAAAATCCGCTTACAAATTAAATAAAGCCGTCCGTAAAACACCGCGCAAGGGCGAGAGGGGTGGGAAGGAGAAAATACCGTGGAGGAGAAAGGAAAAAGGAGGAAAAAAAAGAAAAGCAGACGAACGAGAGGCCTCTCCTTCGCTTTCGTTCTTAGACAGGCTGTATGGCTGTGCACGGTAGATACGACGCGGGTTTGGGGCCGCCTCGCGGAAAACGCAGTCACCGGGTACTTTAATATCTTAAGTAAACCCAGTCTCGACGAATGGCAAGACGAAAAAAAAAACGGAAGGAACGACGTTACCCCCCCCCCCCCCCCCCCCGGATGAGGAGGCGGGCGACGAGAACCGGCGGAATGAGAAAAAAGAAACGGGCAACGCAAACAACGAGTGCAAAAATGCGCAATCAGAGAAAAGAGGAAGAGAAACGTATGGAATGGGAAGAAGGACCGGGATATCTCGCAAAAGTCTTTCGGATAGGTAACTTTGGAACAGGTATTCGGGTCCCTTCAAATTGGCACATGGGCACCGTAAAATGGGGTTACTTTGAACAGGTTTTGGAAGTTTTTTGTAGGTAACTTGTTTTTAAGGGGCCAGTCCACTATGGAGCCATGAAAAAGGCTATTTACGCGATTTTTTTTGAGGATTTTATAAAAGATGTGAATATAAAAGTTGTTGGGCTTGATAAATAAAGTCTTGAAATACATTAAAAAAATTTAATTCATTTTTAGTCATGTTTAAGTACTATAGTTTAACGTACCGCCTCAAAAATAGGTGGGCTAGGTAGCTCCATCACAACTCGGCAACGACTTGTCTGAAACAAAAAAAATCAAAGTCCATTAGATTCAGTATGACACCAGCTACAAAATGACCCTCGGATATAAAGTTTTATCAGAAAATAAAAAATGGCAGATGAAAATCGAAAAAAGTAAAAGAAAACGCGTTTTTTTCGCAGTTTTTCGCAAAAAAAGAAGTAAAAATCTAAAATTTAAAACAATCGAGGGTCGTCTTGTTGCGAATCATGTTTACAATATGCGGTTCAAATTTAAGGCAGTAGTCTGCTTTAGAAGCCGAAAAAAAGCGTTTTTTCAGCAATTTTTTTGAAAGGGAAGGAAATGATTGCGGTAAACGAAATTTTGAGACGATAGTGTATTATATTCAAGCTTTGAAAAACAATTTTTATTATTAAAAAATATTGAAATTTTTCATAGTTGTAACGATTTTTCTGGGGCTCCTGGAGTCTGCACTTGTAAATCGGTGCCGGTGATGGAGGTCGTGCGATGCATCTGAAACGGTCGAACCAAATTTTTTTTTAGTTTTTATAAGTTCCTTTTCTATATGAACTAAAAAAATATCGTATAAATGATGAAATTCCAAATTTTTGCGAAGTTTGAAAAAAAAATTCACTTTTTTGAAAAAAAAAATTCACTTTAAGTTGCAAAACAAGTAACTTAAGTAGTACTTTTGTCCAACTTTTTTAGTTCAAATAGAAGATAATTTAATACTGAAGCTAGATCACGTTGATTTTTTTCGATCGGACATACGCGTTTGAAGCGTTAAACGCGTTTGAAGTTTACACTATGAAAAACTCTTACCTAAACTCAATCGGCAATTCCTGCACCGTACAAAATCCCTTCTGATTGCTCATCATCGTTAATTTCTTCAAGTCTTGCTTGCTTTCAATTTTTGGAAATTTTCAAAGTGGACTGGCCTCTTTATATCCTAAATTACAACTTTTTTTGCTCCAATAGAACAATGTGTCTTTTGGCTGTCACATGTATGAGAAAGTCAAGCTTCACCACCCTCCCACAATTTTATATATTTATCTTTCAAAGTAACCTCGAGTGTGGAGTTTTTTGACAAGGCATTGGAGTGCAACTTATGTCCAAGATTAACTTTGACATCATTTTGATTAAAAAATAATAATTTTTCATGCATTATACATGGAATTAAATGAAAAAACAACGATTTTTTACAATCAAATTGTCATCTTTATTAACCCCTTGACTGTGAGTTACACGCATAGGGGCAAAAAAAGTCGTGCCATTTTTGTGTCATGACACGTATAAGGTCATTCGAAAAACAACCTATTTCTACTGCATCGATTCGATTGTAATTTGGTACATCATAGTTTTTGGGGTCGCTGAATTTGAATTTGACATCAGATTTCCAAAATTCGAAATGGCGGATCCAATATGGCGGACGCAAATACGAAAAATGGTTTGACTTCGACGAAAGTGAGTACCTCATGGTTTTCGGCGTCGCTGAATTCGAATTTAAAATCAGAATGTCAAAATTAAAAACGGCGGATCCAATATGGTGGACGCAAATTCGAAAAGTAGTTAGATTTTGACAAAAAATTGTATCTCTAGATGTTTATGGTCGCGAATTTCGAATTTGGATCCTGACTCCACGTATGTGAAGCTCGGATACAATATAATGAATACAAATTTGGCAAATCATGTATGACAAAATATTCATAATAACAAATGTAAAAGAATACTTTTTTGGCGTTATATCCCGCTCTTAGCCGAACCCAGAGTCACCATAAGGTACTCACTTTCGTCGAAATGGAACCATTTTTCGTCCTTCATATTGAATCCGCCATTTTGAATTTTCAAAAACCGATTTCAGATTCGGATTCAGCGACCCCAAAAACCATAAGGTACTCATTTACGTCGAAGTGAAACCATTTTTCAAATTTTCGTCCGCCATATTGGATCCGCCATTTTGAATTTTGGAAATTTGATATCAAATTCGAAGTCAGCGACCCCAAAAACCTTTACACTGAGACTTTAAAGCAAATCTATGAATTTTTTTTTCCAACACAAAAATGGCACGAAAATCTTATTTTCACCTCACTGCGGAAGGGTTAATGGCGGGGTAAAGTATTTAAATTTTTTTTCATTTTTTAAAAAAATGTTAAATGAATGTATAATATATCAAGAATATTGTGTTAAAATTTCTAGTCGATCGGAGTAAAATTGACGAAGTTATGAGTATTTGAGCGTTTATTGTTCCATGCCGTTCTCTTCTCTTCTGCGTTTTTCAAACCGTTTTTCTGAGACTTGTCATATTTGAAGTCCGTGTGCACGATAACTCAAAATCTACTGGACCAATCGCTTTGAAATTTTGCACAGTACTTCTTCACATAATTCACCAGGTATTGTCGAGAGCTTTTTTGTTTTTTTTAATAATTACTATCTTTTTAACAACAAATTAGCCGATTTTTTTTAGCGAAAATCGGGTTTTTGGCTCCCAAGTGCTACGAAAAATCAAAAAATCGAAAAAAAAAAATCCTCCCGTCATTACCTCGAGAAACATCTCCGTTAACAAATGCATTTTGATTTTTTTGTTTCAAATGATTCTGTTGCGAGTTATGGTGCACACCGCAAACCACCTTTTTTTCGAGGCGCCTCCGGGGTTTAATTTTCACTCGCTCAATTTTCAATATTTTGCAATGCAAATTTAGGAGAATGTTTTTCAAATGTTACTTTATTATATGTAAATTTTTCAATAAACGAACGCTATTCGTTACGCCAAAAAAAAAATCTTAAAAACATGCCTTTTTTTCGCCGAGTTAACTTTACCCCGCCGTTAACGTAATCCTATCGCTTCACACTAGTCATACTACTAATCATACTTTAGTCTTGTACAATTTATATTCTTAACATATGCAAATCAAAATAATTTGTAATAACTAAAATTTCCCTTGTGTAAAATGTTTAATGAATGTTTACATTTTATTGGAAAAATGAAAAAAATAGTTATTTCAACGATTCACACAGTATTTCTAGGTTTGATATTGGGCAACATTGGTTGCCTCCGTCCCTTTTTACTCAACCAGGTGAGTTTAACTTCCATGCTTTTCTACGTCGATATGTCAAAACAATGTCAGGTGTGGGAAATATAAAGCATTGTATTCGAGCCACGATTCCCAATATTATATACACTTTTGTAACGACCGGAAATTGGGTTTTAGTATGTCGTCTCGGAACTTCTGCACAAAAATACACAATTCAAATATTTTTTTCTCTTCAAGTGGGTGGTGTGTATCGGGCGAGGGGGGGGGGGGGGGGTCCAGCTCCCCCCGTCTGAAAGTCATCATTTATAGCCCAATAAATGCGAAAATGGCAGAAAAATGTTAGGCTTATTTTTCGGAAAAGTCACTTATCTTAAGAATTACCTATTTTTTTATATCCGGCAAATAGTTTCAAGGGGGTGTCGAGGGGTGATTTTTAGTTTCCCCCACAATCAGTCCACCGATCTAAATGAAACAAAAATGAACATTCTTCTAATTAAAAGCGATGAAAAGTCCACTACAAAAGTGTTAAAAAAAATGAATTGAAGGGTGATACGCCTTGAGGGGTGGTTTCCCCCCTCCGTTTGTCTGCCGATAAAAAAAGTTACGTATCACGTATATGAGTATCAACAAAATCGAAGGTGCATACTTAACCCTAGAATGGTAGCCTTATTTTGTTTTACCTCTCATGGTAACTTGGGGGTGAAAAACCACCCCAATTTTGAAAAATTCATATCTCCGGTAAAATTTCACGAAAAGGGTTCAACTTGGGCTCATTCTTTTCGCTTTTTATTGCAGAATCACGTAGGCCTACGGCGATTCCGCTTGGAGTAGGAAAAGTTAGTAAAAATGAGGTAAAAGAGTGCAAACGTGAAAAATTCCTGAAGGGCGCGTGATTTAAACTCGCCTGGGGTAGTTTTTTACCCCGGGTTACCGTTCTAGGGATAATTGACGTTCCTTGTAAGATTCCCATTGTCGAGTATGGGGCCAAATGAGAGTCGGCAATCACGAGGACGGTCCTGGAAGTTGAATGTCTTCAGAATTGTCTTTCCGCATACACGTTCGTGCAGACATGGTTGGAAAGAGAAGAGTGATAAAAATAAGTGAACGTCGTTTTCTTAATGAGAGTACAGAGTAAAGCTTTCTTTGAACGCATCACGATTCTCCGCTGCGGGGAATCAAATCAGTCGCAACAGGGGGTGATCTTTTATATACTCTGTGTATATCGGGAGAGCGCACTTGCCGTACCGGTCGCGAGATCGGTGCAGTCTATACTCGCGCTTGTAGACTTTTTTCCATCTCTCTCTCTCTCTCTCTCTCTCTCTCTCTCTCTCTCTCTCTCTCTCTCTCTCTCTCTCTCTCTCTCTTCGGAGCGGGCGGTCGGGCTGAAATGCTTCTTGTGTAAGTAAAAATCTAAAGTGACTACCGAGATCTAAGTTTTAATTAGTTTATCTTGGCCGCGTGGCTATTGAATATTTATAAGCCATCGTCGCCGGGTAAGAAAGCGAGAGGTGGCGACGACGACGACGACGGTGGCGGCTGCTCCTGTGGTGGCTGCATCGGCCGAGGGGGTTGACCGGAATGAGAAACGATACGCTTCCGAGGCAGAGAGTCACTCCGGACCCGAGAGATCGCAACGTCGCCTCCATATTTCGCTCTTTCCACTCCACACACTTTTTTTTTTACCTCGGCCACTAAGGATAAACGTTCGTTCGCTGTCTCGCAATGGTCCAATAATGCCCGTACCAAAAATAGAGATGAGATTAATTAAAAGGAAAAAAAAAACAGTACGAAGCAGCGAGCGTTAGGAATTTTCCAACGTTTGCGGACGTTGAAGCAGAAGGGGCGCTTTTTTCCTCGAATATTTTGTCAGCTTCGGGGAAATCGTAAGAGTATTTTAGGGCGAGATAGGGGCTGAAAAATGTATGGAAGTGTCGGAAGGTTTCTTATTTTTCGAGTGACTCGATAGATTTAATGAAATATTATTCGGATTTAATTGACAATAGTGGCAAAAAAGTTCGTGCCCGTTTTGGCGTCTTCTATGTTGAGCAGCCTGCACCAATACTCGGATGGATGACCGTTTTGAGGAGCCCGTTTTACTGAGTTTCCGGTGGTAGCGCGACTGAAAATTCGCGAAATAAAATATTAGGGGTAGTAAAAATAAATCCATTATTTTTGCATGAAATTGAAGGCAAAAATAATGGATTTCTTTTTTTTACACCTAATATAATAATAGTATAATGTAATATAATGTAATATAATATGATATAATATAATATAATATAATATAATATAATATAATATAATATAATATAATATAATATAATATAATATAATATAATATAATATGATATGATATGATATGATATGATATAATATGATATGATATGATATGATATGATATGATATGATATAATATAATATGATATAATATGATATGATATGATATGATATAATATAATATAATATAATATGATATGATATGATATGATATGATATGATATGATATAATATAATATAATATAATATAATATAACATAATATAATATAATATAATATAATATAATATAATATAATATAATATAATATAATATAATATAGTCACCAGCATCAGCCCAGGTTTTTCACAGTTTCCCTGTGCCCTCTTGAAATCGTCGCATGGTTAGGGTGAAGGGTGAAATGGGCTCGTAAGAGGCGGCAATGGCATGCGAAAAAACGTTAAAAAATTGAAAATAGAAAATAATTATTCATCCTCAACCCTAACTAAATATTAAATTTCCGAATTTTCACGAACATTCATCGCTCCTTTTGATCCACCGATGATCCAAAACTCTTCAATATTGCTCATTGAAAAGGCAACATCAGTTCTCGAGATTAGACGATTTTTTAAAATTCTCGTTAATAATATGGCAACGTTTATTTATTGTCACACGCGTACACGGATGCGAGATAAAATTTAGGAGAAACATTTGCGGAAAATGGCTCCCCGGCTCGGTTACAAAGAGTGCACGGCGGGAGGACCGAGGAAAGAGACACTCGTGACAAATTTATGTGGTCCAGAGACCTCTTTCTCGTAGATATAACTTGCCGGAAAGTATATATGGCAGTGCGGCGACCATAGCTATGAGCCCCCTCCCCCCTCTTCGCCCCTGTGTGACCGGCGAGCCCAACGAACCATACGCCCTCTACCAACCTCGGAGATACATAAGCGGCTCTGTATAGTGACATCGAAGAAGGGAAAGAAGCGGTCTATGCGACCGCGGCATATCGCGAAACAAAAACACATAAAAAGAAACGAAAATGTCGCAGAAGGAGAGGGAGAATAGAGCTCTCACATCGCGGTGCTGGCTTTTGCCGAATCCCCGAAGGGTGCAAGCTCGGTAAAGGATATACAGGGTGGCCGGAAAAGTTACGTTCAACGGGAAAATCTATCTTCGTCCAAATCAACCCTATTTATGTTCTACGATCTTTTTAGTTTTCGAGAAAAAGCATGTTTAATTGTTTTTTTCGAGTTTCTCTGAAGCATAGGTTTTTATTTATTTTCCTCTTTTGTGCATGTTCGTACCCCTTGAAAGTTTAAAAAAAAAGAAATTGGGAGTCATTTAGACTAGTATAAGAATTTTTTTCATCATCTGCACTTTAAGGGGCTATACCAGTGTGAACGCTGAAAATTTGGGTGATTTTCGGGAATTTTTTGGAAGAAAACTACTCAATTAAATGTTTCGGAAAATTAAGAATATATTTGGCTATATTTGACCTACAGTACATAATTTTTTCATAGAAAAATATTGAGATCCAAGCGCGTTATGCGATGCCTTCGGAGGCGTAAAAAAAAAGTTCCTCCACTGCTGACGCGATGCCGGCCGATTGAGTAGCTGAAACCGAAAAAGGAAAAAATGTCGTTAAACTGGAAGGTATTTCCTGTACAATGACGTAGGATTTTCGAAAAATATCAAAATCTAAAAAAAATGGCGTACTTATGATAAAAAGTCTGTTTTCTTGCCTATAACATTGTCGTTTTTTTCAATGCCAAATCGTCAATTTTCATCCAATCAAAAATATCCTACGTCATTGTAGAGTAAATATATTCAAGAATACTCAGTTCAAATTTCAAGTCAATCGGATAATTGCTTTTTGAGTTACAATGCCAGCAAATTTGAAAAATCTCATTTCGAGAAAAACGCGTTACAAGATTTAACTATCGATTCTTGCAAGACAAAATGATTAAAGATACGGCCTTCAATTTTTTACAGGATATTCTTGAAAGTATAAACTGTCGAAAAAGGCAAAAAATCGATTTTTTGAAAGTGTCACACTGGTATAGCCCGTTAAAGACTGATGCTCTCAAACTTATCTTTTCACTGTGGTCCAAATATAAGGCATGGACGTTAGTATTCAGTTAATTATTTATTTATCGCTTGACAGGGCACTTCATGATGATAGCACAGGTACAAAAATGGCGAGGAAAGGACATATACAAAATAGAAAAAAAGTGTTTTTTTTTCTCGAAAAGTGCAAAAGAAAAATCTAGATTTTTCTTTTGGACGTCACTTTTCAGGCCACCCTGTGTATGCATATATATATATATATATATATATATATATATATATATAAATGTACACGTACGTACAGCACGGGACGCCAGTAGAAATTTAGGAAAGAGGAAGAATCTATAAGTCCATAAATCTGGTAAGGGAGGGTCGAGGGATTCCGCGACTGAGAGAGGAGAGAAGAAATGCCAGAATAAATTTACTTTTTTCAGTCATATAAAAAAAAAGGAAGGGAAGAAAGAAACGAGGCGAGTGTATAGGGCTCACACGTGTACGTACACAGTTTTGCCCTCTGCAAATAGATATAGATATAGATATATATATATATATATATATATATATATATATATATATATATATATATATATATATATATATATATATATATATATTAATGTGTGTGGGTCTGCGGGGGTGCGCTGTATTATTGTCCAGTATATTATATCCTGTGGATTTACATCTCTCTATTTCAATCGCAAAGACACGTTTAAAAGCTTTTCTAACGCAAGACGTAAAGAAAACAATGAAATAATTTATTCAATCAAAGAGATCGCGTCAGCAGAATTTGGGGAAAATTTAGTGGGCTGAATTGAACTACAATTGCGATTGAGAGACGATGTTTTGTATCTTGCCAGGGTTCTGTTACTTCGTTAGGAATTTATAGTCATCGGGAAAATGTAAACTGGTATTTGGAGAGGGGGGGGGGGGGGCGTTTCAGCGATGAATGTTGAGGATAGTAATTTTTTGAAATCTCGTTGTGTCCCATAAAAGTTCAGCTCCAAAGTTTCCGCGAACTCCGCTACATCGCTTTCGCGTAAAAAAGTAGAACCCTAGGAAATTTGGCACAGCTTCTTATTGTAGGGGGAGAGCGTGAATTGTGCTGGATTTATAAATTACGGTAAATTTACGATTTTGTAAAATAAGAGAACGTAGTGCCGCCCCCTATATGCTTTTTTTTCTCGAAAACTTTTAAGGAGTTCCGGACAATTGACGATATGTTACCATTTGATTCAAATTTATACAGTAAATTATTTGTCTCATACTGAATGCACCTTTTCAATTTTTATCGTCTGTCTACACCGTTTCTGGAAAATTTACAACTGAAAAAAAAAACACTTTTTAATATAAGGAGATGCCTAATTGTGATAATGTAAAAGGAGACGAAATTTTCATATGATAATGAGCGATTTGACATTTTTTTTACCCAGTACATTGTGACAGTGTCGACATGAGTGTCATAATGGACTGAGTGATTTGACAGTTTTTCGTAACGTTTTAAACATTTTTTTCACGCGATTTTGTGCGTGAAACTGCAATTCAGCAATGAGCGTCGGCATCTTCCTATGTTAGAAAGTGTTTCTACAATTGTACATTTTATAGAAACGGTGTAGATGATGATAAAAAATGTGGAGGGTCAACATTCAGTATATGACAAGGAATTTACCGTATCCATTTGAATCAAATGGTATAATATCATCAATGGTCCCGCAACTCCTTAAGGTAGTCTCCTGCTTTATGAGGCTCAAAACTAGCTTTTTTTTGAGAATTTTTTTAGAAAGAAAAAAGCAAGTGAGCTTCGTGAACTTTGGGGTATATTTTAAAATGTATTTTAAATGTATAAAAGAAATGTGTTTAGCATGAAACAATAAATTACTGTCCTTTGATCAGCCTATTCCATGAGCGTCTTGCCACTGCAGTCTCCAATCGACGGAAAAGATGCAGCTCGTAATTCTTGACTGAAACAAAAAAAAAAACCAAAAGAAATTTCAATTGTCATATATTCTCCTTCTGGGTGAACTAAGAAAAAGCAAAAAAATCGTGAAATTATAACTTTTTTCAGGTTTGAAAAAAATCTGTTTCAACATTTTTTAAAACCACATTAACGTGGTATGAAAGTTACTTAAAAATACGTTATTGACGATCTTTTTAGTTTACTTAGAAGAGAATTTAATACTGAAGAAAAAAAACTTTGGTTCGAGTCAATAGGTCGTTTAGTTTTTTTGCCATCACGCCCGCCAACTTAGAAAAATCGTGAAAATGGAAACTGGAGAAAACGTACTTCAAAGTTTTGAATAGGAGAAAATATCCATTTTTGGTTACTTACACTAATGATATGTTAATTAGTTATTCCTGGTCCATATAGTAGACCTTCTGATTTCTCAAAGAACGACCCCATTACGAACTCTAAGTATTGATTTGAAAGACCCTTTAACTGTTTTTAGATATGAAATTCGGAGTAGAGGATCGAGTGGCGGAGCACTCACGCACCTGTTCGACGCTCCTGTGCTTTCAGCTTCGTATCTTTGAAAATACTTACAATTAGAATTGTTCCCTGTAACTTTGTAAATATATTCTTGGATAGTTTCACTGTGGTCGAATATCCATAAGTACGAATATCCATAAGTCGAAAATCCATAAGTACGAATATCCATAAGACGAATATCCATAAGTCGAATATCCATAAGTAGAATATCCATAAGTCGAATATCCAGAAGTCTAATATCCATAAGTCGAATATCTATAAGTCGAATATCCATAAGTCGAATATCCATAAGTGAATATAGAGTAGAAATGAGTGCCAGAAATGGCGGGAGGTAGAGATAAGTGAGTTTGTTTGGGTTTGTTTGGGTTCCCTCTATACTCACTTTTCCTCTACCTCCCGCCATTTCTGGCACTCATTTCTACTTGACACACGCTTATGGATATTCGTACTTATGGATATCCGACTTATGGATATTCGACTAATGGATATTCACTTATGGCTATTCACTTATGGATGTCCTACTTATGGATATCCGACTTATGGATATTCGACTAATGGATATTCACTTATGGCTATACACTTATGGATATTCGACTTATGGATATCCGGTTATGGAAATTCGACTTATGGATATTCTACCCCAATCGATAGTTTATCTATCGCTTTAAGCAATAAAAAAATACGATTTGTCGAACCTTCTAAAGCAGAGCACTGCCCTAAGTCAAACTTTTATTGAACATGTTACCATCTGAACGAAGATTGGTGTTCTTTAACATTCATGAGGTTTATGCGCCTTAATAATATTGTATTTAATGAAACTTCGTAACACTGTAATGTATAACACTGCAGTGAAAAAAAATGTAATAATTCTGTAATTAATAAAAATTAATAACAATGTAACCAATAAAGTTAATAATACTCTAATTAATAAAACTCAATAATACAGTAACTAATAAAATTTAATAAATCTGCGATTAATCAAACTTAATAATACTGCAATTAATAAAGGGTATTAATACTGTAATTCAAAAAAACTCAATAATACTGTACTAAATCGTTTTTTTTTTTCAAAATTGTGCCTTTCAATTATTTTTCTTCGGGCAGGCAATCATATTTTACAATTGGGTCTTCATCCCTCGGTTCTATCCTTATCCAATAACAACACAATGCGGTAGTGGGTTTGCGGGCACGAAACACTACAGAACTTTGAGCCTCGTATATTGGTGGTTGATTATCAATTTTCTGCCAATTTGCCTTCACTTGTATCCGCGGCCATGGCTTTTGTTCGACCGAATCCCCCTTTGGGTCGCGTTGCCGAATCCCGCGTGTGACAGGGAGCTCATCCCCTTCGCCTCTCCGCTTCTTCCCTCACCCTTGATCGAACGTCTCTCTTTCTCTACAGCCTGAAGCAAAATGTACATTCTGCCATACTTGGCTATCCAAGTACCGCTCGTCATCAGTTCGTTCAAAATGCAACTGGCCCGCCGTTTTGCATATCCCATCTATATAGATGTAACGAATGTTGCCGCTGCAAATATATCTTCGTCTCGTGTCCATCAGAAACGGACGCGATTCGAATGGAGATCGATTTAAATTCCCTCGATCGAACAAAAATGTAGCAGCAATTACTGGAAAAGAAATCGTTTTCAATCTGGACGTCGACAGCAGACGAGTCATTCGTATTCTGCATTGTTTTCACTACGTGTCCCCATTTTTTGTCTGATGGGAAAAAAATCGATTTGCTTACCGAGACAACAGTGTTGGGATGCTTTTTGCTCTACCTTCAACCTAAATCTGAGGTTCGAATATTTTCGAAAAGGAATCTTTTTTTACTCAGAGCAACAAGTAGTCTGTTTCCTAAATGTAGATCTTAGGTTCGGATATTACAGAACAGCATGTAGTACTTGTTTCCTAAATCTAAATCTTAGGTTCCAATATTTTCCAAAGGGCATCTTTTTTACTCATTTTCAGAGCAGCATGTAGTATTTGTTTTCTTCCTACCAGTTTTCAAATGTTCAAAAATTTCCAGATTTTCACAAACCTAGTACAACTAGGTTTGGGTCGCTTTGTTTCTTCAATCACCAACTTCAAGCACCACTTGGCCTTCCTATTTTTCGGTTTTCTATTTTGCATTACACCCCGAAGCATCCTCTTTCTTTGCTGGGTCAACTCTCACCAAGTGAAGTGTTTGATCTCAAATAGGACGAATGCCTGCAGGGCCTAAAACTAGGCTTTTTTCATCAATCGTTTTCGACCTGGACGCCGATAGCAGACGAGTCATTCGTATTCTGCATTGTTTTCACTACGTGTCCCCATTTTTTGTCTGATGGGAAAAAAATCGATTTGCTTACCGAGACAACTGTGTTGGGATGCTTTTTGCTCTACCTTCAACCTAAATCTTAGGTTTGAATATTTTCCAAAAGATATCTTGTTTTTACTCAGAGCAACATGGAGTCTGTTTCCTAATTTTAGATCTCAGGTTCGGAAACTACAGAGCAGCATGTAGTATTTGTTTCCTAAATCTCAATCTTAGGTTCGAATATTTTCCAAAGGGCATCTTTTTTACTCATTGTCAGAGCAGCATGTAGTATTTGTTTCCTTCCTACAGCTTTTCAGATGTTCAGAAATTTCCAGATTTTCACAAACCTAGTACAACTAGGTTTGGATCACTTTGTTTCTTCAACCACCAACTTCAATCCCCACTTGGCCTTCCTATTTTTTGGTTTTCTATTTTGCATTACGCCTTGCACCATCTTCTTTTAGTGTTATATCCCAATTAGGACAAACAGCTGTATGCCCTAAAGCTAGGCTTTTGTCATCAATATTCAGAAACCTAGATAACCAGCTGATCACAGTTGTCTCTACCGATTAAGCGTGTTTCGTTTCGTCTTGAGGTTAGTTTGACTCGCTTCGTTCGTTCTATTCGTCTGTAACCAAACCCTACACATATTCAGAACGAACTTCACTGAAAATCGGTTGGGCGTTTTGCACTTTCCCCTTGACTTACAACTGCCCAGAATATTCCATCTTATCTTGAGTGCGAAGATTTTGGAACGGAGATACCTGCCCTTTGGGACAACGCAATATCATGCTGGAGTCAACGTCATTCATCCATTAGCCAACTTCACCTTGTTGAATCTCTCACGACAGGGAACTATTCAGCAATACTCGAACCATGTGGAATTTGCACATCAAGTCAAAGGCCAGGGTATTCAAAGAGTGAACTTCCGCTTGAACGTCGAGCATGTCAACAATCTGAGCTCAGTTGAAGACAAATACACAATTCCGTTGTACCTTTTTCCGTATTACGAGGAGAAAAAAAACACGATCTTCTGTGGGAATCGAACCGAGTTGTTTGGTATCCCGAGGAACGGGAATAAAAAAGGGACGATTACCGAGAGGATGCGCGCACGTGTGTGGTCCAGCTTTTGCGATGTTGCTGCATGCAGGCATTGCTCTGGTCGTGGAACTCGCGAGCGCGTACACACTTCGTCGGGACACGTTTCCCGGTTTGGCGAACGATCGCATTCCTCACGGGAAGACTCTCGCGTGTGTTCTTTCGTCCTGTGAACCAAGGCGAAAAGTTGTCCACACGTATCGAGCTCCTTCTCATTCCATATCGTTAAGATGAAGAAGCCCGAGAAAGAGAGAGAGAGAGAGAGAGAGAGAGAGAGAGAGAGAGAGAGAGAGAGAGAGAGAGAGAGAGAGAGAGATCGAGGGAGAAATATTTATCTCGGAAGGAATTTTCGTTTCCTCGCCTTCCGCTCCCACGCCAGCCGTCAAATCTTCCTTCGCTCGATTACTCATTCAACCCTCGTATACTTCCGAATGATTTCGCATCGATTCCCGAATCACACGTTTTCACGAGTGACAAATACCAGGTGTAGAAGTATGAAACCGGAATTTCCCCATAGATGGTGCTAGCCATCAGTTTAGGGACCGTAAGACCGCTTCTGCAGCGCCATCTTCCTCTAACAGCTGACGAAGATTTTCAACACCCAACTACCCAAGTTCCCTACACCGGTATATTTTTCTATAACCTCAAACATGTCGAGTTTCGTGCCTACGAACTACGATTTGCGGACAGCATTGGTTTTCGGTTATCATTTGAAGAAAACTGCTGCAGAATCGCATCGAATGCTTGTCGAAGCTTACGGTGAACATGCTCTTGGTAAAACACAGTGTTCCGAGTGGTTCAAAAAATTCAAAAGTGGTAATTTTGACGTGAGAAACGAAGAGCGCGGAAAACCACCGAAAAAGTTCGCAGACAACGAATTGCAAGCCTTATTGGATGAAGATGATACTCAAAGTCAACAAGAACTCGCGGATCAATTGAATGTGACGCAGAAAGCCGTCTCCATTCGTTTGAAAGACCGGAATATGGAAAAAGGCAACACAAAGTCATTTTGCTCCATGATAATGCTTCATCGCACACAGCAAAACGGGTCCGGGAAACGATCGAGGCGTTCAGTTGGGAATATGGAACACAAAGTCATTTTGCTCTATGATAATGCTCCATCACACACAGCAAAACGGGTCAGGGAAACGATCGAGGCGTTCAGTTGGGAAATACTAGCACATGCGGCTTATTCTCCAGACTTGGCTCCGTCCGATTATCATTTATTCGCATCAATGGAACACGCTCTCGCTAAACAATGCTTCAATTCGTATGAAAATGTACGAAAATGGCTCGACAACTGGTTCCCTTCAAAAGAAGAACTATTTTTGGGGGTGGCATTTATAAGCTGCCGGAGAGGTGGGGAAAATGTATAAATAGCAATGGATTTTAGTTTTAAGGCTTTCACGGCTCTTTATGTAATGAGAAGAGTATGTGGCTTCCGGATGGAGACCGTGTTGAGGCCGTCTCCGAACTAGACTCCCTGGAGGTTGAACTAGAACACCTACGAAAAGCTTTAGGAGACAATGGCTACAAGTCAGGCAACATCGAAAGAACGATCAAAAATCTAAAAAGAAAAATAGCTGATCCGAAAACGGTTACAGCACCTGATGGGGAGAATGAAGGACAAATAACCGTAACAACTTCCCTTCCATACCTTCAGGGCATAACCGATAGGGAGGGTCCTTGGGAAACATAACGTGCAAGTCATCTTCAAACCTCAGAAGAAACTAGTACAAGTGATTCCGAGTGCAAAAGACCAAAGACCACCATTAAGTGCACCAGGAGTATACAAGATACCCTGCTCATGCGGTAAAGTGTACACAGGAGAAACCGGGAGGAAGATCAGTACACGGATCAAAGAACACCAACGGTGTATCAAATATCGCCATATTACACAATCAGCGCTGGCCGAACATTGGATGGAGACTGGTCATGCCATCCGGTTCGACAAAGCCCAAAGTCTGGACCTATCAAACAGCTATTTTTCCAGGAAACACCGAGAAGGCTTGGAAATCCGAAAACATCCGGACAATCTAAACAGAGATGGAGGATATCACGTCAATCCTATTTGGCACACCGTCCTCCCGGTTTTTTAATTGACCAGCTGATCAATTAAAACATCTGATTGGCTGGTGCAGCGATCCGGAACGATGACTGCAACTATATAAGGAATAGCTGAGACACGAAAGCTTCAGTATCGGAGCTCTCAGCCCTGATGATGCAGACTGTAACGTTTGCGAAACGTCGGCACAACGCTGATCCTCAACACGGCCTCCATCCGGAAGCGACGTACTCTTCTCAAATAGCAATGGAGATTATTTTGAACAAGATATGTTTTTATCATTTTCAAACAACAGATGTGTAATTTTTACAAAAAATTCCGGTTTCATACTTTTACACCTGGTATATATAATTTCGTTTACTATTAGAATCTTGGGGAAGTACATTTTTGATAGTATCAGGGAATATCCATTTTATGAAAAGCTACTATATAATACAACATTGAAAAATAACCGTGTGTTTGTAAGATTGGTAGGTGCGATTAACGTATGTGCATAAGTCATGCAACTGCTGAAATATCAATAAGCAGTACTATACTTTTGGCTATACAATATTATTGTCCTCTCAGGGAAATATACAATACAGTTGAAATATAGTTGAGAACACCATACATTTCTCTCAGTGTATTTTCATTTGTAAATCTCATTATTGTGCGTATTATTAACAAACAATGCGATTGTTCAGGTTACAGCCTATGGTTTTGTTTTTTCAAACCAGTTTTTAGTTTTAGTTTCGAGATGTCCTTTCTTCCTCTGTCATTATTATAGCCTTGATAATCATTCAGATCGTCTAAGTTTAGATTGTGTACATCGTATGTTTGAGTTGACGACAATGTCACGATAATATTAACTCCCTTGCATGTGCAAAGGGGCCGTACGTAAATTACGTAACGCAATCAGAGGGGGGGGGGGGCAAGGTTTGCGTTACGTCACGATTTTAAAACTGGCAGAAATAGCAAAATTTCTGCATGTTCAAGTTTTTAATTTAAACCACGCGTGAAATTTTACGCAATGTCAGTTGAGGGGGAAAGTCACTGTGCAAGAATTCGCAGAGTAGCTTTCCCACACCCCCAAGCAAAATTTGAAGGAATTTTTTTATTTTTATAATTCTTGATAGTGCCTGTATTGAAAAATATGTTGGCAACATTTTTATTGACAAGTCCGAAAATTGACGGAATTATAGTCACTTTAGTGAGAACAGGTAGCGCGACCGGTTAGTGCCCTTTCCCTATAGGTGTGGCATCATTTACAATAAATAAAGTACAGGCTCTTATTATTTTGTGAACTATCATGAAGATGAAGAACCGTCATATCGCTCGCGACTAGATTTTTCAATATGAGTATACATTTTCCAGAAAAAAAACATAATTCTATATCAAGCAACACGGAACGAAAACTTTGAACGCGTTTTTCTCGAAACTAGTTTTTTCGACCTTGTCCGCACGAATACTTAAAAACTTATCAACCGATTTTCAATATATTGAAAAACATTTTTTCAGTCGCAGTGACTAAGGTTGTACATATGCGCGTTTTGAACATTTGATAATGACTATTTTTAAAGACTGCTCGAATACAGGCCTTAAAAAGTATTGCCTTAAAAATTCATTTTTCAAGGCAATACTGCCTTCAATCAATGCAGTATTGCCTTAAAAATTCATTTTTAAGGCAATACTGCCTTAAAAATGAAAATGTCCAAACTGTCGACATTTTGTAAAAAAAAAACCAAAATAAAAAAAACGGCTACGCATAACGATATAGGTATCGATAAATTGTTGATTTTTAATTTACAGATAACCCTTTATAAAGGTATGGATGGGAAAATGAAGAGACATTTTTTCTTTCGTCGTCAAATAAAAGCATATATCTCGGTTAATTTTCAAAATTTAGTCATACAAATTGGTATAAAAGTAGATGAATATACACTTCATAAAATGAGTATCAACCCGATCCTTTCATAATTAGTTATGTCGATGAAAAAAATCGCAATTATTGACGACAAAGCACCCGTTACGTAACGGAGTAGGGGGGGGGGGAGGTTCTGGCCAAGTGTTCCCGTCTCGTTACGAGGGGGGTGTTAAAAATAGGGAAATTTTGCGTTACGTAATTTGTGTACGCTTCCAAACAGCCTTAGGGTCAAGTGAAAGCTGCTCAGTTGGTAAAAAAAGTCCCTTTTTGACAGACCGCGAAACGATACTCCTTTTTTTTCTCGAAATGCCAGTCGTCTCGAAGCAAAGATAGAAATGGATCTTCAGTTGTCACTTTTGCACTCGAATGGCACGTGGTACGACTTTTACTTTGCCTTGATGAATTTGTAAGACGAAAAAACTCTTTTTCTCCCTCTCCCTCTCTCGCTCTCGCCAGTACAGGGCGAATACACGAAATTGTTCGGTGACCGCGCGTTGAAAAAAATCGACGAAAACGTTCGAGCGATGAATCCGTACAGATATAGATGTCGAATAATAGGCGGGTAGCGATCCAGTAGCGCGCAACTAAAACGACGAGGATGCATGCGGTCGCGAACGCGTGAGATCTCGCCCACCTGAAACAACACGGCGCGTTTTGCAGATCGCTGATCCCATAAGCAGCGACGGGCGCATCGTTTGATCCCCATGCGCTGTTTCGCGACGCTGTGTTTTCCCGATCCGCCAAACGCACGAGCCACACGTATACTTCGTGTGCACAGAGGCATTTCACTCGGCTCTCGCGTCATTGCGACGAAAACATTCATTCGCGCGCACCGCTGAACATTCGAATCTTTTGCCGCTCATTATTCGCCTTCGATAATACATTTTTCGCTTCCGGGATTGAGTTACACGCACTATGGCGTGGCTCCGCCACCAAAAATTCACCGTCCCGTGGAATTGAGTCGACGATCCCGTTTTGCATGAATATTCGGAAATCACGGATGGACTTTTGTTTTTTTAGGCACGATTGTAGGTACTCTTTCCGCCAGGTTCGCCGTGAATTTAGATTTGAAGGGGTAACATCAATGGAGAATTAAAAAAATGGCTTAAGGGGCTATACCAGTGTGACACTTGAAAAAAATCGATTTTTTTTGCCTTTTTCGACAGTTTATACTTTCAAGAATATTATTATCATTTATATCAATATCATTTTACCTTGCAAAAATCGGTATTTAAATCTTTAAACGCGTTTTTCTCGGAATGAGATTTTTCAAATTTGCTGACATTGTAACTCAAAGAGCAATTATCCGATTGACTTGAAATTTGAACTGAGTACTCTTGAATATATTTACTCTGAAATGACGTAGGATATTTTTGATTGGATGAAAATTGACGATTTGGCATTGAAAAAAACGACCATTTTATAGGCAAGAAAACAGACTTTTTTCATAACTACGCCATTTTGTTAGATTTGGATATTTTTCTAAAATCCGACGTCATTGCACAGGAAATACCTTCCAGTTTAAAGACATTTTTTCCTTTTTCGGTTTCAGCTACTCAATCGGCCGGAATCATGTCAGCAGTGGAGGAACTTTTTTTTTGGCGCCTCCGAAGGCAGCGCATAAGTCGCTTGGATCTCAATATTTGTTCTATGAAAAATTATGACAGATTATGTGATATAGGTTAAATATAGCCAAATATATTCTTAAGGGCGGGGTAAAGTAGTAAAATTTTTGTTTTTCATTTTTAAAAAAAATTTAAATGAATGCATAATATATCGAGAATATTGTGTTAAAATTTCAAGTCGATCGGAGTAAAATTGACGAAGTTATGAGTATTTGAGCGTCTATTGCTCCATGCCGTTCTCTTCTCTTCTGCGTTTTTCAAACCGTTTTTCTGAGACTTGTCATATTTGAAGTCCGTGTGCACGATAACTCAAAATCTACTGGACCAATCGCTTTGAAATTTTGCACAGTCCTTCTTCACATAATTCACCAGGTATTGTCGAGAGCTTTGTTGTTTTTTTTAATAATTACTAATTTTTCAACAACAAATTAGCCGATTTTTTTTAGCGAAAATCGGGTTTTTGGCTCCCAAGTGTTACGAAAAATCGAAAAATCGAAAAAAAAAATCCTCCCGTCATTACCTCAAGAAACATCTCCTTTAACAAATGCATTTTGATTTTTTTGTTTTTTTTAATAATTACTAATTTTTCAACAACAAATTAGCCGATTTTTTTAGCGAAAATCGGGTTTTTGGCTCCCAAGTGCTACGAAAAATCGAAAAATCGAAAAAAAAAAATCCTCCCGTCATTACCTCGAGACACATCTCCTTTAAAAAATGCATTTTGATTTTTTTTTTCAAATGATTCTGTTGCGAGTTATGGTGCACACCGCAAACCAACTTTTTTTCGAGGCGCCTCCGGGGTTTAATTTTCGAACGCTCAATTTTGAATATTTTGCAATGCAAATTTAGGAGAATGTTGTTCAAATGTTACTTTATTATATGTAAATTTTTCAATAAACGAACACTATTCGTTACGCCAAAAAAAAATCTTAAAAACATGCCTTTTTTTCGCTGAATTAACTTCACCCCGCCGTTAATTTTCCGAAACTTTCAATTGAGTACTTTTATTCCAAAAAATTCCCGAAAATCATCCAAATTTTCAGCGTTCACACTGGTATAGCCCCTTAAGGGCTCTGTCTACTTTAAAACTTTCAAAAAGGCTAAATCGCAAGAAATTAAGTTACAGGAAGAGTCAGACGGACTTATGTATGGTCCAGGCATTGCTGATTAAGGAAGTTGGAGCGTTAGCCACAATCCAAGGTTAAATTTAATTAAAAAAATACATGTTATCGTTTACACTATACTGAGTCTTTACGAATTTTTTGAACTTTTTTCACCACCAAACAGCAGAGATAAAAAATAGTTTAATGTATGTAATTTAACGCGCGGTTAGATGGGTAAGACTTTCACACTGAAGGTTGTGTAATTTTTATTGTTATTTAGCACTAAGATAAACCATTTCTAACAACGGATTAACGCAAACTGAACCTTTGTGAAGATTTAGAAAAAAAAAACAAATCCTCATCTTGCCCATCGTAAACCATGGGCCAATAATCTCGTGACGTAAATATGAATAGGCATAATTATGAATTACTCAAAATTTTATTGCGATTTGTATAAAACATTCGTTCTCGTAGTTTTTTCATAATAATCATCGATAATGTTATGCCTTTTCAAGTTGGTAGTAACACAAAAGTTTTTCTACTTTACGTAATAAAAATGTTAAAATGCATAACTTTGCCCTTTAATTATATATTTAAAAAAATTAGCATATATAGAATAAATCAGTACCTCGCATGCATTTTTTTGAGGTTCATTGAAAAAAAAATGAATAAACCGTCATTTGAATCAACTAAATCGGTCCAACCTCCTTAAGTGTAAGTCAGATTTTTTAACGACTTTTTATAAATTAAAACTTTAAACGCGTTTTTCTCGAAACAACGTTTTCGGACCGCTTGTTTAAAAAATTCTCAGAAGCTACTGAACTGATCCTTATGAAATTTTAACCACACATTCTGTACACTTATCGCTGTATCCCGTGCCAGAATTATTGCAAAATGTTTATTTTTACTATTTTTTTTGGCAAAAAACATGCAAAGAAACACGTTTTTAAATGTTTTATTGTTCGCCATTTTGTTATTTTTCCATATAAATGAGTATTAGAGGTACGGGATATAGCCACTGTCACACTAAACCTAAAACCATTCAACTTTTTTGTCTCAGATGGGCCGTTGTTCAGATTTTTTTTAACAGCGCACACCTACCTACTTTTTGAGGACTCCAGTTTACCTGGTATTTTCACACTAAAAAAGTGGTTAAAATCAATATTTTTAATTTTTTTTTGGTGATTTATGAATGTTTTTGTTAAGCCTAACAAGTTTTATGTCAATAAACATAACAGTATTCTTTTTAAAAAATAATAAAAATAGCGTGTTTTTTTCATGCATCCAAAGTAGACGGAGTCCTTAACTGACATTTCGTATGGTAAGCTGTCAACTTTCCGCGGTAAAATTGCGCGCCATTTTTTAATTAAAAACTTCAACATGCAGGTGTTGCTATTTCTGGCAGTTCTAAAATCGTGACGTAACGCAAACCTTGACCCCCCCCCCTCCCCCACGTATGTCGACTTTAGTGCCTGGTGGACCCGCCCTCCAAAGTGCCTTACGTAATTTGCGTACGCCCCCTAATGAAATTTTCGTATGACCAAATACTTTTTTTAAATGTTGACAATTGTGAAAATTTCTACCTGTTGAATTAAAACTTCCGTTTTCGAGCAAAAAACAACTTTAATCATTCGTTATTAACAAATAGACGAACATATGAAAAAATCATCCAGTTATACGATAGAAAATGTTATGAACATAGCGCTGTTCGAATTTGAAGAGAATCAAACTAATAATCAATTATACGTACAGCCCAATGTTTTTAAAATCACATTCAAATAAATTTGAGCATTTTTGCACGGAGTTCATTTCAAAGGATATTCTGTCTTCAAACATTTTTTTTAGCATGTCTCATTAATTATAATCTGTTATTTTAAATAACAATAAATAATTGTGCAGCCCGTCGATTCTATGTAAATCAAAGTAGGCATCCAGTGATCCTGCATTGAAACCTTGTTGTTTGTTTTTCGTTACCATGACATGGCGTGGTATCTTCAAAATTAAAGGGCTATACCAGTGTGACACATTGAAAAAAAAAATCGATTTTTTCTGCCTTTATCGACAGTTTATACTTTCAAGAATATCCTGTATTTAGCAGTTTTTATCGACAGTTTATACTTTCAAGAATATCCTGTATTTAGCAGTTTTTATGGTAAATATAATTTTATCTTGCAAAAATCGATAGTTAAATAATTAAACACGTTTTTCTCGAAATAAGATTTTTCAAATTTGCTGACATTGTAACTCAAAGAGCAATCATCCGATTGACTTGAAATTTGAACTGACTACTCAAGAATATATTTACTCTACAATGACGTAGGATATTTTTGATTAGATGACAATTGACGATTTGGCATTGAAAAAAACGACCATTTTATAGGCAAGAAATCAGAAATTTTTTTTCATAACTACGCCATTTGTTTAGTTTTTGATATTTTTCGAAAACCCTACGTCATTGTACAGGAAATACCTTCCAGTTCAACGACATTTTTTCCTTTTTCGGTTTCAGCTACTCAATCGGCCGGAATCATGTCAGCAGTGGAGAAACTTTTTTTGGCGCCTCTGAAGGCAGCGCATAAGTTGCTTGGATCTCAACATTTTTCTATGAAAAAATTATGTAATATAGGTCAAATATAGCCAAATATATTCTCAATTTTCCGAAACATTTAATTGAGTACTTTTCTTACAAAAAATTCCCGAAAATCACCCAAATTTTCAGCGTTCACATTAGTATCGCCCCTTAACGATAAAAACAATTATTTTTAAATAACGGCTTCAACATACACTTTCCTTCCACACACATACACATACACACACGCGCGCGCACACGTGTCGCTTTGTCGTCCGCTCGACTGTACGTGTCCTGTGCAAAGACTTTTGTTCCCCCTCATGTGCGATCCCCGCGGTGCCAATTAATCCTTCGTTGAAATAAAGAATCGCGTGATAATCGCGCCTCGCAAAACGGTACTCGATTTCGAAAAATTCACGCTGTGGGAAAACTTTGACGGATGCTTTTCGAATCGTCCCGATTTGGCGGAATGCGCGTTCAACGGCAGCATACGAATTGTTATTCCCAGCGTGAGTCACAGGCTGAAATTCTCGACGGTCGATCAGAGACGAACGCGGCGAAGAATGCCGTTGAGAGATGTAAAAGAAGCGCGTCTGTCATTAGCCGACTCCAAAAATGTCACATACAGGTCTTTTCGATCTCTCTCACCGAGGAGAAATCCACGGTTTTGTGAAAATTTGCAGTCTCACAATACGATGCGTACGTAAAAGCACAAAATTTATTACAGCAGCTATAAACCGTTGGTTCGATTGACGTAGATACCGAAATTTATTCGCTATTTTCGTAGCGACTTGCCTTGAGTATCGCAGAAAGTTGATGGACACGTGATTTTTTAGGAGAAAGAACATTTTTTTTCGTTCTCGCGTGTCGCGCCACAAAAGTAATTAGTCCGGGTACTAATTTTTTACAAGGTTGATAATTAAAGGTGATCGAAACTCACAAAAAATGTTCCAGACAAAAGTTGTACGGTGTGAAGGGGGCCATCAGATGCGAACATTTTTTTTTTTAGTTCGGTGAAGGCGCTGACGCACAGTGAAGGTCACTTCCACTTTTTTTTAAATGGAATCGTACATTTTTTCCAACCATCTTGTGGAGCACCTCAAGCTGCATAAAAAATATTGGGGGCTCAAAGTCGTTCAAGGTCACTCAAGGTTACCTATTGAAAAACACAAATCTAAATATCTCGGATCACTACCAAATATTTGGTGGTGATCCGAGATATTTATATTTGTATCATCGATACCGACCTTGAATGACCTTGAACGACTTTGACCCCCTGATGTTTGTTATGTGGCGTGAGATGCTCCACAAGATGGTTAAAAAAATGTACCATTCCATTTAAAAAAATGAAGTTGATCTTCGCTGTGCGTCAGCGCCTCCACGGAAATAAAAAAAGATTGTTCGCATTTGATGGCCCCCTTCACACCGTACAACTTTTGTCTGGAAAGATTTTTTGGGACGGCGATAATTACCGAGTTATTTCGGGTGGCAGAGATAAGAGGGACACCCGGTATATACGTTGTTTTGTCCAGTTGGAGTACCAGTCAAAATAAAATACGCACCTTGCCATACGCACTCTGTATTGTCCTTCGGGTACTTAATTTTACCTACTGTGGTATATATACATGTATATATACCATTAAAAAAAGAGAAAAAGTTACGAATAATTAAAAATAAATCATAAATAATGTGAAGTTCTAATAATATCAATAAAGTAGTAATGAAAAGTATAGTAGAAAATAACGATTTATATAGTATAGTATAGTATAGTAGAAAATAATGATTTATATAGAGTATAGTATAGTATAGTAGAAAATAATTATTATATGTATTAGGGTGGCACAAATTTGAGCTCTATTTTTTTCCCCTTTTCTCACCATCCAATTATCTACTTTAAAGAAGGGAAAAAAATTGTCGCGAAATCTGCGAGTGGTCGAACGATTTTTTTCGTTCATTTCTCACACACGAATTTTACACTCTATAATTTTTTAATTAACCTCTCAAATGCTATAGCCGGCCAATGATTCAGTGGTCGCTCAAGAGCTTCGAAATTTCCAATTGTGGCGATTTTTTTTCTTGTCACTCATAAATTTAACACTTTGCAAAACTTTCTAAACAATTAATCCTTTTTTTCTTTGGAAATGGATTTTTTAAATTGACCTCACTCTTCTAACCCGATAAAACGGGTAACCTATAATTTTGTTTACGGATAAGAGTTTTAAAGAATTATTTTATGAGAACAAAGATTAAAATTCTTGGGTTAGTAGTGTAAGGTAAATTTGAAAAATCAGTTTCTGAAGAAAAACGATTAATTGTTTTGAATTTCTTACAAAGCGTCAAATTGATGAGTGAGATAAGAAAAAAAAAAATTGGTGAAAATTGAACATTTCGAGGCTCTTGAGCGACCACTAAATATTCATTGACCAGCTATAGTATTCGCGAGGTTAATTAAAAAATTATAAAGCGTAAAATTCATGGGTGAGAAGTGAACGAAAAAATTGATTTTCTAATGAAAATTTGCATTTTTGAGAAGCTTGACTCTCAATATTTGTTAACCACTCGCAGATTTTGCAACCATTTTTTTTTTGGTTCTGGATGGTGAGATAAAGAAAAAAAAATAGAGTTCAAATTTTTGCCACTCTAGTGTACACACACAATTAAGTGTTTCGTTTTTGAAACAATATTCGTCACACCATTTCTTTTTTGGTACAATATTCATTTAAGGGGCTGTACGAATGTGAACGTTGAACACTTGAGTGATTTTCGGGAATTTTTTGGAAGAAAAGTACTGAATTGAATGTTTCGGAAAATTGAGAATATATTTGGCTATATTTGACCTATATTACATAATAGTTTTATAGAAAAATATTGAGATCCAAGCGACTTATGCGCTGCCTTCGGGGGCGCCAAAAAAAAAGTTCCTCCACTGCTGACATGATGCCGGCCGATTGAGTAGGTGAAAGCGAAAAAGAAAAAAATGTCGTTAAACTGGAAGGTATTTCCTGTACAATGACGTAGGATTTTCGAAAAATATCAAAATCTAACAAAATGGCGTAGTTATAAAAAAAAAGTCTGTTTTCTTGCCTATAAAATGGTCGTATTTTTGAATGCCAAATCGTCAATTTTCATCCAATCAAAAATATCCTACGTCGTTGTAGAGTAAATATATTCAAGAGTACTCAGTTCAAATTTCAAGTCAATCGGATAATTGCTCTTTGAGTTACAATGTCAGCAAATTTGAAAAATCACATTTCGAGAAAAACGCGTTTAAATATTTAACTACCGATGTTTGCAAGATAAAATGATAGAGATACGGCCTTGTAATTTTTACAGGATATTCTTGAAAGTATAAACTGTCGAAGGAGGCAAAAAAACGATTTTCTGAAAGGGTTGAAACCCTTAAACCCATTAAGCACATACGTTTTTTTGGTACAAGAGTTAAAACGAGTGAAAAAAGGGGATGTTGAAAAACGCGTGTGCCATTCCCGTGTGCACGATCTGTCGCGAAGCGACGGGGGTATGCCCTGTCGTTCGCGAGAGCTGCAACATCATCGAGTTCTCGTTTGGGAGCGCGCGAGACTCGTCTTTCAGGCGCGCTCGCTATATACGTCGAGCTCTCGTGTGATGAATGGAGCCCGAGGTGAGGGCTGGAGGAAAGGTGGAGCAAGGGAGCAGGGCCCTGTAATGGCAAAGCCATGCAAGCTTGGGCCCTCTCTCGTGCCACCCGCATAAAATTAACCCGTACCTATATACCTTCCTCCGTTCGTTTTAATTAACGAAACAGCCGCAGGCCACGAGAGATCGCGGCTCGTCCCGTGCTGTGGGATGGAAGGTGCAGAGTCGTGGCGTTCTCGGACACACGTATGAAAACCAGATAAAAGGAGAAAGAAAGAGAGAGAGAGAGAGCGAGAGAGAGAGAGAGAGAGAGAGAGAGAGGAGAGACAGAAAGAGAGAAAGAAATACGAAATCACGATCTATCGTGCGCGATCAGACTACCGGAACTCTTGTGCCGCCTCTTTTTAATGTGCCACGATTATTGTTCACGAATTATTAATCAAATTGCTATACTTTGAATGTATCGAACAGGGTGGCCAGGAAAATGAAGTCCGACGAAAAAATCTTGATGCCCCGTATCAATACCTATCCGAATCACCCCTATTTTAAATACAGTTTTAGCAATTGTTTTAGCAATTGATTGACGGCAATTTTTTTTACGTACAATCTTACTTATTTTTTGAGAAAAAAGTATTTATATCTTTTTTTTATGCATGTCTTTTCCTATTTGAAGTTTTTAGATAGTTTTAGCAATTGATTGGCAGTAATTTTTTTACATACGATCTTATTCACTTTTCGTGATAAATGCACTTTAACTATTTTTTTCTTCGAGCTTTCGTGTAGCATTTTCGAGCTTGCCTGCAGTTTTTATCTTCTTTTTGTGCATGTCCTTTCCTCTTTGATGTTTTTGGATAGTTTTAGCAATTGTTTTAGCAATTGATTGACGGGAATTTTTTTACATACAATCTTCTTTACTTTTCGGGAAAGAAGCGTTTTAATTTTTTTTCTCGAGCTTTCCTGTAACATCGGTTTTTATCTTTTTTTGTGCGTGTCTTTACCTCTCAGAAGTTTTAGCAATTGTTGTAGCAATTGGGTGTCCGCAATTTTTTTTCACATACAATCTTATTTACATTTCGTGAAAAAAGAGCTTTTCAACTTTTTCTCCGAGCTTTGCTGTAGCATAGGTTTTTATCTTTTTTTGTGCATGTTTTTTTTGTGCAATTGCTTGTCAGCAATTTTTTTTTCATGCTGTCTTTCTCACATTTTGAGAAACAAGCATTTGAACTTATTTTTTCGAGCTTTCCTGTAGCATAGGTTTTTGGTCTTTGTGTGTGCATGTCTTTTTTTCTTAGAAGTTTTTATGTAGTTTTAGCAACTAGTTTTAGCAATTGGGAGTCATTTAGACTAGTATAAGTATATTTTTTTTATTATCTGAGCTTTAGTAACTGATCCGCTCAAACTTATTTTTTCAACTTTTGATCAAAATCTAAAGCATCGACGTTAGTGTCCACTTGGTCATTTATTTATCTCTTAACAGTGCACTGCACAACGATAGCAGAAGTAAACAAAAATTGGGACGAAAGTACATACACAAAGAAGAAAAAAACAAAAATTCTTTTTTCTCAAAAAGTTGAAAAAAAAGTAAAACATACGTGGAGGTGATTTCAATGGTGTTATCGTTTGCATCGGTTGCATTGCAATGAAACGAAAAAAATTTCTTCTCATTTCCCAAATTTCCGTACGCAGATTTGAGGTGCGAAAATAACGCAAAGATTTTTTAGGGATTCTTATTTAGCAATCTACGAACTAAATTCGCGAAATATGATTTTGGGTAAGAATGAAAAAAAGTATATTAAAAAAAAAAATTCGTTGCATTCCAACGATGCAAACTTCAACATAGTGTGATTCGGATGGGTATTGATACGGAGCAGCTAGATTTTATTTTTTAAACGTCACTTTTCGGACCACCCTGCATGTACATATACATATACATACATACACACACACATATATATATATGTATGTACGAAAACTTTTGACCGGTATTATATGTATATGTATGTATGTGTGTGTGTGTGTGTGTGTATATATATATATATATATATATATACACATACATACATATACATATAATACCGGTCAAAAGTTTTCGAACACTTCAGAAAATTGCAAAATTTTCGATCACTGGATAATTGACAAATAATATTAGAATAATATGATATATTTTAATTATTATTTAACGAAGATACTATAGAGCTCTGTATAATGCATTATATTATTCTAATACAATTTTGCAATTATCCCAAGTGATCGAAAGTTTTGCAAAAATCTGGAGTATCCAAAAGCTTTTGACCGGTAGTGTTTACAGGGTGTTTGGCGCATAGACCGACACATTTTTTGGGGGGATTGGGAGGTCATTCGCTAATTTTTTCACCCTTAGGCCCTACGTCCTAAGTGTCACAGTAATTGGGATGTGATTTTTTTTCGTTTTTTTTTAATTGCCCAGAATATCGCCTTTAAATCGTCATAACTTTTTTATTTGTGGTTTTACTGGCACAAAATACCTTTCCTTATATTCTGCAATGTATGTTTATTATAAATAAATGATTATTTGATACAATTGTTTTCAATAAGTTCATTCTTGAGCTTCCAGTCTTAAAAATGTGTAAATATATTTATGAAAAATTTCAACTCCTTATTTCATTATAAAAGAGATGCTATTCTTCTTATTTTGACTGCATAATAAATTATTTTTATGACACGTAAATAATCGGATTTATTAGTTCAAACAAAACGCTATTGACTTTAATAACATGATAAAATTAAAAGTTTTTTTTTCATTCACAATATATATTGTTAGCCAAGAATAATTTATTATTGAAACTATCTAAAGAATTATCGCGAACAAATTATATATTTCTGAATGCATTTTCTGCAACCAACAAAAAAAGCGTTTCAATTCATAACATGGATATTGTTGATTCGAGTACACAAGAAAAATTGAATTCCGCTCGTTTGATTCAGACAAAATTTCTATTGAGTAAATATGTTATTTTATTTTTTTCACCATTTCCGATTATGATGTCCAAGTACATTATTCGTTAAAATATTAATATTTTATTTTGATTGAAAAATATTAAGCAAATGTCGGAATTGGTAAAAAAATTATGCGAAAATAAAATTGTTTCTTGTGCATTTGGTTGCAAAAATTCAACTAAATCATGGCCAAGCGCCACCGAAATTATAAGTGTGAGGAAACCCGTAGTTCTCGGAGTAACCGCTAGAAGCCGCACGCGCGCTCGTTTCTCGTAAGCGTAGCGCGAAACAAAAATCTACTCAAACGCCGGAGAAACTCTAAAGAGTATCGCTTCTTGGCCTGTGGCAAAGATCAAAGTGTCGTATCTGTTCTTATCAGTTGAATATCTGATATTCTCTCTATGGATACTCCATTGGATATCTGATATTTTCTCCACTATTATCGTGGATGATCATTCTAATGCTCACTTTTTATTTAAGATTTAAAACAAATTGAAAGACTTACGTCCCATGGCATATTCGTTTCGATGTAATAAAGAAATAATTAATTCTATTGATTATATTTTTTTTACGAAATGAAAAATGTTGTAGCAACCGCTTAATTATTTCGTCCAATACATCTACGGATTGTGTATAGAACGATTTCAATGGAATATAATTTTATTTGAAGGACAATGTAGATATTCAGAGAACAGAAGAGCTTTTTCAAATAAAATAATATGTTATTGAATCACATTTTCCAATATTTTATATTGGAACATGTGGAAACACATTTATTTGGATCAACCAAAATATTTTTGATTCAATTGGCATTTTTCTCAGTGTATGAGTAAAAAAGAATTGTCTGGTTTCCATGGAGTGTCTCTGGTGCGATGAGCCCTCGCAAATGGGGAAGCAAAGAGCGAGAGTTTGTGTGGCGATGGGTGCGCGGGTGCTCGGCCAGCAGCAGGGCAGTGGCACGATGATGGCTTCATCGAAGGTACGAGCATTCCTCCTCGAGTGGCCTCTTCGGGTTCTCAGCTCGCTGATACACGTACACACGTCACAAATACACGAGCAGGGAGTTCAAAGTGTCCACGGTCTCGCGTCTCGGAGCCCTCGCGTGCTCCGACGCAAGGTCCGAGGTCCTCGGGGTTACCTGGCGAGCACCGAGTTAATTAGGAGACGAGCTCGAAGCGAGATGCACGTGGCGCATACACGGGATGCGGGAGCACCTCTTCAGATATCAATCGCTTCTCTCTCGCTCCCTTTGTCTCTTCCGATCTTTCAAATCCATGACGGTCACCAACACCCCCGAACCTTTTTCACAGCCAGTCACTTCATCTGCCAGTGACGGACAACATTACATCGAAGTCGATGATTTTTTGCGCAACACCGATTTTTTTGCATCAGGCACTTTTGTCTGTGAATAGAATTGGCAGGATGAATTTTACGCGAGAGGGCACGAGAGATTTTCTATAAAAGCGATAGGGTACACTGAAAAAACTATGCGTGTTTGACGTGTGTTCAAAGTATGTAGAAGTAACACAACGTAAAGGCTCGACACGCCTTGTCACGTTGATTCCACACACTTGTGCATTTGCTAACACGTAACGCGTTACAATTACACACGTGAGTGTGCAATTTTTACGCATTCAATTATTACACACTTTCATAGCTGTGCCCATCAATAATACGCTTATTCGAACACACATAAAATGTGTAGAATCAACATACAACACGCATATTTACACTCATTGGACTAAACAACACACGTTGATAGGAACACACGAGCAAAAATAACACGGGAAAAAGCAACACAGTTTAAGTGTATTGATTGCGAGTTATTGATGATATGTTTTAAAAATCACCTTGGTTACGGCATCACGTGAAAGTCATTAGTTGATTTGACATCGATTGATTAACCGGTTAATTGAAGATCACATTTGGTCTTAACTTTGTCTTTTATTGATAGATCATTTTTGAGTTTGTCACGTGGAAGAACCTGAAATTGGAATCTATTTTCCAAAACCTCGATAGCTGCATTGCATCTTTAGCGACGTTTTTTTGTTTCGAGGCAATCACCGACAAGGAAAAAGCGGCTGTCATCGTGAAGCTGTATGAGAACCTAGTCTATACGAAGACAAGTGTTAACATGTGTGTGTTTCGTTAAGGGTGGGGTAAAGAATTAAATTTTTTTTTTCATTTTTGTTTAATTTTTTAAATGAATCCATAATATATCAAGAATATTGTGTTAAAATTTCAAGTCGATCGGAGTAAAATTGACGAAGTTATGAGTATTTGAGCGTCTATTGCTCCATGCCGTTCTCTTCTCTTCTGCGTTTTTCAAACCGTTTTTCTCAGACTTGTCATATTTGAAGTCCGTGTGCACGATAACTCAAAATCTACTGGACCAATCGCTTTGCAATTTTGCACAGTACTTCTTCACATAATTCACCAGGTATTGTCGAGAGCTTTTTTGTTTTTTTAAAAATAATTACTAATTTTTCAACAACAAATTAGCCGATTTTTTTAGCGCAAATCGGGTTTTTGACTCCCAATTGCTCGAAAAATCGAAAAATCGAAAAAAAAATCCTCCCGTCATTACCTCGAGAAACATCTCCTTTAGCAAATGCATTTTGATTTTTTTGTTTCAAATGATTCTGTTGCGAGTTATAGTGCACACCGCAAACCAACTTTTTTTCGAGGCGCCTCCGGGGTTTAATTTTCACTCGCTCAATTTTGAATATTTTGCAATGCAAATTTAGGAGAATGTTGTTCAAATGTTACTTTATTATATGTAAATTTTTCAATAAACGAACACTATTCGTTACGCAAAAAAAAATCTTAAAAACATGCCTTTCTTTCGCCGAATTAACTTTACCCCGCCGTTAAATACTGTCGTTAAACTTCCAGTTTAACGACATTCTTTCCTTTTTCTGTTTCAGCTGCTCATTCGGCTGGAATCATGTCAGTAGTCAAATCTAGCCAAATGCATTCTTAATTTTCCAAAAGCGCTCACGCTGGTATAGCCCCTTAAAGTTAGTAGAAAGTCACGACATGAGTAATGCTTCAATACCTTTAATCTGCAATCCCAGCAGATGAATTCCAAAATTCAGAGATTTTTCACACCCATATTCTTTTGGAATATAATTTTATAGGTACTAAGGTATCTTTTTAAGGCGTTACCCCCACTTGTAGCGCAAAAAGGCCTTTTTTCATGAATTTTTTTAAAGTAAACTACAAAACTTTTTTAATCGATCAATATACCATCTTAAAGAACCCATCTTGAAGAACTTTCAGTAATTTTTTTATTGAAAAATATTACATTGTTTAGTGGCAAATGGCCGTCAGTGAAATAATGTTTGCTATACACGGTTTGCGGTGACCAACATTGCGGCGAAGTGGATCATCTGAAAAAAAAATATGCGTATGGATTTAGTCAAATATAAGTATAAACTAGTCTTTAATCGAAGGATTTTAAAAAATATTCATTTTTCACAAAATGGCGGACAGTCAAAGTTAATGGTTCGATTTTAACGAAAAAAAAATCGAACGATCAAAGACTACATTTTTATGTATTAAATAAGCCTGCAAAATTTCAAGAAGATCGGTTCATTAGTGTTCGAGTAATCTTGGTCACCGACTTCGGAAATGCCATTTTGAGAAAAACGCGTTTAAAGTTTCAATTTCCGGTCGTTTACACAACGGATTCTTCTCTTTCAACGCTCATATCTCAGTCAATTTTGTTCGGATCGACTTGAAATTTTCAGGACATATTCTCAGATGCTTATACTTCAAAAAAATGCAATAAAAAAAAAATCGATTTTTTCAAAATCGCAAGTGAGGGTAACCCCTTAACAAAAAAGAAATCGATTTTTGGAAAATCCTAGTGGCCTAAGGCCTCACGGCGGGATATACATTACAGCATTTACAACGATAAAAAAATATTTTTTCTTTCTTTAAACGATAGAACTATATGTGTAAAATATTTTCCTAAAGTGTCAAAGCGAAATTCGAAAAACATCAAACGTTACAGCCCGTCAACGTTGTGCCTCACCGCTCCAATTCGGCGCGGGCGTGAACTTCAAAAGCGTTTTTCTCAAAATTGCATTATGGAAATTGTCGTGCAGGATTACTCAAAAACTATTAAGCCGATTGAGTTGAAAATTGATAGAAATATTGATAATATTACTAGCTTCTACTTGACGAAAATTGTTTTTGAGAAATTGAAGAAAAAAAAAACGACTTTTTTAATCCACGTACTACATAAATGTTGCGTAAAATGTTGATTTTTTTTTGTAAATGCGTGTCATTTTCTCAAATTTGCATTTTTTTCATTTAAATTTCCGTCACATAGAAACTATACATGTTCTAACTGAAAAAATGTTAGAACTTTTTTGCAAATCAACATCTACGACCTTGATGTAACACTCTGCCACAGGTCGATTTTCATGATGAATTCATTAAAAAAAATTGTTTCGTATACTTAAATATACCATTAAAGTATGTGTAAAGTTTGATGATAGTAGAATAATTATTTCTTAGTTTAAAAAAATTCTTCACTACTGCTCATTTTTTGCCTGTCTAAATGCATATCCCGCCTTAAAGTCGTTATACGAAAGTGAAGTACATACATGCGGATTATTGGGACAGAGACTTGCAGATTTGAACTCCCAAGGAAACTGTATTTACGCCGTGAATTATTCGTGAGTATTCAGCTGTACTCGCGGGGGCGGTAGTCAGCCTTAATTATTCGCTTGCTAATTCGTTGGATTTGGTGGCCAAGAGATAGGAAGGCTTCCTCGGTGCGTCCATCACCGGAGAACACACGGAGAGCGCGCGGCCGCTCCTCTCTCGGCGATGATAGCCCGTTCCACCGAGCCACTTCTGTATCCTCGGGTATCCTCGCGCACGACCGCTTTCCGCCCCTATCTCTGATAGTTAACTAACATTTATACGACCCGATTACGCCCAACATTATGTCCTCCGCCAACCTCCGTTCTCCAGTCTCATTTCCTCCCGTTTTTTTCTCCGCTCCTTTATTTTCTCGGTCTTTAGCATGGCCATTTTTCACCATTCCTTGGCCACTACTCGGTATCCAAAAAAACATCGTTTTCATACTCGGTCGATATTTCGATTACGAGCTTTTCGAAAAATTGCTACAGTTGTTTTTCGTTTTACTGGAACTGGACAATTTCGTAACGATTTACATTCGGAAGGGAACCGACGAATTGCGAGGGACATTTTTTTGAAAAAAAAAAAAAAAAAAAAAAAAAAAAAAAAAAAAAAAATGAAATTCTGAGGCGAAAAATCGCCACAAATTTTTTTGTCCATTTTTTTATTTGTTTGGCTTGGAATCACTCATGTGCATAGTTACGACAGCTTCTTTTTATTAATTAAAGTATAACACTAAAATTGACTTAATTAAACTTTAAAATGAAAATTAAATTAATTAAGACATTAAAATTAAATGGTTCGAATTTCGAAATTCAATTGATATAGAATAAATTAAAATACTAAAACTATATTAACTGCATTTTAAAATGAATAGTTAATTAATTGAATTTAAAAAACAGAGTAAAATTAATTAAATTAAAAAAATAAAATTAGATACTTCTAATTAAAATTAATTGAACCCCAGAATTAAAATGACATCGATAAATACCTAATAATAATAAATAAAATAAACACTGAAAAAGCCCGTAACCCAAACGTTCACCAATTTTTCTGTCGACCAAGTCGAATTAGTTTTAAAAAAATTCTTATTAATTTCCCAGACACCGGAGACTGCAGAACCGATTTTCGACAAATGGTTCTCCGGTCGAGAAGATACGGAATAATTTGCCATTGAGCTATATCGTCCACTTTGCCGTCATTACGTTGCCCAATAAAATATATATGTATTTGCTACACCTCTCGGACTGGCATGTCAGTCGGTCTTTACATTTGCGTATCTATGCAGCACGGTATTAGTCGGGGTGTACGAAAAAGCGGTAAAACAGAGATCGAGGTCGAGAAAGAGAAAGACAACGGGTGAGGGAAAGGAAGAATGAGGAAAATCGGGAGGGTGAGTTTGTGAAGTTTGGTAGGGTCGCGGTGTGGCAGGCATCCCTGGCAGCCGTTGCTGCTGTCTCGTTGGAGATGGAAGCAATAGGGATCAACTAGTATGCAAATCGCATGTAAATATCGCTCACTCTCCCATACCCGCTACTACTCTCTACCTCCCTCTGTGTTCCGCATCATCCCACTGCGTTTTCCTCTTTCTCCCTCTCGCTCTCTTTCTCTTTTGGCTCGATTCTTGATCTCTCACACATGCACACACGCACGCCCGCATATACATACATACATACATACATACATACATACATATATATATATATATATATATATATATATATATATATATGTATATATATGTATATATATACATATATATATGTATATATGTATGTGTGTGTGTGTGTGTATATATATATATATATATATATATATATATATATATATATATATATATATATATATATATATATATATATGTATGTATGTATGTATGTATGTATGTTTGCATGCACACACACACACATGTATTGCCTTGCGATCTTTTCCCCGGTACATCGTTCGATCACTCTCTCTCTCTCTCTCTCTCTCATTTTCTCCCCTTCGTGATTCTCGTCGTGCAACACGAAGAAAAGAAATCAAAGCCTCACGAGGACAAAGCAATTGCGTGGAGAACAACTCGGGGGCGCTTTTCGAAATGAGATAACGCCTAAAGATCCTCAAAGACAAGATTGACGACAAAAATTGACAATTTGGGTTACAATTTTCCGGATGAGCGATCATTAATCTCATCGGCAGTGGCAAATTCGCACGCGGCAAATATTTCGTCAACATTGAAAGGCGAATAATAATAATAATGAATAAATAAATAAATAATTATAACAAAGTTTTAAAAAAATATCAATGATAATGAAACACACAAATAAAATATTTGAATACAAATAAAAGTATAAGTGAAGGGAATTAAAAAAATAATAATGAATTAAATATGCTTCCAGTGGATAATGACAGCTCCTTACAATTATTGTCATATTAATATGAACACAAATGTAAACAATACTAATAATAATGAATAAATATATCAATAATTATGATAAAACTGAAAAATATCAATATTAATAAAACACACCCGAATAAAATAGTTAAAATACAAATAAAAATATAAATGAAACTAATTTTGAAAAAAATTATCATAAAAGACATGTGGTTACAATAGATCGAATGGTAGCTGATTGCAATCACGGTAAAATCCAATCTGTGGCAGTTGAAACAAGGATATAATAATTGACACCCTCGTAGCGTTATGGAGCCTGGTCTTCGTTATTCACGATTATTCGGCTTCGTCGGATTAAGGCGTTCGCGCACTTGGCGCCATCCCCATTCACGTACACGCATAGACGCCGTTTGTGTACAGGATTTGAAAGAATTATAAATTTCAAAGAATATATTTGACGGGTTAATGCGTCGAGTTACACAAAGTTATAAACCGCAATGGGGACACGACTACTTCTCGCGTTTCATCGTGAAATTCTGCGCAGTACGGAGTATTTCTCCCGCTCCGGCGCTATATTATTTGCCGAGTCGAGGTAACAAGAGGTCTTTGAATCTCTCAGCCCCCTTTAGAGAGTATAAAAGCATCGGGAATTGTCGGGGCTGGAACACACGGCAGAAAATTTCTCTCTCTCTCTCTCTCTCCCTCTCTCTCTCTCTCTCTCTCTTTCTCTCTCTCTCTCTTTCTCTCTCTCTCTCTCTCTCTCTCTCTCTCTCTTGTACCCAGGCTTTCGTGGACCCCGAAGCTTTTGCGAAAGAGAGATCCCTCCATCTTCTTCTGTCCCGGCGTTTCTCTACTCTCGCGTAAGACCTCTCTAACTCCACGGGTATTTTCATCTTATTCCACGACCTATAGCGTCGCGCCCACGCCATCTCGGGATTACTTCCCGAGCTCCGTGCAGACTCCGAGAAAACTTGGACCAGGTTTTCCGCGCCAGCCCTAAGGGTGAGTCTTTTCGGTTTTGCACACCTCGACAGAGGACACACCGCGCTTTTCTCGCTTTCGTGTTCCGCCCCGGGAGCGAATCTTGTTCACACCTACGACCCTCTTCCAGAGCATTATCGCCGGGCTTTTTTTTTCGTTCTCGGTGCTCGTCGCATTCTTCGCAATATCGGCCCCGTCTGACGGAAAGACGCGAGACGTTTTGAAGAACTTCACGCTGGAATAATGACGTTAAGGGGTTGAGGGTTAAGGCCTATCTGGAAACTTCAAAAAATCGCTTTTTTTTACATAATGTCATAGTGTGAACTTTCAAGAATATTTTGAGACCAACCGGGCCCTGAAATTCTAAAAATTGACGAAGTTACACCTTTTTTGGTGGAACATTGTAAGGGAGGTGTACCGCGATCCGTCGAGTTTGAACTCGATTATCTCGAAACTACGAATCTTGACACAGCGTTCGAACAGTAGTCATTTTCGATTCACTTTTTAATTGACATTTTTTTTAATTTTAATTTTTTTTTAAATTGGATGAACCATTTGTTAATAACAATTACTTTAGCATGCTGTTTTTCAAGAGAAAAATGAGGTTTTCTTTGGAGAAGGGGTCATTTTTCGTATGGAGTACAACTTTGCAGTGACCGTTTTTTTCAAAAGTTTAAGGCTTTATTATAAAAAAGTGGCTACATATTTTTAAATCAAAGTACTGCCCGTCGCTAGCTACGACCTCGGCCCATCTTTCAGGTAGCATTCGAATCCTGCGTCGATAAAAGTCTTGGTCCTTGGAGGCAATCCAGGAATCGACTCAATTTTTGACTTTTTCGTAAGTACCGAAGTGCTGGTCAGCCAAATCGTGTGCCATTGACCGGAACAAGTGATAGTCGGAAGGGGCAATGTCTGGAGAGTACGGCGGGTGGGATAAAACCTCCCATTTCAGCGTTTCCAAGTACTTTTTCACGACATTTGCAACATGGGGTCGGGCATTGTCATGCTGCAGTATCACCTTGTCATGTCTTTCGTTGAATTGTGGCCATTTCTCTTTGAGTGCCTTACTCAAGCGCATCAACTGACGTCGGTAGGGATCCCCTGTGATGGTTTCGGATGGTTTGAACAGCTCATAGTACACAACGCCCAGCTGGTCCCACCAGATACACAGCATCACTTTGGATCCGTGAATATTCGGTTTGGGCGTCGATGACGGGATATGACCAGACAGTCCCCATGATTTTCGGCGTTTAGGATTATCGTAGTAAACCCACTTTTCATCTCCAGTCACAATCCGGTGCAAAAATCCCTTCCTTTGTTGTCTTTGGAGCAGTTCCCGCAAATGCTGAGAATTTGGCTCGTAGGTTGCCATGTTTGAGTGCCAATAACTTTATAATGCATACACGTATCCGTTAGCTTTTCTAAATTGTTTACATTGGCAGAGCCTCTAGTTTAAAATGCCACTTTTTTATTGAGCTAGGGCCACTACTTCGGCCGCAGTGGCTCTCTAAGTAAAACGGTCACTGCAAAGTTGTACTCCTAATATTTTTCGAAATTTCGAAAAGTGGATCGCGAACCCATAACCAGTTGGATATATTTGAAGGAAAAAAATGTTTGTTTTCGTCTTAGATGACATTTGAGCCTGGCAGAGATCGCGCCGTTTGGGACCTCGGCGCTGGAGGACTGCAAACGCCAATTGCTGCACCACGAACAATTTGAAAGATTTTCTTCCGAAAAATTTACATTGTAACCACAAACATGTGTACAACATGCTGGGATAAAATTAATTTGTTCCAACCAATGTGTTACTGGAAAAAAAATCATTATTCTGACCCTTCAAATTGGGCTTCCAGAGAGGGATACCCCGTTGTGCGTGAGCTTGAAATTTCGAAAATGGGACCTCTTTCATTGGGGCTTTGTAGCGCAGGGTCTTAAGGAGCCAGTCCACTTTGGAGCCACGAAAAAAAGGCTATTTTCGCGATTTTTTTTTGAGTATTTTATAAAAGATATGTATATAAAAATTGTTGGGCTTGATAAATAAAGTCTTGAAATACATAAAAAAAATTAATTCATTTTTAAGTACAAAAACTATTGTTTAACGTAACGCCTCAAAAATACGTGGGCTAGGTAGCTCCATCACAACTCGGCAACGACCTTTCTGAAACAAAAAAATCAAAGTCCATTAGATTCAGTATGACACCAGCTACAAAATGACCGTCGGATATAAAGTTTTATAAAAAAATAAAAAAATGGCAGATGAAAAACGAAAAAATCTTTAAGTCCATTAGATTCAGTATGACACCAGCTACAAAATGACCGTCGTATATAAAGTTTTATCAAAAAATAAAAAAATGGATGAAAAACGAAAAAAGTATTTAACAAACGTGTTTTTTCGCAGTTTTTTGCAAAAAAGAGTAAAAATCAACATTTTAAAACCATCGGGGGTCACCTTGTTGCGAATCACGTTTAAAATATGTGGTTCAAATTTCAAGAGAATCGGTTTATTAGTTTTAGAGATACGATGGAGCTAGATTTTGAAAACGTTGTTTCGAGAAAAACGCGTTTGAGGTTTATACTATGAAAAACTCTTACCTAAACTCAATCGGCGATTCCTGCACCGTACAAAATCCCTTCTGATTGCTCATCGTCGTCGATTTTTTCAAGTCTTGCTGCTTTCGATTTTTTGAAATTTTCAAAGTGGTCTGGCCCCTAAACTTCCATTTGCAACGAGGACTTTGCGAAAATTTGGGAAATCGACCGAGATGGGATGATTTTTAGGGAGGGACGGGGTCGATGACCTACACTTTTTTTTTGCTTTTGTCATATCGCAAAATTCTGTCGTCTGATTCACTTCGAATTCGGATGTAGCATAGTTCATAACATTTTCTATCGTATGGCTCGATCATTTTTTTCAATTAGTTTATCCATTTGTTAATAACAAGTGATTGAAGTTGTTTTTCGTCCATTTTCATAATTTTCAATGTTTCGGCAAAGCATCTAGTCATATGAAAGTTTCAGTGCTGCACCAAAAGTACACAAAATGGTAACAAATGTGAGGTAAAAATAAAAAAATAGTGTGTTCAAATGCTTCATAAAAAATCCCAAAAAGCGAAAAAAGGAATAGCTGTGACGTGGGATGACCCCGTTAAACGAACATAATTTTTCACTTCCTTAAGGAGAGATATAAACCTAGGAGCAGGAAAAAGGTCATTTTAATTAATTTTTTCAAGGAAAACTATTTGAAATTTCGGATTGGGGTTTTAATTATCTAACACTATATACATTGGAAAATATGTTTAATTTTCTTTATTTAAAAATATCAAAAATATACAAGCACATTGTATGATCCTTGGAGCGTCGTAAAAAAATCTGCGTATACGGTACCGACTGACGTTTCTTCAAAAATCATTTAAAAAAACCAAAAAGATTATTAAATTAGATACTATAATCTAGTACTTGTCATAGCCGATTTTGAAAATATCGGTTTGTGACAAAATGGCGGACGTTTGAACATAAATATTGATTTTTGGGCCAAAAATTAGTTATTATTTTGCCTGTAAAACAAAAACTAAATAACGGAAAAAAAATCCTATGACAAGTACTAGATAATGGTGTATAGAATAACCACAAAAAACCTCAAGGCAATCGGTTCATTGGTTTTCGAGAAATTTTGGGTACCGATTTGAAAAGCGTGGTTTTGAGAAAAACGCGTTTGAAAATTTGGGAATGAATAAATCATGAAATTTGTCAACTTACATGGAATCATCGGTACTAGACCTATAGTTTAGGTCTTCTACGGTCGACGGAATGTCCATAGCTTCTGAATCCTCGATCTCGTCCATCTAGGTGTATATCTCTCCTTAATCCCTTCCTGCAACATTTCGAAGACATTTTTTCTTGGACCTCAACACAACTGTTTCTCAATTGGTTCGTCGCTCCGTTTTTCCGATCGGAATGTCTGCAATTTTACACTTTCAGGGTGAGGCACAGAATGAAAAGCAACCAGGCAAGGAGAGGGGGAGAGAGAGAGAGAGAGAGAGAGAGAGAGAAGATTTTTGTTCGCGATCTCGAGAGGAACTCGGCACGTTTTAATAATGCCTTCTCTTCCACCGAATCACCGAGAACAAGTTTAACGAAGATTACGCCAGATACTTTTAATTGCTATTCCTCCTACCCCTCCGCGCTCTCCACAACTCCCGTGGTGTTCGTGTTCTCTCGCACTCTTGGCTCTCTTCTCTTGCTCTCATTAATGCGATATCTCTCCGAAAGTCTCTTTGGTTGGAAAATTCCAGACGCGGGGGACTTGCAACCAAAATCGACCTCTCGGTCCATGATACTTATAGACAGAAGTGTACGTATATACTCTCGTTGTAAGGGAGGAGAAGGGAGAGACGGGGAGAGAAAGTGGTAAATCGAAGACATTTTCCAGAGTGGCACACCCTCGGACCTTTTTCACAGCGAGTGTCTTCTTCATCTGCAAATGACGTAAAAACCACAACGAAGTAGACACTTTTTTGCGGAAGCCCTCTTTTTTTCTGACGATAGAATTGGCAAGATGAATTTTATGCGAGAGAGCACAATATGTTTTCTATAAAATTGGTAGAGTGGATACGTCGAAACGATCCTGCGCCTCAATGGTACTACAATCGTACGTCGAAAAATAAATAGCGTCATTCCGGGGGAGTTGGCCATAAGGGTGAGATGCCCAATGGAAATGTTTGCTCAAAACCGGGCACTAGATTTCACCTGTTACTGCTTAGTTCGCTTCGCGTTGTGCGCAGGTGTGAATGTACGAGCAAACGTTTGGCAAAAAATGTTACATAAGTAAAATCCTTTCTAATAATTTTTTTACTTTTCAATTTTTCTTCTTGATTTTAGGTCAACTTATACACAATATTGCACAAAGCAAACATATGTTTGATTTTTTTTCTTCAGAACACCCGTACGGGAATTAGAACTTCCGCAAACGAAGAATGTCATAGCCCGCGCACCGACATACGTGGCTCCTCCCACGTTTTGTCATAATATAAAAAATATTTTGACGTTCAACAAAGACCGCATAGTCAACGTACCAAATATCGACATTCTATATTCAATACTTTTCGTATAAAAAATCGGTGAAAAATCGAACATTTTTGGCCCAACAAGGCAGAACCTTCCCTTAAGGGGTTACCCCCACTTGCGATTTTGAAAAAATCTATTTCTTTTATGGCATTTTTTTGAAGTATACGTATCTGAGGATATGTCCTGAAAATTTCAAGTCGATCCGAACAAAATTGACTGAGATATGAGCGTTGAAAGAGAAGAATCCGTTGTGGTAAACGACCGGAAATTGAAACTTTAAACGCTTTTTTCTCAAAATGGCATTTCTGAAGTCGGTGACCAAGATTACTCGAACACTAATGAACCGATCTTCTTGAAATTTTGCAGGCTTATTTAATACATAAAAATGTAGTCTTTAATCGTTCAATTTTTTTTTCGAAAAAAATGGCCGTTTTATAGCCAAAAAACGGCCGTTCTTTTCGTTAAATCGAACCATTAACTTTGACTATCCGCCATTTTGTGAAAAATGAATATTTTTTAAAATTCTTCGATTAAAGACTAGTTTATACTTATATTTGACTAAATCCATCAGCATTTTTTTTTCAGATGATCCACTTCGCCGCAATGTTGGTCACTGCAAACCGTGTATATAAAAACATTATTTCATTGACGGCCATTTGCCACTAAACAATGTAATATTTTTTCAATAAAAAAATTACTGAAAGTTCGTCAAGATGTGTTCTTTAAGATGGCATATTGATCGATTAAAAAAGTTTTGTAGTTTTCTTTAAAAAAATTCATGAAAAAGGCGTTTTTTTTTGCGCTACAAGTGGGGGTAACGCCTTAAGAGCAGCTATTGGTGCTGTGAAAAATGATGAATTGTCGGTTGGTGCGGCCGCTAGGACCTACGAAATACCGAGGAAAACCTTAGAAAGACGGTATAAGAACAATGGCAAAAAATGTTGCGGAGAAAATGATGATAAAACTCGTCTCGTCGAAGACTGGCTTCAGTGGGATAGTTCACCAACTTTGGGTACACGAAAGTTATGTTGATTTCGATTATATGTGTTCTAGATATGGCTAAAGGAAAAAAAATAAGAATCAGAACATAAAACCAAAAAGAAAACCGAGAGCATAATGCTGGGTAACTGGCCATCTCACCTCAACTCCTATGGCCATCACACCCGGATACTCCGGGAGAGATAGCCAATCGTGATTATAAAAAAATAGTAATTTTAAGATTTATCTGATAGGAGTTTGTTTTAATTTCGTAAACTATCTTAAACGTTAAATGGTCAAAGTTTAATTACAAATGAAGATAAGTTAAGAAACGTCTGTACTTTTATTTTGACGGATCCTTGAAATGGGGCCAACCACTCCGGACTTACCCTACGGAAGCTTATTAAGGGGCCAGTCCACTCTGAAGCCACGAAAAGGCTATTTTCGCGATTTTTTTTTGAGGATTTTATAAAAGCTATGAATATAAAAGTTGTTGGACTTGATAAATAAAGTCTTGAAACACATTAAAAAATATATTTTAATTCATTTTTAAGTACTAAAACTATAGTTTAACGTAACGCCTCAAAAACAGGTGGGCTAGGTAGCTCCATCACAACTCGGCAACGGCTCGTCTGAAACAAAAAAATCAAAGTCCATTAGATTCAGTATGACGCCAGCCACAAAATGACCCTCGGATATAAAGTTTTATCGAAAAATAAAAAAATGGCAGATGAAAAACGGAAAAAGTAAAAAAACGCGTTTTTTTCGCAGTTTTTCTCAAAAAAAAAAGAGTAAAAATCTAAATTTTAAAACCATCGAGGGTCATCTTGTTGCGAATCATCTCTACAATATGTGGTTCAAGAGAATCAATTCAAGAGAATCGGTTTATTAGTTTTAGAGATACGATGGCGCTAGACTTTGAAAACGTTGTTTCGAGAAAAACTCGTTTGAAGTTTATACTATGAAAAACTCTTATCTAAACTCAATCGGTTTGTAATTTCGAAGTAAAGTTCTTACTAAACTCAGTGTATGTACTTTCGAAAACAGTAGAAAAAAATATCGATTCTTTGAAATTTTCAAAGTGGACTGGCCCCTTAACAATAATCGTCTTTGTTCATAATCAAAGGTGTGGCAAATTACTATAGAAGTCCTTAAGGGGTACAATTTGTGCGAGTGCACCCCATATCTGTACTGTACACAATCAGAATCATTTCGGAGTGAAATTTATCACATCATCTTCTAATTACCAACTTATCCAATTAGTTCACCAATATTTTTTCTCCCTTTTCCAGCACCAATTAGATCTTGCGTACAAATAACGTTTGTCCGGAATTTTTAACCGCTAGACTGCAAACTGTGAAAATGCGCAATATTTCCTGGACATTTGGAATGAGAAAGACATGCATCAGCGACAGGGCGATAGAGAGGGAGAGATTTAAATCCAAGACATTTTCCAGCTCCTCTTAAAATAAAACCAAATCGCCTTCTATTTTTCGCACAGGTATAAGACAGCTCGACAGCGATCATCATTATTATTTTGCGAGCTATAAATCAGATTGAAATTTCGGCATGGATTAAAGACCCGTGGGAGTGCAGTAGCCAGTTGGGCCGTCCAGTCATTATAAATCAATCTCTGCCGAGAAAAAGAAATCTACTCATTCTCCACCACTCTCTTTCTCTTTCGCTCTATCTATCTACCCCGTAGATGACGCGTAGAAAGGAAGCCCAAAGACGAGAAGATTAAGAGAAGCAAATAAATATACGCGGGGTGTTTCGAAGAGTCTAGAAGAGAGATAGATCGCAACGAAACGAGGGAGGGGTATAGAAATTGTGGAGGGCCCGGGTATTTATTAAAACGTCAAAACGAATGAATCAGCTATGTATGTATGTGTATATATATATATATATATATATATATATATATATATATATATATATATATATATATATCAGGTTGATAAAAAAGTTTTGTCCCAATAATTTCAATATAATTTATTTATTTATATATCTTATACAAAACATTTCTAATCAACAATATATTCGCCCTCGGTTTCCATGACACTCGACCATCTAGTTGGCAGCTCATTTATTCCCTTTGCCCAAAACTGCGGCGGCTGGAACTCAAAGAAATTTGAAATATCCCTTCTGAGATCGTCGACGTTTTTGAAAGTTTTGTTTCTCAAATATGCCTTCAAATGTCTGAACAAATGGTAGTCAGATGGCGCGATGTCGGGAGAGTATGGTGGATAAGGAACGGTATTCCAGTGAAGCTCAGTGATTGTTTTGTGGGTTTCCTTTGCGACATGGGGTCTCGCGTTGTGGTGGAGAAGGTGCACAATTAGCTTTTGCCAATTCCTGGAGATTCTCGATGTATCGTGTAGAGGAGATCGTCTTACCTACAGGGGGAAAATTGTGAAACAGCATTCCCTTTGCGTCCCAGAAACAGCACAACAAAACCTTTTGTGACGATCAAATTTCGGTTGGTGTGGCGGTTTTTCTTCGATAAGAAGCCAGCAGGCTAAACGCGTTCTGTTATCATACAAGACCCAACTTTCATCTCTCGTCACAAGATCTTCTAAAAACTCCTTGCGATGGTGGCGAAGCAGGAGAGACTGGCAGATGGTCACGCGACAGTTCTTATTGTCGTCGGTGAGACGGTGTGGTATCCATTGAGCTAGAACCTTCCTGTATCCCAAGTTGTGTAAGTGATTGACTATTGACGGTTGGATGCAGCCAAGTTCTCTTGCCAGCTCGTGCTCACTTGCTTCCGGTTTTTCTTTGATGCAGCGGAGTAATGCTTCATCATCGATGGTCGCCGGTCGTCCGGAACGTTCCTTATCTTCAAGGCTTGTGTCTCCAGATTTAAAACGATTGAACCAACGCTGGACTGTTCGATGAGAAACTACGTTCTCGCTGAATGCATCCTGTATATTTTTAGCAGTTGTGCTTGCGTTCGTGCCGCGCCGCCACTCGTAAAAAATGATCGCTCGAAGTTGCTCCTGCGAGATCGAAGCCATTTCTGTCCACTAGAACGCGCGCTCGCCCTTTTATGCCCTATCACGCGGAAGAGTAGAAAACATTCTAGAATATTCTCGACATAGCTCGATGTCATATTGCGTCAATACGTAAAAAGACATTTTTTAAATTTTTGCGACAAATTTTTTTATTATATATATATATATATATATATCACAGAGTTACCCAAAAAGTAACGTCCAAAAGGAAAGCCTAGATGCCTTCAATCAATACTTATTCGAACTACCCCCACGTATATTCTACGATTTTATAAAACTTTTTGGGAATAAAGCATTATTGTTTTTTTCTTATCGAGTTCTACTGCAGCATTCATTTTTTTCTCTTTCGAGTATATAACTTTCTCTTACAAGGAACATCCCTCAGGTGACACCCTTCGATTTTGTTGAAATTTGGATGTGTTATAAAGCACCGAAAAGTAAGCGATACGTTTTTTTTATCAGTGGTAAAACGGTTTTAAGGGGTGAAACGAACCCTCGAAAATAGGGGTGTTTTTCGTTTTTCGTCGATAACGTTATCGTTCTCATCTCCAATGTATAGTGCACAAAAAAATAAGCATTGTTGCAATTTAAATTTTTTTAATATCTCGTACCGTTAAAACGTTATCGACGAAAAACGAAAAACATCCCCATTTTTGAGGGTGCGTTTCAGCCATTAAAACCGTTTTTCCGCCGATAAAAAAAAATACGTATCGCTTACTTTTCGGTGCTTTATAACATATCCAAATTTCAACAAAATCGAAAGGTGTCACCTGAGGGATGTTCCTTGTTAGAAGTTTTTAAAAGCGATTCGTATTCCTTTCGACTAGTATAAGTATTTTTTTCATCACCTGCACTATGATTGATGCTCTCTGACCGATTTTGAAAACTTTTGGTCAAAAGCTAAGTTATCGCCGTCAGTGTTCAGTTGATCAATTATTTATCACAGAACAGTGCACTTCATAGCGATAACACGAGTAAAAGAAATCGGTGGAAAGTGCATACACAAAAGAGAAAAATAATAAATGCTTTTTTCTCGAAAAGTACAAAAAATTGTAGAACATATATGGGGGTGATTTGGATAAGTATCGATATGAGGAATTTAGATTTTCTTCTTGGACGAGACTTTAACGGCCACCCTGTATACATATATGTCGTAACGATCGCGGGACCTCGATCTTTTGGCGTTCTTTCGACATTTTACCGAGCAGCATCCTCAGGGAACAAGGATCAGTCTCACTTCCAGATATCATGTGCCAATTTTCCTCCCCAAACAGAAGGACTTTTCGCGCACACTTTCGCTGTGCCCTTATATCTGCCATCTTGTAGGCACTCAAAATCTCACTCTGATACCAGCAGTGACGTCGCAAAGAGAGATTTAGAGAGAGAGAGAGAGAGGGCGGACAATGAAACGCGTTTGCCTATACAGAATGTACATGCGCCCCCGTAGGTTCGAGCACGAGGCTTCATACACTCGTATACTATAATGTCAAGTCTAAAAATCAAAACACATTAATCCCGGCCACGTGGCAACGATCGCACGCTCCTAACAAAACATCCCCTCCCAAAGCCCAATCCACCCCTGTTAAACCTGCCACAGTTGCGAAATGGCCATTTCTCCATTGCCCTAATACTTTTTCCACGATGTTTTCATTGAATTTACGTAATATGACATGTGCGATTCGAATATACAGGGTGTCCCTCTTGTCTCTGCCACCCGAAAAGACTCGGTAATTATCGACGTCGCGAAAAAATGTTCCAGACAAAAGTTGTACGATGTGAAGGGGGCCATCAAATGCGATCGATTTTATTTTATTTCGGTGCAGGCGCTTACGCACAGTGAAGGTCACCTCCACTTTTTTAAATGGAATGGTACATTGTTTTTCTTCCATCTTGTGGAGCACCTCGAGTCGCATAAAAAACGTTAGGGGGTCAAAGTCGTTGAAGGTCATTCAAGGTCATCTATTCAAATGAAATACAAATCTAAATATCTCGAATATTTGGTTCGAAAGTACTGGACCGATCCTTATGAAAATTTAATCCCATATTCTTTACAACTATAGCTATAGCGCATATTAAGGATTTTTATAAATTTTGATATTTACTTTTTTTGCCAAAAACGATGAAAAAACCTGTTTTTTATTTTTTCGAAAAAAAGTCCGCGTATGGCCATTAACATACTGAATCTAAGACCGTTTGATTTTCTTTTTGTTTCGGATGATAAATCTCCGAGATTTCATCAACAGCGCAGACCTACAATTTGTTTAGGACATTTTTTTAACTACCATTTTCGCCTATAAACAGTGACTTAAATAAATAAAAAAATTATTCAATTTATTTCGAAAGTGTATTTATTAAGTGTAACAACTTTTATATAAATATCTATAATATAAACCAATAAAAAAAATCATGAAAATAGCGTTTTTAGCGTCTAAAGTGAGAAGACCCCTTAATATTCTTCAGTAGTAGCAGACCCGTCTCCATTGACACTGTAAGTTCGATAAAAACGTCGAGCAAACTTTTTTCCCATATACAGAGTGTCTTGTTATGAATGGATAATCCTGCAGCTGTCGATAGGTCAGATCATGTCCTGCTATATGCTGGAATTTCTGTTTCGTAAAAGACCCACGGTTTCCCAGATAAAAATCATCTGTTTTTGGTTTTTCGCATGCCATTTCTACAAATGATAACTCCATTTGACCCGGTTAAAAAAAAATACTCTCGTTTACTCGTTTTATCTATAAAAGTCTTGTTTTTGACGTTAAATGTTAAGGAAAGCTTACGAAAAAAGATCTTAAGCAGAATTTTCAAACAAACCAATTCGAACATCCGACTTCGATAGCCTGCAGTTTAAAAAAAAGATAGGCGAGACGTAGGAGGGTTGAAATAATGTTCAGCTTTGACCCCATATCTCGCAATCGAAACGAGAGATTCGGGTGAATATTAAGTTGTTTTGTAGCTTTTTAAATCGACTTTCGACTAGAAATGACTCCGAGAATTATGTAACCTGTAAAAAAAACCATTTAAGTACAATAAGTCGTTTTGTTTCAACTCTCCTCATATCGAGGTAAGTTGAAAAAGCTATCGAGGTGAGTTGAAACGCCTGGAAATTGGTACAAAACATGGGAATAAATAATTTCAAAACACATTGTTATTAAAAAACTTGATTAAAAATAAAAAACTTAACCTCGACATTAATCTAAGTCTCATTTTTTTATTCAGTCTGAAAATTTTTTATAAGTTCTAACTGAAACGAATATAACCTCACGAATCTTACGGAATTAAATAGTTAAATATAGCAAAGCAAAAAATAAATTGAAGGAGAAACTTTATGGCACGAAAGCCAATCAATCTCTATTCTGACAAACAATTGTGACATACATATGAAAGTTCTCCACCAGTGCAGGTTTCGTGCGAACATGCTTTGCACTTCAGGCATTGCACCCACTTTTCATTAGGCCGGCTGTTTGAATACGATTCCATACAACACACGCAAAAATACTCTTCCTCGTCTTCACTTTCCACGTTCTCTTTGTGCTTGATCTTTCGTCCCGTAGAGTAACCTCTACAGCGGCGAGTTCACATATTTCTCGGCTCGCCATGCCTCTATCCGTTTTCCTAATATATTTATTCGGCATCTGAAATAAAACAAATACCAGCCTTGCAAATCACACCACAAAATATAAACGTATGAAAACATTACTGCAACCGAGGTAAGTTGACACACCTTGTTTCAACCCTCCTAGGTGTCAAAAATGCAATGCCACTTGATTCGGAACTCACTATCGATAAAGAGTATTGCAAAACAACAAATTCAATATGACAAATCGAATGCTCAGTTAGTAAGCTTCCAAGCAATGCATATCATATGCCATCAAATAAGAATGTCATTGTTGCCAGTTCGCTAACAATCACATCTACCGAGATATTGACACTGTTCCAACTTACCCCTGTGTCAATCCTCCTAGGTCTCCCCTACTATGCATATCGTGCCAATTACTTAAAAAAGTTGCTTAGTTACCGTCGATTCATATCATTTGTAGAAATGGCACGCGAAAAACCAAAAGCAGATGGCTTTTTTCAAAAAACAACATAAAGCCTAAAATTTCGAAAACCGTGGGACGTTTACTAAACTGAAAAATCCAGCATATAGTAGGATATGATCTGACCTATCGACAGTTTAAGGATTATCCATTCATAATAGGACAGCCTGTATATAACTAACTTCCGTCCGCGGCTTATATACCAATCTTTACACCCTATTTCATCTCTTAAGGAGTTGGTTTTCGAAAAAGCCTTCCATAGTGCACTTCGACACATGCTAAGGGCGGGGTAAAGTATTAAATTTTTTTTTCATTTTTAAAATTTTTTTAAATGAATGCATAATATATCAAGAATATTGTGTTAAAATTTCAAGTCGATCGGAGTAAAATTGACGAAGTTATGAGTATTTGAGCGTCTATTGCTCCATGCCGTTATCTTCTCTTCTGCGTTTTTCAAACCATTTTTCTGAGACTTGTCATATTTGAAGTCCGTGTGCACGATAACTCAAAATCTACTGGACCAATCGCTTTGAAATTTTGCACAGTACTTCTTCACATAATTCACCAGGTATTGTCGAGAGCTTTTTTGTTTTTTTTTTAATAATTACTAATTTTTCAACAACAAATTAGCCGATTTTTTAGCGAAAATCGGGTTTTTGGCTCCCAAGTGCTACGAAAAATCGAAAAATCGAAAAAAAACTCCTTCCGTCATTACCTCGAGAAACATCTCCTTTAACAAATGCATTTTGATTTTTTTGTTTCAAATGATTCTGTTGCGAGTTATGGTGCACACCGCAAACCAACTTTTTTTCGAGGCGCCTCCGGGGTTTAATTTTCACTCGCTCAATTTTGAATATTTTGCAATGCAAATTTAGGAGAATGTTGTTCAAATGTTACTTTATTATATGTAAATTTTTCAATAAACGAACACTATTCTTTACGCCAAAAAAAAATCTTAAAAACATGCCTTTTTTCGCCGAATTAACTTTACCCCGCCGTTAAGGAACATATCTTCCAAATATCATTTTCCTATCTGCAGTGGTTTAGGCTGTGCGTCGTCTATATGTCAGTCAGTCAGTTATTCAGTCACGGAACTGTTTTTTACGTACAGATTATTTCAATGAACCACGACCGAGACTTTCCAGCTGATATTTTATTCCAATAACGTGATTTTTCGGACCTTCTAGTTGCACAATAATTTTCGCTTGATTAAAGTGACTTGGAACGCGCCATGTATCTATACTTACGATAATAGCGTATACGACAGCGATGGGCACACGTTCTCGTAACGCGAGATGCATTGCTGGCATTATCAGTGTTATCTAATTCAATTTGGCAATATCGTTCTCGCGGCCCCCTCGCATTGAGAGAATAAATGATTACCTTGAAGATATGAAGTTATCTGGTCCCGTGGGAAGCGTAAATTGCCATTACGCGAAACTCCGCGCCAACTTCGTGCCCACACGGAAAATGAAACGCGACTTTCTCTCCTTCTCTCTTTCTCTCATTTGGCTCGCCGCATATTATTTTCATGATCTCTTGCGATATTCCCGCTACGATTATTAATTAACCCTCCGAAAGCTCTAGGCCGTAGGCTACGTCGTTATACCGAGAGGCGAGGGCGCGGTGATGATCTCCGATAGGAATATCTCTGTTCATCTCCCTTCAATGGTAATCACTCGTCGAAGGAATTTCCCAACGTACACCAACAGTTACGTTGTTGAATTGCAAAACGGCTGATGATGATTTATCAATGAACGTTCACTGAGAAAAAAATCATTGATCCAATATCATTGGTGTTGTTGAATGAAATTTCGTCGATTCAATTGTAAAATTGTTGGTGTAAATAATCGGATTTATTAGTCCAAACAAACCGCCATTGACTTTAGAACATGATACAATTAAAAGTGTTTTTTTTTTCATTTAAAATATATATTGTTAGCCGAGAACAATATATTATTGAAACTATCTAAAAAATTATCGCGAAAGAATTATATAGTTTTGAATGCATTTTCTGCAACGAGCAAAAAAATCGTTTCGATTCATAACATGAATATTGTTGATTCGAGTACACAAGTAAAATTGAATTTCGCCCGTTTGATTCAGATAAAAATTCTATTGAGTAAATATGGTATTTTATTTTTTTCACCATATCCGATATTGATTTCCAAGTACATTATTCGTTAAAATATTAATATTTTATTTTACTGATAAATATTAAGCAAATGTCTGAATTGGTTAAAAAAATATGCGAAAATAAAAATTGTTTCTTGCGCATTTGTTTGAAAAGTTTCAACCAAATCATGGACGAGCGCCACCGAAATTATTGATGTGAGGAAACCCGTAGTTGTCGGAGGAACCGCTAGAAGCCGCACGCGCGCTCGTTTCTCGTAAGCGTAGCGCGAACCGAAAATCTACTTAAACGCCGGAGAAACTCTAAAGAGTATCGCTTCTCGGCCTGTGGCTAAGATCAAAGTGTAGTATCTGTTTTTATCGGTTGGATATCTGATATTCTCTCCATGGATATTCCATTGGATATCTGATATTCTCATCCACTATTATCGTGGATGATCATTCTAATGCTCACTTTTTATTTAAGATTTAAAACAAATTGAAAAACTTACGTCCCATGGCATATTCGTTTCGATGTAGTAAAGAAGTAATTCATTCTATTGATTATATTTTTGTACGAAGTAAAAAAAATGTTTTAGCAACCGCTTAATTATTTCATCCACACATCTACGGATGGTATGTAGGATGATGTCAATAGAATATAATTCTATTTGAAGGATAATGTAGATATTCAGAGAACAGAAGAGCTTTTTTAAATAAAATAATATGTTATTTAAACCAATCACATTTTCCAATATTTATTCTCAGTGTAGGATAAACTAATACACTAAAGAAGTCTGTTTGATTTTTAAATATTAGATAACCTGGTTCAGAAGGGCATTGTTTACCGCAAAATATGTTTTCGAGAGGTGCTTCCCGGGCATCGGTTGTCAATCGACAATAATTATATATTTTTACACAAAAAATGACGGAGTATATCCTACATGATACCTTTTCAAATACCTAATTTTTGTAGAAATTTATCTTCACGATTTTGTAAAAAAATCCAAAAAATGACCTGTTTTCGGCTGTTACAGCGAGGTATAATCTGTTAAGGTAGAACGAGCGCGGGCTCTTGATTTCTATAGATTTTGTTCAAATTTTAACCAAACTTTTTAACCAGACAGTCGACTATTTCGATTTAGAGATCATGGGTTTTAAAATTGCAAGTTTTAACTCTGCAGGGTCTGCATCGAAATTTAGACAGAATAATTTTTCATAAAAAATATTTGTCCCCTATAATAAGAAGACATATAGCAACACTGCATCGTTCCATGTACCAAATGACGTAAGTTTGCGCTGCATATTCAAAATAATACTATAACACAGGTCTTTATTCGAAAGTAATTTTTAATCGAACAAAGTTTTTTTTATTAGTTATGAATTAACCAATACTTTTCTTTGTTAATGAAGATAACATAAATAATATAAAATATGAATATTATACGTTTATAACGCAAATATTTTTTTACCAATGTTTTTAACTCTAGGAACACGATAATTATTTTTTTCCTCGAAATATTGAACAACACTGTTCTGCGGTGTTGCTTTATTTCTTCTTATTATAGGGGACAAATATTTTGTAAGGAGAATTATTCTGTCTTTTCTGAACGTTTTTGGCAAAACTGAATAGTAGGTAAAGGCTATCCAAACTTTTTTTGACCCTTTCCCTAACTAGTTCGCTACCTAAACATAATTTGTTTTCAAAACTTATAAACACAATAGAATGGTACGACGAATTATTTGACCTGACCTTCGGTCAATGCAGTGTTGAAAGTTGCAATTTAAGAACCCATTATTCCCAAACATGCATAATGATAGGAACAATGTCTGGTTAAAATTTAAACAAAATCTACAGAAATCAAGAGTGCGCGCTCGTTCTACGTTAAATGCACCTCGTATCAAAAACGAACAAACGTTTTATTCTGCGTGCAAAATGTAAAATACATCTGATATGCACAAATTGGTTGTATATTGATGTACTTACCTCGTCTATTGCCTACTGGAAAAAACGCAGTCCCCTGATGGGGCCCATTCAAACAATTGCGACCGAAAAATCTTACATGGGTCATTATGCTGCCGTGTCAACGTCTCGGCAGCATAATGTGCGAGAAATGTTGTGTCTACCTATGCTCCAAAAAGAGTACTGACTCTTTCAATACTTTTCATACCTAATTGCACTTTGTGAAATCATTTTATTCGATTTATTTGCTTTCACACGTTTTCGTCATAAATTGACACCTATCTGCATACTGCGTTAAAAATGATATGAGTGCTTGTCAATTAAAAAAAACTCGCAAATACTGTCTGCTGAATTTTCTTTGACGATTTTCCCCTTAAGTTTTCAGTCACTACACCACTTATATTTTTTTCCACAAAAAAAATCCTGCCGTTGAGGGCTGAAGCTACCTTATTAAATAATTACGAATAATGTTTTATTCACGTACAGTTCAGAATGTCTGAATCAACTTGGACAACCTTTTTCAACTGTATTGTCGTTTAATTGAGTTCACAATGGAATGTTATTTATATAAAAATCGTATCGGCGGGCGATCGAATTTTTCGGCTTGCGAGCGCCAGACGTAAAATTGTACACGCGTAGCGGGGGGCGGGGGCTCCCCATAGGAAAATCGAGGGTGCGAACAATGCGTCGGAGATTTAGCGTGACATCAACGGTGTAAAAACCCCCAGCCTTTTGGCCCCATCACGTTCGATCTCACCGACGCGTCCCTGCGCGGCTCGCTGCCTGGAAAATCTCCGCACCCTCGTTCATCTCCCCGTTCCATCGCCACCAGACCTACATTTTTTATATTTTGCATTTTTTTCCCCCGCCTCACACAACACAGTTTATTTGTCAAAAAAAACTGTTCCTTCATGAACTATTCTTGCTGGATTTTTTCTTTTCCTTCTTTCGGATGGCAAAAGTGATCGGTAAATTTCCGCACATTTAACAACTGTTGCAATAGGCCTGCAAAAAATACCCAGCGAACATAAAAAATCGAGTTATTTACAAAATTATCCAATTTTCTTTATTTTCGTGACGTTGAGTACAATTTATTGTATGCGGAACGACGCCCTTCGCTGGAGACTGGAGAATTGCTGATTGTCAGTTTTTCCATATTCTGTTCGAATCGAATTCGAATAAATAAAAAAACAGTTCATTTACAAATTTTGTTAATCACGGACGATTCTATTGCTGTAAATATTTGTTTGTTTCATTTTGATTTACATCTGGGGCATATATTCGAGAACTTTATATTTTGGCTACTTGTTTCGACTGTATTGAAGAATTTTACCTATTGTTATCTACATCTATAATAATGTAGATAATATTATCTATCATTATCTTCATCTATATTAACGTAGATAATATTATCTATTATTATTCACGTCTATGTCGATGTAGATAACATTATCTATCATTATCTTCATCTATATTAATGTAGATAATGTTATCTATTATTATCCACATCTATGTCAATGTAGATAATATTATCTATAATTATTTTGGCTACTTGTTTCGACTTTATTGAAGGATTTTATCTATTATTATCTCCATTTTATTGATGTAGATAATACTATCTATTATTATCACTGGTGCGATGTTCTAGTGGTTAGCGTACTCGCCACTGAACCAGCGGACCGGGAGGCCCCGGGTTTGAACCCCAGGCGCGTACATTTCGTCGTGCAATATTTTTCTTCGCCATTTCGGGGCGAAATAAGACTAGTTCCACGACTTGGTGGCGAACTCGATGACCGGCTGTATTGGTATAGGTTTTCCGCAGTTTCCCCAAACCCATGTCAGTAATGTCATGATGAATATAATACAGAGGGGGAAGTCGGCTGCGGCCGCAAGCAGGGGGGAACAGGGAGAAAGGTTGAGAAAAAAGGAGTAAACAGTAGAGGAAAGAAACAGTCACAATGAGGGGTAAATAGGTAACAAACGCGAACGCCGTATACCTTAGGAGAAAACAAAAAAAATTATCTATTATTATCCACATTTGTACAGATGTAGATAATATTATCTAAATTAATATAGATGTAGATAATTATAGATAATATTTTCTACATTGATATAGATGTGAATAATAATAGATAATATTATCTACAAAAAATTATCTATTATTATCTACATTTATATATATGTAGATAATATTATCTATTATTATTCACATCCATATCAATGTAGAAAATATCTATAATTATCTACATTAATATAGATGTAGATAATTATAGATAATATTATCTACATTAAGATAATATTATCTATCGTAATCTACATTATAATTTTTTCCGGTCATAATGTCGCAAAAACCCCAGTATCTACGATCGCCTCAAAAACTCAAGTCAGCGAATCAATTGCCAAACTTGAGCTCGAACTCGAATCAACAGAGCTGTACTTTCATTTCCCCCAGATACATGCAACTCAAGCTTTTTTTTCAACCGCTCATTCCTTCCAGTTTCACTTTCTTTCGATCATGGTTGCAATAAAAATGCAATATCGACGATGATCGATATTCCGGTGTATCGGATATAGGGTGTTCCACGTAATATTCGTACCCGAAGCTCCGAAGATCTTCAAATTCTTTTTTTTTATCTCCGCCGATGTACCACTTCACATTTATATGTGCGCACATTTCAATCGCGTTTGGGTTACGTGACTGGAAGGTATGATTTTACGAGGTACATTCAATTACGTAATGGGTGCAGCGGGCCCATAGCAGACATGTATGGAGACACATACGAGGAGGCAGGTCCATGAATAACACTTTGCAAAAGGTCTACACGGAAGCTCTTGCGTAACGTGCAATGAGAGAGAATTCGGGTAATATATATATATATATATATATATATATATATATATATATATATATATATATGTGAGAGGAAGAGAGAAAAGTGAGTCGCACGCTGCTCTCCTCTCTTCCCTCATATCGTGGCTAGCACACGCGCTCGCCGCCATTCCGTGGCGGTTGTTCTTTTTCCACGACACCGCACTTTCTATCGGCGTCTCTCTTTTCCCCTCACCCACCTCCTACGTCACTATCCGGACCCTTTTCTTCCGACATAAATATCGCTTATAGCGGACACGGCGTCGCTGTTTTGGTAACCGATCGAGCATTGTATCTCGGACGATCCTGTGTGTACGAAATACTGAGCTCGTGTGTACCCGGCAAACACGTGAGCCACGTGCCCAGCTCATCCCCCATCGCCCTGCCGAATCGCCTCAACCCGCTTCGCCCTTTTCTCTCCATTTTGGCTCCGTTTTTTTTCTTCCCTCGCAGTCGCCGGCTCGGTAGAACGGATCGGCAACCCCTGTCGGCGGATTTGCGCCACGGCTCGGCCCTGACACAACGCGTCGCTTTTGATTTCTCGTGAACCCAGAAACGATCGAAATGGGGCAGCTTTTTGAAAAAGACGAGTTAAAAATGGAGACGGTCAGCCTTGGTGGATTTGTCAATTATAACCGTCAATTCTGTCAATTTTGTCATTTCTGACCGACTTGAGTTCAATTGCAGGCGGGCTGTACATAACTGAAGGTTATGTACTTTATTGAAGGATTTTATCTATTGTTATCTATATCCATATTGATGTAGATAATATTATCTATCATTATCTTCGTCTATATTAATGTAGATAATATTATCTATCATTATCTTCATCTATATTAATGTAGATAATATCATCTATCGTTATCTTCATCTATATTAATGTAGATAATATTATCTATAATTATTTTGGCTACTTCGTTCGACTTTATTGAAGGTTTTTATCTATTTTATTTGAAGGATAATGTAGATATTCAGAGAACAGAAGAGCGTAAAAGAAAATGTTATTTAAATCAAACTCATTTTCCAATATTTTATAGTATTGAAACAATCTCACATATAGTGGCACTCCACAGCAGCACATTTATTTCGATCAACCAATATATTTTTTTTATTCAATTCGATTTTTTTCTCAGTGTAGTCTCGATATATGGCTTTTTGCTATAGACGGTATTACGAACATTAGACAGTCACTTATTTCTATTTCGGAGATATGAATGTTGTAGATTGTTCGAATCTGTATTTGTACGACTCAAACTGCCGACCATCTGGTATATATGTTCTCGAATAAATGAGCTCTCGGATAAATAATCCTTTGGTGTAATAGTTATTCGATTTCGTCATCTGCCAAAGGATAACATTTCGAATAATTTGATCTTCGTTATTTCGAGAATTCACATTTATGTCGTTTCGCAATCTTTGTCGTTTAATTTTTGGTCATTCGACATTTTGACCCCCACCCTTTCAACTGACGGGCGGCAACTCCAAGTGACGGCGATCAGGGTGACAAAGTTTTCCTGACGTTGCTCCGATGGACGCGTGATCGGTTGACACGCTTGAGGATAGACATTGCATCGCGATGATATCTCTCCGTCTCCATTGTGCGGTCTCCGTAGTGCCGAGTTTTGCCGTCCGAACGATTTCACTATCGGTAAACACACGTGCACCCCTTTTGCGTCAGCGTTGTTTGCACTCACGCAGAGTGTGCCCGTGTCCCGCGCACCCTACGCCTTCAACCCTGCTGGGCACACACACACATACACACACACACACACACACACACACACACACACACACACACACACACACACACACACACACAAAAGAGACGAACGGAGAGATGGGGCGAGAAAGAGAGAAAGGATGCTGTGATCTCGATGCTGCGTCGACATTGCCCGTACGCGCATCAGCACACCGATTGCCCTATAGAGCTACACGCTTACACATTTCCTCGCCCTTGGCTCTTCGAGCTGTGATAAGCAAACGCGAGCAAAGGCTGGCATGAACGCACGGCGTGAAGCAAAATGTCAGGCGCCACGTTTGCCCTCATTTGGTAGCTTACGATTGTCATTCAAAAATGGACAAGCCAACTGGAACTTACGAAAACAAACGCTTTCGATTTTTATTTTTCCAGTGCATGCTTCGGAACTTTTTACGATCCCATTCCTGTCACTTTCACCTCACAGTTGTCACAACGTTATTTCCGGTTTCTCGGGAAACCCACCAGCGTGTTGTCCACAGCCATTCGAACCGAAAAAAATGTTTTTTTTTTTTCGGAAATACACACGGAAAAAAAGAAACAGCGAAAATCACAGTATAAACTGCATAAAAAACAGGGTGCCATATTTAATTTTACAGTAAAACAGAGTAATGTAAATCCTGTCCTACCAAAATGACGAATTTTCCTGTACACACTGAAATTTTTACAGTTACACTGGCTTATTTATAGTTCGGTATTGTGAATACATCAGTGTTTTCAGTAAAAATATTCAACTGTAAAATTTACACGAGGTCACTGAATTTTATACTGTACGTAAAGTGCGAGGGTCACAGTGTACACTGTATTGAGTACAGAGTGATTCATTAAATTGTACAGTGTGGCACGGTAGTTTACTCTTCTTTCGACACTTCGTGACGTAATCTGTGCACTCTGAGATTTTTACAGTTACACTGGTTTATTTGCAGTTTGATATTGTGAATACATCAGTGATTTCGAAAAAAGGCATGTTTTTAAGATTTTTTTTGACGTAACGAATAGTGTTCGTTCATTGAAAAATTTACATATAATAAAGTAACATTTGAACAATATTCTCCTAAATTTGCATTGGAAAATATTCAAAATTGAGCGAGTGGAAATTAAACCCCGGAGGCGCCTCGAAAAAAAGTTGGTTTGCGGTGTGCACCATAACTCGCAACAGAATCATTTGAAACAAAAAAATCAAAATGCATTTGTTAAAGGAGATGTTTTTCGAGGTAATGACGGGAGGATTTTTTTTTTTCGATTTTTCGTAGCACTTGGGAGCCAAAAACCCGATTTTCGCTAAAAAATCGGCTAATTTGTTGTTGAAAAATTAGTAATTATGAAAAAAAAAACAAAAAAGCTCTCGACAATACCTGGTGAATTATGTGAAGAAGTACTGTGCAAAATTTCAAAGCGATTGGTCCAGTAGATTGTGAGTTATCGTGCACACGGACTTCAAATATGACAAGTCTCAGAAAAACGGTTTGAAAAACGCAGAAGAGAAGAGAACGGCATGGAGCAATAGACGCTCAAATACTCATAACTTCGTCAATTTTACTCCGATCGACTTGAAATTTTAACACAATATTCTTGATATATTATGCATTCATTTAAAAAATTAAATGAAAAATTAAAAAAAAAATTTTAATACTTTACCCCGCCCTTAAATGCGATCACTGATTTTTATACTGTACGCAAATGAGGCACGAGGTGAGGCACGAGGCCAGGACACAAAGGATTGTCAGTTAGTAGTGCGTGGTTGATGGGACGCGGACATCGAAATTTGTGCGACAGAATTCAAGAAATTATCAAGAAAGAGAGAATTTTTTGTTTTAATGTACGTTCTTGTCTAATTAGGACTTGTCTCGCGCGTGGGGTGAGGCACGTGGCCAGGACACAAAGGATTGCCAGTTAGTAGTGCGTGGTCGATAGGATGCGAACGTTGAAATTTGTGCGACATAATTCAAGAAATTATAAAAAAGAGAGAATTATTTACAAAAAGGTACGTTCTTTTGTATGTGACTGATTGTTTTATATTTTCTATACACTTTTTTCAAACTTCTTTTATGGATAAACTTTTTTTGTGTGTCTACATAAATTCTGTCGATATAACTGGCGCATTCATTGTACGTAATACAGATTAACCAACTGTTAAATTACAAGTTTTATTAAATTTATATTACAGTGTTGAACTTTCAAAATTTACTTTTGACTAGACTGTATTTTGGACTGTGTGGTTCAGTAAAAGATACAGTAGAGCAGTTCGAGTCCACAGAGGACAGTATAGGAACTGTAATAATTTACTTTGAGCACACTGTATTTTGAGCACTGTGTTTCAGTAAATATCGCTGTGCAATCTCTCGAGTCCAATACGAACTGTGTAGCTCCTGTATTTTGTACTGTTTCTTTTTTTCCGTGTACCCGAGAAGTCATCAAGGCACTGCAGTCTGTGTTTTGATGTCATTGATATTCAGTGTTCGATCTTTTGATGTTGTCACAACCGTATGGAAAGCCTTGCAGTAATTTAGTCGAGAGATTGCCATTGGAAGATATAGGACAGTTTTTCGTAGATCACCCTAAAACGTCGAAAAATGCAGAAGATTTTTGTAAGCTTTTTCTCCAACGATCATTCTCTTTCCTGATGAAACGACATCATCTGCAATTGGAGGGTCGTTCAAACAGCACGTCAGTGGATCGGATGCTTCATTGAAAAATCGCCATTAAAATGGGAAATTTCGTCCATATGCTTAATGAGTCGTAAGAGCGACGAAAGTTGGATGTTTAGGGGAAAAAAAATGATGATAGATGGGAGAGCGTAGAGCGAGAAAAGGCACGAGCGACGAGGTCAAGATCAACGATCTATTATTATAGGGATGAAAGAGTGCGAGAAAGATCCGTCACGAATACGTCAAAGTGGTGAGCAGCCGATTCTTCGCCCGTTTCCCTATCGCTGTCAGACGAAGGGTTCGTCCATTGTTCGCGCCGTGGGCCTGATCGAAGCAAGTTTTGGCATTCGCTTATGATATTCCCATTAGCAACGTACTGCATGGATATATATAGGTGAAGTATTGGGGCTTGAAGTCCAAAGGTGCATGAAAGCGATTTACGGGAATCGCCCCCTCGATCGCTCCCTTTTGTTGGTCCGCGCTCTCTCGCAGTGCCCTTCGTCGTAGCTTTGGTAGATCCAGATCCATCATCGATAACCGCGAGATTTGACAGCTGTGAAAATCCATCGAATGGCGAACCGAGTCTCGTGCCCACTGACGAGGTCTTCTAGACAAGGCAACTTGACGAGTAGAAAAACGTTTAGTTTTCCTCCGAATTAATTATAAATAATTATCACGCCGAGTCATCTTTTCTCTCGGAGCCTCCACACTGAGAAAAAAAATCATTGATCAATTTGATGCAATTGTACAATCGTTAGTGTAAATAATCGGATTTATTAGTCCAAACAAAACGTTATTAACTTTAATAACATGATAAAATAAAAAGTTTTTTTTTTCATTCAAAAGATATATTGTTAGCCGAGAAAAATATATTACTGAAACTGTCTAAAAAATTATGGCGAACGAATTATATAGTTTTGAATGCATTTTCTGCACCGAACAAAAAAAGTGTTTCAATTCATAACATGAATATTGTTGATTTGAGTACACGAGAAAAATTAAATTTCGCTCGTTTGATTCAGATAAAATTTCTATTGAGTAAATATGTTATTTTATCTTTTTCACCGTATCCGATATTGATTTCCAAGTACATTATTCGTTAAAATATTAATATTTTATTTTGATTGAAAAATATTAAGCAAATGTCTGAATTGGTTAAAAAATTATGCGAAAATAAAATTTGTTTCTTGCGCAATGGGTTGAAAAAATTCAACCAAATCATGGCCGAGCGTCACCGAAATCACAGGTGTGAGGAAACCTGTAGTTCTCGGAGTAACCGCTAGAAGGCGCACGCGCGCTCGTTTCTCGTAAGCGTAGCACGAACCGAAAATCTACTTAAACGCCGGAGAACCTCTAAAGAGTATCGCTTCTTGGCCTGTGGCAAAGATCAAAGTGTAGTATCTGTTCATATCAGTTGAATATCTGATATACTTTCCATGGATATTCCATTGGATATCTGATATTCTCTCCGCTATTATCGTGGATGATCATTCTAATGCTCACTTTTTATTTAAGATTTAAAACAAATTGAAAAACTTACGTCCCATGGCAAATTCGTTTCGATGCATTAAAGAAATCATTAATTCTATTGAATATATTTTTGTACGAAATAAATAATGTTGTAGCAACCGCTTTATTATTTCACCCATACATCTACGGATTGTATATAGAATGATTTCAATAGAATATAATTTTATTTGAAAGATAATGTAGATATTCAGAGAACAGAAGAGCTTTTTCAAATAAAACAATATGTTATTTAAATCAATCACATTTTTCAATATTTTATACTATTTTAACAATCTTATATATCGTTGGCACTCCGCAGCAGCACGTTTATTTGGATCAACCAATATATTTTTTTTTATTCAATTGGTTTTTTTCTCAGTGCATGCTGCATTTATAATTTGATTTTAGCATTTACCAACAACGTGCTGTGTGCATAATAACTCCTACTGCAACGAGGAGAAGTGTCCAGTTTCGGCGATCTCTGACGACAGGCAGCGCGTGCTGATTATTGAATGGGCGATCGTTCGTCCACTGGCTTGCTGACTTTTGAGGCAGAATTTCACTGAATTACTAATGGTACACCTGTTTTCCTGTTCCCTTTGGTATCGCGATACAGAAGGGCATTGTAGGAAAGGCTGGCTGTGGCCAGCACTTTGAGGTCTGCCGGGAACTGAAAAAGGAAAGTGACAAGTAAGGGATAAAAGTCAGTGGGTAGGGTAGGCTGGGGTCGATAGAAACACGGGTCAAATGAAACAAGTTGAATAACTCGAAGACGGTTAGTGACAGCAGCGCAGAGTCCCGAAGGCGGAAGAGACCTCCTTTGCGTATCGAAACCTGTCGCTCATTGCGTGTCACTCACCGAGAGTGTCGGACATTTTTGACTGGGTGTATCGCTTTTTCGACATAAAAAGTAAGTTTTTTTGACTACTAGCATCTGGCGTATTGCTCCAAAACTATTGTTCCTTCTTCAGCGTTGTTTACAATTATCATTACTATGAATATCCTAGTTGACTTTATTGTGGTCAGTAACTACCTACAATATTTAGATTTTTTGCTGTTTGATAAATTATTAAAAGCGAGGGTGTGGGGGCAGTTGAAACAAACATATTCGGGGTCAATTGAATCGTGTTTCTATTGACTCCGAACGAACATTTTATACGCAAGCAAGTTTTCCAAATCTTGTTTTGTTTTTGACATGCCAAGAAATCGTCCGAAAAGTAAAATAATATTAACGAACCTTAACATACCTTCAGTGATATTCAAACTGGAATGAAAAACAATAAAACTGATTATTTCGATTATAAGTATATTTCATTCACAACAAACATACTTTATCACTTCATACAAATCATTAACAGTACCTGGATTCAGTAGAACATTAGTTCAATCAGCTGGAAACACCTATTTCAGCTAACCCCAGACACTTTCGATTGACCCCGACACAGGGTCACACGAAACATTTTCCAAGGGTTTCTAAATAGCTTCTACCTTAGGTAGAAGCTATTAAGTTAAGGGCATATAACAAGCAAAACCAATAATGCTATCATATAGCCAGATAATGTACATATAATTAAAGCCCATTACTAAAGAGATAGGGTATAAAATGAAGTCGCATTTTCTGTATACACTCTGTAAGTCTTCCATTTTCTTTCCCTTCCTATGTAACCTCGTAACTAGGAGACAGTACACCCTTGCAGCCATGTTCGCTTTACAGATTACACTTTTTTCGATTATAAATGAAACTATACGTTCTGCCAACCCAATAACGTTGTACCTCGAGCCGAAAGGACCTGTGTAAGTGGACGGTCTGGGGGTGTATGCGGTTGCCGGGGGATGTTTCCGTTCCTGCTGCTCGGGATGATTCGAAACATCGCCTGGATCGCGGTTTCATCGGCTCGGAAACTTTCTTGATATATCGTTCTCGGTTTTTCGTTTCGTGGAGAGACGGGGGGCAGTGGGATGGTGGTACGAAGATCACAGTAGGACCAGATAGAGCCAAGTTGCCGATG
>OZ023321.1:14146326-14193826 GCA_964007375.1 Ophion obscuratus | reverse complement strand
ACATATATGAGTTTCAACAAAATCGAAGGCGGACACACGAGTGATGTTCGTTGTCATTTAATGCCAATTATGAATACATAACTTAACCCTTCCTTGACACACTTATACTTGGCCACGATTTTGACACACTGGGTCAATTTGACCCGGATCTTCATCGACCTGTCCTCCACAATTTTTGTTGAAAAAAATCCGGGATACACTTTTAATATTTCTTAATATGTCTGCCCAATTAAAGTTCGGGAAGTATAAAATTGAATTGATGTAAACAATTATTGAAATTTTTCAATTTCGGGTAAGTGGGCATTTTATTTCAAATTCGTCCGGCTCAAAATGACTCAGTGTGTCAACGTAGGGATAAGAATAATATGTTTTGCTCTCTAGCTAAGTAATGTAGCTGTTTGGCTGGTGGTAAATTATACAGATACCCTTCTCAAATTGAATAATAAAATCAAATAAGGAGAAAGATTCATTTTCGCCATTGGCAAAATGAAAATAAAACATAAACCGTAACATCAATTTGATAACGGAGATTGTGAAAATAAAAATAAATCGGAGACAAGATATTTACAGGATAAAGAAGAATTTGGATATGTAACAAGAAAAAAGTAAACCAAAAGAAACGAAGAAGAAAGTGGAAGAGTACTGTAAAATGGGGTTACTTTTACATTCAGGTTCACTTCGACAGTTTTCGGAGCTACTTTGACAGAGCGTCAAAATACGTTTTGAATGTGTGCGCAGCGAGCCTGCTTGACCTCAGGTGCGTGGAATAAACTTGAACAACAATTTGTTGTTCAAGTTTCTCATAATGTTGCTAAAGTTGATTGTAATGTCGCTCAAATTGACTTTGATCTCAATGACAATTTTAAGACTCATTAAGTGCCTATATTAGCACCCCAAGTACTTGATATTTTTATATAAAATGTTTCCTTAAGGGAGGGCACCACTGTAACTTGGATTTTTTTTAAAGAAAGGAATAAAATACATGGTCAAAAGAGCTTTTAGGTTTTTTAAGGTATATATTGAAGTATGTAAAAAAAATTGTTTGGCAAAAATTATTTTGGTACACAAAATGGCGGCGCCCGAGTCACTACAGCATTCCTGTTTTTCCGCCACCCCTTTCCGCGGCATTCAGTAAAACTGTCGTAAATTTATTCCCGGAACTAGGAGTGAAATATTTTCGTTAATTATATTATTTTGAGCAGTCAAGTACGGAGGGAATTTAAAAATAATTAAAAGAAAAATCGAGACGAGTTTGAAAAAAGTTCGTTTTTTCGACCATAAATTTCATCTCAAAAGTAATATATTTTTTACAATTTTCGATTCATCGAAAAAAGCGCTCGTACTTGACTGTTAAAGCAATCTAAGAAGCTACAGTAAAAATTTAAAGTCGATTGGACGAAAGTTGTTCGAGTTCTGCTGCCTTAAGCAGCCAGTCCACTTTGGAGCCACGAAAAAGGCTACTTTTGCGATTTTTAAAAAGGATTTTATAAAAGATATGAATATAAAAATTGTTGCGCTTGATAAATAAAGTCTTGAAATACATTAAAAAAAAATTAATTCATTTTCATTCATTTTTTAGTACAAAAACTATAGTTTAACGTAACGCCTCAAAAATAGGTGGGCTAGGTAGCTCCATCACAACTCGGCAACGGCTTGTCTGAAACAAAAAAAATCAAAGTCCATTAGATTCAGTATGACACCAGCTACAAAATGACCCTCGAATATAAAGTTTTATCAAAAAATAAAAAAATTACAGATGAAAAACGAAAAAAGTAAAAAAAACGCGTTTTTTCGCAGTTTTTCCCCAAAACGAGTAAAAATCAAAATTTTTAAACCATCGAGGGTCATCTTGTTGCGAATCATGTTTACAATATGTGGTTCAAATTTCAAGAGAATCGGTTTATTAGTTTTAGAGATACGATGGAGCTAGATTTTGAAAACGTTGTTTCGAGAAAAACGCGTTTGAAGTTTATACTATTAAAAACTCTTACCTAACATCAATCGGCAATTCCTGCACCTGCGCAAAATCCCTTCTGATTGCTCATCATAGTCGATTTCTTCAAGACCTGCTTGCTTTTGATTTTTTGAAATTTTCAGAGTGGACTGGCCCCTTAATAACGGTGACAATTTGGTTATAAAAAATCGTTGTTTTTTATTTAATTTTATGTACAATGCATAAAATGTTACATTTTTCATCAAAATGATTCCAAAGCAACCCTTAATCTTTGACTTAAGGGCGGGGTAAAGTATTTAAATTTTTTTTTTATTTTTTTATAATCGTTTAAATGAATGCATAATATATTAAGAATATTGTGTTAAAATTTCAAGTCGATCTGAGTAAAATTGACGAAGTTATGAGTATTTGAGCGTCTATTGCTCCATGCCGTTCTCTTCTCTTCTGCGTTTTTCAAACCATTTTTCTGAGACTTGTCATATTTAAAGTCCGTGTGCACGATAACTCAAAATCTACTGGACCAATCGCTTTGAAATTTTGCACAGTACTTCTTCACATAATTCACCAGGTATTGTCGAGAGCTTTTTTGTTTTTTTTTAATAATTACTAATTTTTCAACAACAAATTAGCCGATTTTTTTTAGCGAAAATCGGGTTTTTGGCTCCCAAGTGCTACGAAAAATCGAAAAATCGAAAAAAAAAATCCTCCCGTCATTACCTCGAGAAACATCTCCTTTAACAAATGCATTTTGATTTTTTAGTTTCAAATGATTCTGTTGCGAGTTATGGTGCACACCGCAAACCAACTTTTTTTCGAGGCGCCTCCGGGGTTTAATTTTCACTCGCTCAATTTTGAATATTTTGCAATGCAAATTTAGGAGAATGTTGTTCAAATGTTACTTTATTATATGTAAATTTTTCAATAAACGAACACTATTCGTTACGCCAAAAAAAATCTTAAAAACATGCCTTTTTTTCGCCGAATTAACTTTACCCCGCCGATAAGTTGCATTACAATGCCCTGTCAAAGAAGCCTCACACTCGGGGCTACTTTGACGCTTAAAAAATGTATATATCAAATTTTGAGGGAATTGTGGAGCTTGACTTTCTTATACATTCGATGGCCAAAGAACACACTGTTCTATCGGAGCAAGAAAAGTTGGTATCTAGAATGTTAAAAAAAGTTACCTACAAAAACTTCCAAAACCTGTTCAAAGTAGGCCCGTTTTACGGTAGCACTGTGAACAATGCTTGTTTTTTTTTTAACTCGAATTGAGGGTGGTCATGCCAATTTCAACGGTCATAAGCACCGTGGAAACGTCGAACGGGTTCTAATGATCCAAGCACCCCAATGACAGAGAACAATAATGGTTTAAGCGCTTGTCCAAATGCGAACCACTTGCTCACGCACGAGTGCGTACCGATCTGTCGAACTGTTGCGCCGTCACGATTCTCGTCGCGCCAATGTGTGAATACGCGTGTACGCACGCGGATCCCAAATTTTTTCTTCGTCTCGCGACATTATCATGATCGACGCGTTGTACGAACACGAGGCTCGTGTGCGAAAAAAAAAAAAAAAAACGAGAACGACGGTATCGAAGTGGCTGGAAGACGGGTCTGAAGTGACGGCGAATTTATGGTCTCGCATTTTGGGGGTTGGAAAAATTGGCGGCGTTGGGGATGATCAATTATCGTTCGGTGTTTGACGTAGATAAGTCTTCGATAATGTTCAGTTTCTCGACAACGCGCGTCAAAAGTATTCGATAAACGCCAATGACGACGGTGATCGAGGGGCCTGCATAAACATGGAATTTGAAAAAGGCGATTTTTTTATTGCCACGTTTTGTTGGGGGGATTTTAAATTTTAAAGATCGTTTTTGGGAAAAATAGAAAAAATTGACGGAATAAAACGAGTTGAAAAAAGTTCGTTGCGATACAACGAGGCAAGCTCTAACTTCGTGGAAAAAATTAATTTATATTAATTTATATATATTTATATATTAATTCATATTTATTTATTTATATTTATATAACAATTAATTTATATTATAAATTGACTGCCATTTTGATTGTGACAAATTGCAATAAATTCATTTTTACTTTTCCAATCAATTCACTGAATGGAACCATCGGCGAATTATTTCATACGAATAAAGGAGCATTGAGCATTTATGTTGAAGTCATTTTGAAAATATTGTGAAATAATTTTAAAAATATTTTGATATTATTTGGAAATTATTTAAAAATTATTTTTGAAAAACATTTTGTAATTAAATGCTTTAAATGATGATAATAATAATTGATTAAAAAAAATATTTTTAAACGTATCCATAATGACAGCCATCCATTTATAAGAAAAAAATGGTTGCCACATAGGTTTCTCAATTCCTACGTCATTTAGCTTCGCACATGCGCAGCGTGTCCGCAATGAAAAAAGTTCATGCACAACTGGAGACAAAAAAAATACGTGTGAAAAAAAGACTCTTAGCGACACTGCGCCAGGGGTGTAAAAGTAATCATGCTCAGAGTCCGCCAATCTCGCTCTTACTCGTTACACATTCAGAGAAGCTTCGCGCATTAACATATCGGTCCTTTGACGACGGAGAGAGAGACAGAGAGAGAGAGAGAGAGAGAGAGAGAGATCGTGTACATGGTGTCGGACGTCGTGAACCCCCTCCCCATCTCCTGTATCAACGACTTCGCTCCCTGAAATAAAACCTCAGAAATCCTGATGGACGATATCTCAGCCTTCTCCTTCCTCTTCGCACGCTCATCCCCTTTGACTTTCTTCTCTCTCATTTTTCCGTCGTTTCGTGATTTTTTTCTGATTTTTATTTTAATCTTCGCGTTATCCTTTTGGGTATACGCGGTGGTGTTCTTCCGCACTTGGTGGGAAGTCTCTTGCGCTACCAGCCTCTGACCCTCGAGGTCCACAGCCTCGTCGGCTATACCGGCACTTTCTTCCTAACTCGCTTCGACGCGCAATGAATAAAAACCGTTTGAAGTATCGCTAGGTGTAAATTAACGCATAATTGTCAAACGTAACGAAGCGCCTTTCTCCCCTGCCACCCGAAGCATCGCAGAAACTCTCTCTTTCTCTCTCTCTCTTCCACTTCGACTTTCTACTCTCCAGGAGATCGCCAGAAAACTCAGCCACTCTCCGAGATGGCGGGACCAAACTTTGATTATTTTTATAATAACTTTGGGGCTTGTAACGTCGGAACCTCTCATATATTTTCCCTATATATATATATATATATATATATATATATATATATATATATATATATATGCTTCTATATATAATGTTGTCGGTCGTTTTCAAAGTAGATCGAAAAGTGTGCCAGCCTCTCGTCTTATACGTTATCTGTTATTTTGCGGATCCACAAGACACGATATAAAAGTTCAAAGTTTTACCAGGCTAACAAGTCGTCCAAGTAACTTTTTAATCGAGACAAATATGCCAACGGAAATACGGTTATTTCCATAAAAACTCACGTGGTGATGATCGAACGCTCGCAAACTCCCAATCGCGAGGATATAAACACTCATGAATGTCATTTAATCGAAGATCGCAATGTTGGTATGTACTTGGTGTTGATAAAGAACTAAGAAGTAAGCTCAGTGACTTCGATCATTATTAGGATTCTCGAAATAACAATTATAATGTGATTATAATTATCGCCATCATAATCCGAATAACAATAATGATAATAATTGTTACGATTATTGTAATCATAATCTCAATAATAATAATGATAATAATGATTACGATTATCGTGATCATAATTTCAACAATAATAATGATAATAATGATTACGATTATCGTCATCATAATTTTAATAATAATAATAACGATAACAATGATTACGATTATCGTAATCGTAATCTCAATAATAATAATGGTGATAATGATTACGATTATCGTCGTCATAATCTCAATGATAATAACCCATGGCTGCAATGTACTTGGTGTTGATAAAGAACTAAGAAGTGAGCTTACTGACTAAGATCATCATTAAGATGATCGAAATAACAATTATAATGATGATTACAATTATTGCCATCATAATGTCAATAATAATAATGATAATAATTGTTAGGATTATCGTAATCATAATCTCAATAATGACAATGATAATAGTGATTACGATTATCGTCATCACAATCTCAATAAGAATAATGATAATAGTGATTACGATTATCGTCATCATAATCTCAATAATAATAATGATAATAACGGTTGCGATTACACTTTCGCAATCCTAAGAATAAAATAATAAATATTTGGGGACAATCAGTAAAATGTGAACATTCGGTTTAAAGTTTTGCCGAATACACAATCTGGTTGTGATTGTTTTTATATTTTGGGTACTCGTGTATTTAATTTTACGAGATTAACTAACTCAGATACATAAGTACGACGTACACCATTTGTTAAATTGCTCAGAAATTAATATCGCGTTCTTTATGAACCCTCTACAGTCAAATCACCAAACCACAGTCAGTGACTCCATCGAAATAAAAAAAATTGGTCGCATTTGATGGCCCCTTCGCACCGTACAACTTTTGTCTGAAACATTTTCTTGTGACGTCAATAATTACCGAGTTATTTCGGGTGGCAGAGACAAGAGGGACACTCTGCATGTAAGAAAATTCATTCCCTGGGCTAAATAAGGCCTGGACGGAGTTGGTACTAAGAAATTCGTGACCACCAAACGATTTTGCGTGAAACAAGAGCCTGATCAATCGGTTTTAGCGAGAAATGAACAATGCTACATTTGTAGGTCTTCTGTCTCATCGAGTAGGACCAATCTGAATTTGAGTGTACAATCGAGTTCTCGACACCCTTGTCGATGCTAAATCACCCGCTGATTACGAATTTTTCACGTAGAACTCGATAGGAACAAAATTCTTCACCCGGGACATGTTTATATGAAAACAATCCATCTCCTAGGCTAAATAAGGCCTGGATGAGAATAGGACTTGGGAATTCGTGACTACCAAACGATTTTACATCCAATGAGATCGTGCCTGGTCCACTTTGGCAAGAAATTTAAAAAAAGGTCCATTTTTACATCATGTGTCCTATCGATTACGACCAATTCCAATCTAGCGGTCCAATGGAGTTGTCGATCCCCTCGAACGCATGCTCGAAAGTAAAATGACCTACTCGTAGTTTCAATACTATCCTGTATTAATTTTGGACTAATTTTGACATGTCAATCCGTCTTGTGTCCTATCGATTATACGTACTTGGCAGATTTGCATAACCTTTTCATGGGATCACATCGCTGTGTTTTCTTATAAAGAAAAGAAACAACCATTCAAATCGAACCACCCAACATGACGTAATCGGTATACATATCAGGGTGAGGCACATAAAGTGTTCCAGAGCAATAGCACTCAAACTATTGATCATAACTAAAAATGTTTCAGACAAAAATTTCAGTGTTCGAGAAGGCCGTCATACTGGACCATCCTATTTTTTTTTATCAGCGGATGCGCTGAAGCTACGACAAGGTCAACTCCACTTTTAAAAGTGAAACCATGTATTTTTTTTCGATGACATTATTACCGATTTTGAAACGAATTCAGTGACCTACGACACAAGGTCATTCTAGTCACGCAAAGTACGAAAACAGTCGAAAAATATCGGAACAATCACTTTCAAAGGATCCACTAACCTTGGTTTGGGCCTACCTACAGAAGATGCTCGAAGTGATGACCCTCGACTTGTAAACACTTGCTTGATCGCTGTTTTCATTTCTTACGATACCAATGTTTCTTATTGGCAGCAAGTGCGCATTTTCTTTTGACGTATCAGTTAGTCACGCATTACCTTCTAACGTGAGTACATCGAATCGCGAAAATGAACGAATTTCAAGAATCTTTTGATACGTTGATGGTGCTGGGGGAACGCCGTAAACATCACAGAAACGCCCAAGATTTGTATGCGGCTCGTTATCCGGATACGGAACAAGAATCGCACATGGCTTTTAAGCGATTAGCTGACCGTTTCTGTCGCTTCGGTACAGTGAAACAAACACGAGACAAACGTCAAGGGCATACCGTGGCTTCCATGTTTCATCTGCCATATTTTAGGACCTATGGAAAAATGTTTTGAAAAAATCAATTGGCAATCTTTTGAAAAGTCTTTCGTTTCCATCGAGCATTGCAATGTTGTGCCTAGACAACAGCCTACGGAACTCTGGCGATTTTCATTTGACTTCCTTATTCCGCCGAAATTGTCATCCTTCCGGTCACAAGTGTCATCAGAAATGCGGCGAATCATTCCATTCTTTACGCTCCCACGGATCCCAGGGGCTAGCTGAGGAGGCTCTTTGTAAATGTGCCAAGGTGAGTTCTACTCGCGTACACAAGCTCGACTGTAATCTCTTTCTCTTTCGAGGGGAGGAGGTGATTGCGGACAGCATCCTGAAAATGCAACAGATTGGAAACCGCATTCGGTCATGGGGTCTTTCTCGGTCTCATAGTCTGGTGCTCGGCTCATTCACCGCGCTCAACCATTCTTCACCGTTCCCCGATTGCTCATCGGTATAATAGTGTTGCAGCTATTAACTAATGCCGGCAACTTGCTCTCCCCTCCCACGTTACGTAGAGTTACGTTCGCTCAAAGGCGTCGCGAGCGGAGCACCGGGCAATCGGGCCATAAGTCCGTGTCGCCCTCTGTACAGACGAGGTCGGTCGCTCTTACGCCGGGGACCAGGCTGGTACGTACAACCCTGCCATTGGGGAACACAAGTTTAAGCCTTGATATATCGCCTGACGACACTCCCAACTTCTGTCGCCGTTTTGTATCGCTTTTTTGTCCCTCGTCCCTTTACCTCATCTCGGCTGACCATATGTCCATGCCAGGCACGCGGTGAACGTCGCAGTGGATATTCCTGTGTCATGTGCTCGTAGATCCTCGCTCTCTCTCTCTCTTTCTCTCTCTCTCTCTCTCCCTCTCTCTCTCACTCTCTTTCTCTCTCTTAATCTTCTGCTCTCTCTCTTGCTCTGTTCCAATCTACTAGACAATGGACCTAAACTCTTTTGCTTGAATTTAATCGAGATTCGAGACGTATCTCACGAGTTGGCTGGCATCGCGAGCATAGGAATTGGGAGGCATGATGATCGGATCGCTGGCAATCTTTTGGATCAAGATATGGCCAGGAATAAAGGCGGTATGTTGAAGCGAAGTGGAGGATCTACATTGTGACCATGAGCGCCGGAGATGTGGCTGAATTTTTGACGATTGTAAAATTTTCTTCTGAATTTCTTTAGATTCTCAATATTCTTTTCCTAGATTTTTTCCGATTCTTGGAAATGTACTTCTAAAATTTTTTTTTACTAGACTAGAATTCTTGAGATCCTGAGAATTCTACTTCCACCCTTCTAGATTTTCTGAAAATGCTACTTTTGAATATTTGTTGATTCTAAAAATTTTAGATTCTGAAAAATACTACTTTTAGATTGGTTAACATTGTGAAAAATCGACTTCTCGATTTTGTTGATTCTAGAAATGTTACGCTTGGAATTCAGATTCTAAAAATGGCCCTTCTAGAATTGCGTATATCCTAAAAATTCGGATTCTAGAATTCTTCGGTTCTGTGAATTGTTGCGTTTCTAAAAATTCTACTTCTGAAAGTTTTCAATTTCTCAAAATTCGACTTCTACATTGTGTTAGGTTCTAAAATGTGCACTTCTAGAATTTTTAGATAAAAAATGCTACTTCTAGATTTGGAAACATTGCGGAAAGTCGACTTATAGCATTTTGTCGATTCTACAAATTCGACTTTTACAATTATGTCGATTCTAAAAATGCTACTTTTATTCGTTGGATTTTAAAAAACGAATGCTCGAATCTTTTCGATTCTAAAAAATCGAATTCTTGATTTTTTTATATTCTTAAAAATGGATTCTTGATTTTCTTATATTCTAAAAAATCGAATTCTCGAATTTTTTAGATCCCAAAAAATCGAATTCTCGAATTTTTTAGATCCCAAAAAATCGAATTCTCGAATTTTTTAGATTCTAAAAAAATCAAATTTTCGATTATTTTAGATTCTAAAAAATCGAATACTCGAATTTTTTAGGTTCTAAAATCGAATTCTCGATGTTTTTAGATTCTAAAAACCGAATTCCCGATTTTTTTTAGATTCTAAAAAATCGAATTCTCGAATTTGTTGGATTCTAAAAATCGAATTCTCGAATTTGTCAGATTCAAAAAAATCGAATTCCCGAATTGTTTAGATTCTAAGAATTGCTTCGTTTCTAGAAATTCTACTTCTGAAATTTTTCAATTTCTCAAAATTCGACATCTAGAATTTTTTAGATTCTAAAAATTTCACTTCTAAATTGTTCAGATTCAAAGCATTCTACTTCCACAATTTTTAATATTCGAAACATTTCGGTATTCGTCAAAGTCGTTCTTGACGCAAAAAGTTGGATATTATGCGGATATTACTGCGAATGAGTTATGGTGGCCACTTGAGAGGGAAATCATCGATGACCAGAAGGGCTACCCTTAAAACGATCTTTCTCCTCGGAGCTCATACACAAAATAGATACTCTGCTATAACAAATGATGCCACATGTTCGCGTATCTTTTGGCAGTGGTGCGTAACCCATAGGCGGACATATATCTCGCCTGTTCCGCCGGCGTTTAACTCACGCAAATGTTTCGCTCTCTGGGGCGAATATTACGTGTGGCGGTGGGGATGGGGTGCCGATGTGGCCTTGACTCTCGTTTTCGCTTCGGGTAATTCGTAACATTTCACTGGGTGCGTGCATATGCATTATCGAGCTGGAGATAGGACTGGGTGAGAGGCTCTCAAAGGGAAGGACTAAACGCCGCATAGGGACCATTCTCGACGCGCATCACGAATTGCCGTTTACTTCCCTTGCCGAACCACCCACATATACATACGTATTTTTGTACAGAGGTACATTTAGAACGCTAACGAGCGAACGGATGAAATTTATGTTTCACAATAGTTCACCTAGTGTCCTTTGAGATCCCCATACTACTCGGGAAAGTTCCGATGATGTTTATACTTCGATCTCCTGTCACAATCATCCGCCAGTCTGCGCACATACAATTTTATCAGAATCCTTCGACTGCACACTTCCACCACGAACCTCTGACTGCATATGGGGTCGATCGGACCCCAGAGGTTTTTCAGATCGTTGTATTTCGGTAAATGTGTATTTTTTTTGTAGATACCTTTTTTTTCAGTCAATGATTCATATTTTATTGCTCAAAATTTGTTTTTTAAGAAAAACTAAAATTAAGTGCCCAAACAATCGTTCGAAGTGGGAGATGCGTAGAAAAATACGAATTTTTATGATAAAAGATCATAAATTTCATTTTCAAAATATAAAACAAAATCCTTTGAGGTTTATAAAGATGAAGGCTTGTAAATACGAAAAAAGACAGTTTCGACCGTCTTTACAAAAAGTATATTTATTCGGAGGAAGAATTTGAGCATTTTCAGGATAGTGAAAAATGGAAAAAATCGACTCCTTCGGTAGATTAGTTGTTGAGCACGTACATTATCTGCATTTTTTTTTATTTTGATGATTTTCTTGTCATTGACATTTACTGCAATCGACACATAAGTACATTCGGTGATCGTTGCGCATAGCCCTCCTCCATAACGGACACTTGCTTTTAGTTTCACGATCGGCATTTCAAATACGTAATTTATTATAGTAGCGTAAAATAAAAAATATCTACAAGCATTTTTTATCACAACTTATTTACATGTGATAAAAAAATACCAAATGTCACAAAAAAAGAATTTCCCTTTTATCGCACTACTGCATAAGCGGGGTCGACTCGACCCCAGGTCCTTTTTCGACAGCTGTCCTCGGTACACGGGCAGGACGATGAACATTCGAGCACCGCACTGCGGCCGAATAGATTACCTCGTTCTGCGATACAGTCATTTGAAGAAAAAAGATGGGGTCAAAACGACCCCAGTGTGCAGTCGAAGGGTTAAGTTTGGAAAAAATACCGCAGATCTGTCAAAGTTTTGCACAATTTTAATCATTATCGGAATATTGAAAAAGGTTACATCGTCGAATCCCTTTTTTCGTTGTTTTTGCCAAGTTGCAAGCCTCGATCTCTGATAATCCCCAAAAACCTAAAAAAACATTAGTAAATCGTTGACTTTCCATACCCAACCAATCCCGGTGGTCAACGTGAAAAAATCTGTGTCGGAGCCTCTCCATACCGTCGATATTTTCTCAAAAAGATATTACGCCACACACACACACCGCGAGTCTCGAAATTTCGTTTCGCTCAGGCTCGCTTTATGAATACACTCTTGCCATTGAGAAATTTCATATTTCACGACAAATTAACGAACGACGCGTGAGAGCCTCGGTGCGACTGTGTGTCGGAACTTTTCATCTTTTTTTCTCCCTTTCGTCTTGTGCTCTCGTCTCGCGGTCGTCTCACGTCTTCGTGGCTCTCAGCATCGACTCGCCGATTTACGGAAGACTTTCCGAACAAGAGAACGACGTATAGTATACAGATGAATCGAATAGGGCTAAGACGTGTAAAGCGTGGTAAATTTTCGTCATTTGCGACCTGCTCGCGTCATAGTAGCTCTCGAGGATAATATTGAAAAATATTCCTGTGTAGCGTGCAGCTAATTTAGTCAAAGCGACCAATAACGTCAGCCACATGCGAAGAAAAGTGACTTTGAAGACGTTCGACTATGCGTAAAGCCCAACCCGAGTAGAAATCCTGCTCCGGCTACAAAAAAGACCTGATCAGGCATCCTGATTTTTTTTCATTCCTTGATCAGGATTTTTTTTATCAAGCCCTGATCACTTTTATTACACTTTTTCTAATTTCGGTCTGATCAGGGTTTCGGTCAAATCAAGGCGTGATCAGGGTGAAAAGTGAAGGCCTGACATGCAGTCAGAAGAGAACAATATGTCAGGACGATATGTGAATCAAAAGAATATATTGCTTGATCCAAATAAATGCACTGCTGCGGAGTGCCACCGATCTATGATATTGTTACAATACTATAAAATATTGGAAAATGTGATTGATTTAAATAACATATTATTTTATTTGAAAAAGCTCTTCTGTTCTCTGAATATCTACACTATCCTTCAAATATAATTGTATTCTATTTCAATCATTCTATATACAATCCGTAGATGTATGGATGAAATAATTAAGCGGTTGCTAAAACATTTTTTATTTCGTACAAAAATAGAATCAATAGAATTAATTATTTCTTTACTGCATCGGAACGAATATGCCATGGAATGTAAGTTTTTCAATTTGTTTTAAATCTTAAATAAAAAGTCAGCATTATAATTATCATCCACGATAATAGTGGAGAGAATATCAGATAACCAATGGAATATCCATGTAGAGAATATCAGATATTCAACTGATAAGAACAGATACTACACTTTGATCTTAGCCACAGGCCAAGAAGCGATACCCTTTAGAGTTTCTCCGGCGTTTAAGGCGTTATCCCCATTTGTAGCGCAAAAAAGGCCTTTTTCATGAATTTTTTTAATGAAAACTACAGAACTTTTTTAATCGATCAATATACCATCTTAAAGAATACATCTTGAAGAACTTTCAGTAATTTTTTTATTGAAAAATATTACATTGTTTAGTGGCAAATGGCCGTCAATGAAATAATGTTTTTATATACACGGTTTGCGGTGACCAACATTGCGGCGAAGTGGATCATCTGAAAAAAAAATGCGGATGGATTTAGTCAAATATAAGTATAAACTAGTCTTTAATCGAAGGATTTTAAAAAATATTCATTTTTCCCAAAATGGCGGACCGTCAAAGTTAATGGTTCGATTTTAACGAAAAAAAACGGCAGTTTTTTGGCTATAAAACGTCCATTTTTTTCGAAAAAAAAATCGAACGATTAAAAACTACATTTTTATGTATTAAATAAGCCTGCAAAATTTCAAGAAGATCGGTTCATTAGTGTTCGAGTAATCTTGGTCACCGACTTCAGAAATGCCATTTTGTGAAAAACGCGTTTAAAGTTTCAATTTCCGGTCGTTTACACAACGGATTCTTCTCTTTCAATGCTCATATCTCAGTCAATTTTGTTCGGATCGACTTGAAATTTTCAGGACATATTCTCAGATACTTATACTTCAAAAAAATGCAATAAAAAAGAATCGATTTTTTCAAAATCGCAAGTGGGAGTAACCCCTTAAGTAGATTTTCGGTTTGCGCTACGCTTACGAGAAACGAGCGCGCGTGCGGCTTCTAGCGGTTACTCCGAGAACTACGGGTTTCCTCACACCTATAATTTCGGTAGCACTTGGCCATGATTTGGTTGAATTTTTTCAACCAAAGCGCAAGAAACAAATTTTATTTTCGAATAATTTTTTTAACCAATTCAGACATTTGCTTAAAATTTGTCAATTAAAATAAAATATTCATACTTTAACGAATAATGTACTTGGAAATCAATATCGGATATGGTGAAAAATATAAAATAATATATTTACTCAATAGAAATTTTATCTGAATCAAACGAGCGAAATTCAATTTTTCTTGTTTACTCGAATGAACAATATTCATGTTATGAATTAAAACGCTTTTTTTGTTCGTTGCAGAAAATGCATTCAAAACTACATAATTTGTTCGCGATAATTTTTTAGATAGTTTCAATAATGTTCTCGGCTAACAATATATCTTTTGAATGAAAAAAAATTAATTTTGTTTGGTTTTGTTTGGACTAATAAATCCGATTATTTACACCAACAATTTCACAATTGAATCAAGGAAATTTCATTTAATAACACCAATGATATTGGATCAATTATTTATCTTGTCAGTGGTTTTGACGACGCGCTAATATATATATATATATAGTTCGTCTGGTGTTTGATAAGAGGTTAGGCGTGGAAAGGGCGCCAAACTGTATATAGGCCCAGTTACTTGATGATTGCTCGAAGCTAGCCAGATCAGGCGAGTTGAATCAAGCCGTCCAGTCCAGTCCAGTTGCCTGACCATCGCCTGAAGCTAGCTGAATCAGGCAACTGGAGGAAACAGTACGTCCAGTTGCCTGACTATCACCTGACACCAACCGGATCAGGCAAATTGAGGCGTACCTTAAGTAAGGCCTCCGTACCACAACGTGATCAGACCCGGATCAAACATCAAGCCGGCCTGACAATATTTCTACTCGGAAATGTCCTCAAAATCCCCAGTAGACGCATATGAGCTAAATTTTCACAAAGATCATTTCAAAGTCCTAGCCGTCCCCAAAATCATCGAAATGAAAAAAAAAAAACGCTGAGGACCCTTCGACCAGCCAGATAGCTAATATTAGCCAGATAGAACGAGTTCAAGATATCTTTTCCCCATAGAGCCCCATACTTTCACGCGAGAGATGCACGACATGGCAATATGTCAGTATTAGAAAGGACAATGCCAGAAGCTCGCGCAGGTATCCACGTCTCACCTTCGAGACCATACAACCGCGCACTTGCATCGAAATCTCTCAGCTCCCGCGTCCCTTGTGTAACTCTCTTTTTTCTCTGCCTCTGGCTTTCATTTTTTCTCCCCCCCCACCGGTTTATTCCGGTATGTTTGTGCGCGGGTGTGCGTCGCTCACTTGATTAAGAGGACCAATAAGTTAGCCTTTTGGGAGCACCAGCCGAGTCAAATGGCACGGAATATCCGCTGGCTGAGTGAATATGTACATAAGAGCCACCTGCATAACGGCCCACAATGGGCAGCCGCACTTTCACCCCATTCGACGGGTCCGTCCTCGTAACCGGGTGATCCGTTCGTACCACCCGAGAAACATTGACATTCGTCCCTTGCCACACATATTCCTTTCATCTTGCCACAGTAGTTTTGCTCGCCTGTTGTTCCTCGCATTTTCTGCCGCTACGCGCTTTTTAACTCTCATTTTCACGATTGAGCCTCCGGCACGGTGAATCCGTTCGCTTCACCGTCGATCATTTCTCTCTCTCTCTCTCTCTCTCTCTCTCTCTCTCTCTCTCTTTCTCTCTCTCACACAGCTCGGATAGCGGAGATCACGACGCGATGCCGGATTTTTTACGTGTGGGAATTCGTGACGATCGTGCTACGAAAGTCTTCAATGTGGGCAAAGTTTTGTCTTCTCTCGGACTCGTATTATTTCGATTTTTTTCGTCCGGCACGGTCCATTACGTTGAGAAGAATTTTTCAAATTCGTGCCGCTGACGGCGACGCGATTTTTGAAAACATTTATCAGCAAGCTATCTGACAAATGTAGTTATTCTTTTCAATCAAGATTGTTAGTTTTGTGTGGCCAATGTTAAGGAGTCACTTTTTTTTAATCGGAAAGGCAATTTCACTGGACAAATTCTCCCGTGATAAGGAGACCCTCCCTCATTGTTTTACAATGATGATGAACATTAACCCTTGTCAATCACATCTCCAGATTGTGACGTTGGGGGTGTAAAAAAAAGTTCTGGAAGGTCAAAAAACAGTTGGGGTTGATTCGACCCCCGATGATTATTAAGGGTAAAAAAATTATTAACCGATTCCCATTTATTAAGAATAAATGTGTACAAGTGGATGAATTATATTAGGTATTTCATCCCTAAATAAATTCGTTTATTTATAGATCAATTAGTTTAACACTAGATCAATTTGTTTATTTCCAGATAATTTCATTAATCTCTAGATAATTTAGTTGACTCCCAGATAAGTCTATCCCTAGATCATTGCATTTATCCCCAGATAATTCAGTTTGTTTCTCGATAAATTCATTTATCCCTAGATACTTCAGTTTATTTCTCGATAAATCAGTTTATTTGTAGATAATTCTTTTTTTCTAGATTAATTCGTTTATTTCTGATAATTTATTTTGATATATAATAATTTAGTCTATTTCTAGGTAAATTAATTTATTTCCAGATAAATTCGTGTGGCTCTAGATATTGTTGTTTATTACTAGAAAAATTCGTTCTTTTTTAGATAATTTTGTTTGGCCTTGGATGAATTAGTTTATTCCTAGATAAATTAGTGCATTTCTAGATAAATTAGTTTATCCCTAGATCGTCTCGTTTATCCCCAGATAATTCAGTTTATTTCTTGATAAATTCGTTTATCTCTGGATAAATTAGTTCATTTCTCGATAAATCAGTTTATTCCTAGATAATTCATTTTATTTCTAGATGAATTAGGTTAGATAATTTAGCCTATATCTCGTTACGTTTGTTTATCTCTAGATAAGTTAGTTTGGTCCAAGATAAATTAGTTTAATTCTAGATAATTTAGTTTATTTCTAGATAAATTAGTGTGGCTCCAGATAATTTTGTTTACTCCTAGACAAATTCGTGTATTTCTGGACGGTTTTGTTTGGCCCTAGATTAATTAGTTCATCCCTAAATAAATAAGTTCTATTCTACATAAATTATTTCATCCCTATTTAATTTGTTGTATGTCTAAATAAATTAGTTTATCCCTAGATAAATTACAAACAAATTGATTTTCTCAGCTGCCACTGACGCAAATAAAGATGCATCCGTATATGTAATGCATATATGTAAAAATAAAATTAAATAGAATATATATGCTCTTTATTAGAAGCCTGACGTGAATAGTTTAACCCAAAGTATATATTTTTCGTTTCTCTAAAATGGGAATGTAGTGATATCCGTATGTTATGCCAGATCGTGATATTCTTAATAGACAGCGTCCCGATAGCGAGGGTACAAGATATTCGTGAAAATTTGGGCTGTCGGAGAGAATCACGTAGAGTGAATGTATTGCATGAAATAAACATCAGGATCGATCGGGTGAGGCGTAAAACCAACCGACCCAAACTCATCGTTGTCGTACTCGTTACTCGGCTTGCTTGCATTGGTAACGACGATGGGGGAGGGTGTTCTCGGGACGAGTAAGTATACAGTACGAACGAGCATCCACACATAGACGAGCGCACAAAGGAGCGCACCTCTCTCTCATCTCACCGACACAAGTGCACACGAGTGCATCGCAGCAATAGCCTTTCCACGAAAATTAATCATCGGCCGGAAACCGGCAATTTTTTATACCCCCCGAGTTCAAGATTGCCCCGTTCTAATTTAATATCTTTATCTGCATAATATTAGCGCTATGGCGGGTTCGTTGAGCCGCGAAGACTGCCAAAAGTGGGCCGCCGGAAGAGGGAAGGAAAGAGGGAAGCCAGTGAGACGAGCTCTCTCATTGGCTCATTTATTATCTTCGTGAGATACTATTTTTGTTCGAAAATATTTACAAGTCCAATAAATCAATGTTAAACACGAACTTGCGCACTAGATTTGGTCTGAGCATAGTCCGTGCCGGTGAATTTTAAAGGATAAGGTCAATTAAAAGAATTTGAATTTGAAAAATGAATTAAAAAAAAATTATTATTCTTTCTAAATTAAAAAAAAAACATTAAAGGAAAATCAAGTGCGAAAAATTAATTATTACGGTGATGAAAAAAATAATTCTCGAAGTTTACGTCTCGGTGAAAATATTTTTCAGAGCCCGAATTTTTTTGTACCCTTTCACTTCTCGAGGCCCTGCGTACTATTTTGAAAAACACGGCCCAGTATGTAAGTCCCGGCCTAATGGCTTAGAACTTAGTTTCAACGATTAATAATTAATTTAAAATAAGAATAAAATAATAATTCAGAATTTTTATAACTTAAGGGGAGATATACACCTAGGAGCCGGAAAAAGGTCATTTTTGTGAATTTTTTCAAGGAAAACTACTTGAAATTTCGGATTGGGGTTTTAATTATCTCAAAGTATATACATTAAAAAATATGGTTAATTTTCTTAATTTAAAAATACCAAAAATATACAAGGATATTGTATGATCCTTGGAGCGTCGTAAACAAATCTGCGTATACGGTACCCACTGGCGTTTCTTAAAAAATCATCTGAAAAAAAAAACCAAAAAGATTATTAAATGAGATACTATAATGTAGTAATTGTCAAAGCCGATTTTGAAAATATCGATTTATGACAAAATGGCGAACGTTTGAACATAAATAGGGATTTTTGGGCAAAAAATTAGTTATTATTTTACCTATAAAACAAAAACTAAGTAACGGAAAAAAATCCTACGACAAGTACTAGACAATGGTGTATAGAATAACCACAAAAAACCTCAAGGCAATCGGTTCATTGGTTTTCGAGAAATTTTGGGTACCGATTTGAAAAACGTGGTTTTGAGAAAAACGCGTTTGAAAATGTGGGAATGAATAAATCATGAAATTTGTCAACTTACATGGAATCATCGATACGAGGCCCATAGTGTAGGTCTTCTACGGTCGACGGAATGTTTATACCTTCTGAATCGATTTTTTCGACCATCTAGGTGTACTATATCTCCCCTTAAAGATTGACAAGATTTTGTGCTTTATATTGAAATGTTGAATACATAAAAATCCCCTTAACAGATATTTTGAAAGTTTTTTCCTCTACGTTTTAGCATCTCTAATCTCAATGTGTATCAAACTTGAATACGATCTGTTACAAATTTGTTTTCAAATCACCTCGTTGGAACCACGACCCAATGTCCTAGTACCAGAGTGTGATTTCAACTTTTAAGGGGTTAGGCCACAGTAACGGATATAAAATCATGTGCGAATTTAACCATTTTTATTCGTATGAAAAAGTGATTCACTCATAAAATTAATTACACATCTATTTAGTACGAATATCAAGCTGTTAGAAAAAAATTTATATATATTTTTATGTACAAAATGTCCGAATACGCGAAACTTCTCGACACAGCTTTTTTCCAATTGGCGTGACAAATAACTTCAACAATGTTCACTCGATTTACTTCAATTTCAAAAGCTATGTTCCTAATTGCATTTCGCAGAGAAGTACGTACGGAATTTCTGATTAATCGAAAACTTTTCATTTTATGTGCAGTTTATGAGCAGTTATAACGAAATTTTTCACTGAAAATTCATTTCTTAAGTTCAAATACCTACAATTTTTTAATAAAACAATATTTTTTAAATTCCGTACGTACTTCTCTAGGTATTCTAATGTAGATTGACGAGAATTTTTATTTTTTGTTCTAGGTAAAAAAATTGTGAATGCTAAATGTCACGCCGCGGAGCGCCTAAGAAAAGATAAGAAAGGAAAATATTAGTAGTCGGCCATTTTGTACATAAAAAAAAAATATATTTTCTAACAGCTTGATATTCATACTAAATAGATGTGTTATTGATTTTGTGAGTGAATCACTTTTTCATACGAAAAAAAATTGTTAAATTCGCACATGATTTTATACCCGTCACTGTGGCCTAACCCCTTAATCCTCAAAATCACAGTTAAAAGTAAATGATAATGTCAAATTTCAATATTTTAACAAATATTTTGAGCTTTCTTCTACCTTTTAGCATCTCTGAGTCAATGTAAGAAAACCCTCTAACAAGGAAAGGTTGCGAGGTCGACCACTCCGATTTCGATGAAATTTGACATGCTCGTAGAATGAGTAAAAATAGGCGACACGTATTTTTTTATATCTGCAGAACCCAATTTTTCAGGGGTGAAACGCACCCTCGAAAAAGGAGTGTTTTTGGTTTTTCGTCGATATTGTTCTCATCTCCAATTTATAGTTCACGAAAAAATAAACATTGTTGCAATTTGATTTTTTTTTCATATCTCTTATCGTATGAAGGTTATCGAGGAAAAACGAAAAACACCCCAATTTTCAATGGTGTGGTCAACCCTTAAAAATCGGGTTCGGCAGATATTAAAAAAACTACGTGTCGCCTATTTTTATCCATTCTAAAAGCATACCAAATTTAATCGAGATCCGAGAGATCGACCTCGCAACCTTTTCTTGTAAGTATCAGGCCTTTCGTTACGGAGATATTAATATTTGTATATATTCGTCCATATGACTAAATGATTTTGTTCCAATATTAGTGCAATGGGTCCACCTTTTGACCTTTTCCATTCTAGGCCCCAGGAGATTATAAATTCACAAAGACATGGCGAAAATTACGATGTCAGATTTGAAGAATCAGCTGTTCGTACCTCATCATTTCGAGTCCATTGTAGTGTACCACTGAAAAAATTGTAGGTCTGCGCTGTTGATGAAATCTTGGAGATGGATCATCCGAAACAAAGAAATCAAACGGTTTTACATTCAGTATGTAAATGGCTGTAGCGCATGTCATACGATTTTCTATGTATGTAAAAATAACCAAATGGCGGACATTTTTCGAAAAAAAATAAATAAAGAAAATAAAATAAAATAAAAAAACAAAAGAAAAAACAAAAAACGTGTTTTTTTTTCACCGTTTTTGGCAAAAAATAGTAAATATCATAATTTTAAAAAATTCTTGATATGCGCTATAGCTATAGTTGTAAAGAATATGTGCAAATTTCATAAGGATCGGTTCAGTACTTTCGATGATTTTAAGACCCCTTAAGGGGCTATACCGGTGTGACACTTAAAAAAAAATCGATTTTTTGCCTTCTTCGACAGTTTATGCTTTCAAGAATATCATTATCATTTATATCATTTATATCAATATAATTTTATCTTGCAAAAATCGATAGTTAAATCCTTAAACGCGTTTTTCTCGGAATGAGATTTTTCAAATTTGCTGACATTGTAACTCAAAGAGCAATTATCCGATTGACTTGAAATTTGAACCGAGTACTCTTGAATATATTTGCTCTACAATGACGTAGGATATTTTTGATTGGATGAAAATTGACGATTTGGCATTGAAAAAAACGACCATTTTATAGGCAAGAAAACAGACTTTTTTCATAACTACGCCATTTTGTTAGATTTTGATATTTTTCGAAAATCCTACGTCATTGTACAGGAAATACCTTCCAGTTTAACGACATTTTTTTCTCTTTCGGTTTCAGCTATTCAATCGGCCGGAATCATGTCAGCAATGGAGGAACTTTTTTTATAGGTCAAATATAGCCAAATATATTCTTAATTTTCCGAAAAATTGAATTGAGTACTTTTCTTCCAAGAAATTCCCGAAGATCACCTACATTTTCAGCGTTCACACTGGTATAGCCCCTTAAAGTTTGTTTGGGTTACATAAATACATTTAAAATATTTTTTAAATGTATTTCAAAAGTGTATTTATTAACGGGAGATATACACCTAGATGATCGAGGTCGAGGATTTAGAAGCTATGAACATTCCGTCGACCGTAGAAGACCTACACTATGGGCCTGGTATCGATGATTCCATGTAAGTTGCCAAATTTCATGATTTATTCATTCCCAAATTTTCAAACGCGTTTTTCTCAAAATCGCGTTTTTCAAATCGGTACCCAAAATTTCTCGAAAACCAATGAACCGATTGCCTTGAGGTTTTTTTTTGGTTATTCTATACACCATTGTCTAGTACTTGTCATAACATTTTTTTTCCGTTACTTAGTTTTTGTTTTATAGGCAAAATAATAACTAATTTTTTGCCCAAAAAATCACTATTTATGTTCAAACGTCCGCCATGTTGTCATAAATCGATATTTTAAAAATCGGCTATGACAAGTACCAGATTATAGTATCTAATTTAATAATCTTTTTGGTTTTTTTTTTCGGATGATTTTTTAAGAAACGCCAGTGGGTACCGTATACGCAGATTTTTTTACGACGCTCCAAGGATCATACAATATCCTTGTATATTTCTGATATTTTTAAATAAAAAAAATTAAACTTATTTTTGAATGTATATACTTTTAGATAATTAAAACTCCAATCCGAAATTTCAAATAGTTTTCCTTCAAAAAATTCACAAAAATTACCTTTATCCGGCTCCTAGGTGTATATCTCCCCTTAAGTGTAACAATTTTTATATCAATATCTATAATATAAAGCTATCAAAAAAATCGTGAAAATATACTTTTTCAGTGTCTAAAGTGAGAAGGCCCCTTAATGACGTCGAGGGTAGGTCGAAGGTTTCGACAAACGACACGGACAAACAACAGCGTTGTATCAATGGAGCTGATACAACGACGAGGAGGAGAGTGGCGGAACGTAACCCCAAACGATGGAAAACACGACAGCGCTGAGGGGGGTTGGAGAAGGGGAGGAGGGAGCCCACGAGATATCGTAAGATAAAGAGAGGAGAGGTAGTAATGATGTATCGATTGCTCGAATTCGTCCGGGCGTAAATCGCACCTTGGGGCCGCGCGTTGGTTGACGGGTGAAGGGCTTTTTGGCCCTCAGCAATCGATATGTATGTAGGACGTGACGGTATGGTCTCGCGTCGCGAGGACGGAATCACGGGCGAATAAAGAATCGCGTGGATCTCCGCGCAGCTCGGTACCGGGAGAGCTTCCAACCCTCGTCATTAATACCGGGCGACTGTTACATATGGATGAGAATGCTGGCGGGCCACGGCACGGAAAAGCATCACAGAGCACACCCGAGAGTAAAACGAAGGAAAGGACAAGAGGCTGCTGGAGAACGACGAGAGGACGTACAGAAATGGTGAGAAAGGAAGATGAGAAAGCCCGGGTGACGTTCCGAAAGCGGCTTCGATATAGCGTGTGCTCGTTGCGCGGGGTAGGAAAGCAAACTCATCGACTAAAAGCATTCGGGGAAAAAGAAACGGCGGTAAAGGAAAGAGGAGTAAAATCACGAGGAGAGACAGAAATTCTCTTTCATAGCTTTCGATCTCTTGTTCCTCTCATCACTTTTTTTTCTCTTTCTATCTCTCTTCACTTTTTTTCTTCGCTTCTCAAATCCTTGTGTATTTTGCAGACGAAAAAAATGTCGCGATGTTTCTCGACATAAAACGCAATCGTTTTCGCAAATCGACGAGAACTAAAACGGCCCGATGATTCAATGTTGTTCATCGTGAACCAACTTAAGATCGCATTGACAGGATTGTCATCCGTTTCTCTGATGCAAAGGCTTAATTGGCAACAGCCAGTGTTGGGCCAATATTTAATTGCTAGGGTAACTGAAGATTGGCAATTGATTAATTGTTAACGACGACTATAACAATTGAGAGCTTACAAAGTAAGGTTACGTTTGAGAATTTTTTTCTGCATAAAAATTCATTTTATTGCACAACCATGATATACATTTTCAAGTGTCATATTTTGTCTACATTGTGTGAAAATTTGGTTAAAAAATTTCAAACGGTAGAAAAGTCGTTTTTCTGGGACGTGTTTTTTTTGACAGCGTTTGCGGTACCAGACGTGCCGCTGCTATTTTTTATCTAAAAAGAAAAAAAATTGTTCCTTCAAGTAGATACGTAAACATGGTACTTATCGAGGCGGAATTTTAAATTTTAACTTTTTCGGATCTTGGTAGTCACTGGAATAAAATAGGCAATGTTTCGCCTCCAAATTGTGCAGTACTGACGATGAAAAAAAACTATGCCAGGGATAGAAAAAAACGGCTCGATAATTATTATATTATTGTGTGAAGCATAACTGTGCAAAACTTGATCCCGATCGGTCCAGTAGTTGCGGAGATATTTCTGGTACCGATTTTGAAAACACCTTTTCGAGTAAAGAGCGTTTAAAGCGTTACCCCCACTTGTAGCGCAATAAAGGCCTTTTTCATGAATTTTTTAAAAGAAAACTACAAAACTTTTTTAATCTATCAATATACCATCTTAAAGAACACATCTTGAAGAACTTTCAGTAATTTTTTTATTGAAAAATATTACATTGTTTAGTGGCAAATGGCCGTCAATGAAATAACGTTTTTATATACACGGTTTGCGGTGACCAACATTGCGGTGAAGTGGATCATCTGAAAAAAAAATGCGGATGGATTTAGTCAAATATAAGTATAAACTAGTCTTTAATCGAAGGATTTTAAAAAATATTCATTTTTCACAAAATGGCGGACAGTCAAAGTTAATGGTTCGATTTTAACGAAAAAATAACGGCCGTTTTTTGGCTATAAAACGGCCATTTTTTTCGAAAAAAAAAATCGCACGATTAAAGACTCCATTTTTATGTATTAAATAAGCCTGCAAAATTTCAAGAAGATCGGTTCATTAGTGTTCGAGTAATCTTGGTCACCGACTTCAGAAGTGCCATTTTGAGAAAAACGCGTTTAAAGTTTCAATTTCCGGTCGTTTGCACAACGGATTCTTCTCTTTCACTGCTCATATCTCAGTAAATTTTGTTCGGATCGACTTGAAATTTTCAGGACATATTCTCAGATACTTATACTTCAAAAAAATTCAATAAAAAAAATCGATTTTTGTCAAAATCCCAAGTGGGGGTAACCCCTTAATTGACTACTTTTGTTCCAAAACATTCCCGAAAATCATCCAAATTTTCGGCTTTCAAACTGGTATAGCCCCTTAACGCCCAACACTGGTGCAGCAGCACTGGCTGCAGAATAACGTGATGGTGAATCAGTAGATGGTGCCAGGAAAGTTTCGTTTTTGGAAAAAAGTAGACCCTCTTCATCCTGATCCAGGTATTGGAAAATTGCATTGAAGGACTTCTCCTCGTCCATTGTAAGTGGACGATGGATCAAGCCAATCAACGAAATCCCGAATCTCTGTGCAGCGGGTCGATTCCAGCAAAAAAATATGCTCGAGAGTCGGAATGAATCGTAGGTGTCCATCACGGCATATGAGATGCCCACATTGACGATTACTCGGCATGACCACGGCGATTCGGCAAAAAACGTACAATGTAACGGATACTTCTTCATCGAATGAAAGCCTGGCTATTTGCATTGCCGCAAACCGATAAATCTTTGGCTTTCGGACTCTCTCCCTCCTTTTGTCGTCGTTCCAAGCGTTTATCCAAAAGTCTCCCCTCCCGGGTGCAGCAGACGCAATCTATGTAATGTTTCGGCTGACTACTTAACAAATTGCTACAAATTGCGGTGAGCGTTTAGGAGCCCTTAGCGCCGAGTCCATGTTCGATTCCAGTCGCCGCCTCTGCGAGGAGGGTCCAAAGGTCGTAGAGTCAGTAAAACGAGGTGGAACGGGAGGGTGAATGTGTGCAGGACTGTCCCGATGTGCTGAGCATTTGCCCACTAGCGAGAAAAGTCCTGTTGCCCACCTAAAGCCCGAGCATTTAACGTCCGATTGGGCCACATGGTCTTTCCATATGGTCGAAAATGCACCACCCTTATAATACCGCAGCAGCGGCTAATGCCATCGCCGCTAATACGAAGTGTCCACCGAAGTAGACGAATCTTGTCGGCCACTCGAGACCGACGAGAATCAGGAAGATGAAATCTTGAAGCGGTTAATGACGACACACAACAGCCCTTCGTTCTAGCCCTCGCCCTCTGCATTTCGCCATTCTCTTCTCATCCCTTCGTCCTTACTCATTTATACGAACCCCAAAGCCCGTTTGTTTACCGGTATGGGGAATAAAGCTCGTTGTATCGAGACCGATATCCCGCCAAGTATAATCACGAGATTCTTCTCGGCCTGCGATTAGCTGTAGCAAGCCCGGGGGTCGTTTACCCTCGCTACTATATTCGCAAATTCACGACGCAAATATTTTTTCTCCCTAAAATTACGGGCATGCTCGAGCTGTTTTCCAAAATACCAATTTTTCGCTGCGTTCGCTTATTCGGAAAGTGTTCTTTTTTTGTTGCGTTTTTTTTTCTTCATTCTGCAAGGACCCATACAAGGAACATTACTCAAAGAGTTTTCTCACTTTAGATGGTAAAAAAGGCTATTTTCATGATTTTTTGTTAGGTTTATATTATAGATATTGATATAAAAGTTGTTACACTTAGAAAACACACTGTCGAAGTACATAAAAAATGTTTTTTATTTATTTATGTAACCCAAACAAACTTTGAGGGGTTAGGCCACTCTAGAAGCCGAAGAAATAGGTTTTTTGGAAATTTTTTTCTTCGGAAAAACTACAAAATAAATCGAGATTACAAAAAAGGGTGTTTATCATACATATCAGTGACTGTATACAATAATTTTGTTGAAGCGATTAATTTCAAAATGGCGGCTGCGCAGCGTTTATCCCAAAACTGCATTTTTTATGTTGGCCGGAAACATAACTCAGACAATTTTCAACCGATTACTTGAAATGTTGAATATATTTTGAAAAATACATTGTCTATGGAAGTACGTAGGATTTTCTTTATGTTGCATAGTTCATTTGTTGTTAACAATTATCTGACGAAATTTTACACTTTCAAAAAATTTGCCTAAAAATCGTCAGATAATTGTTAATAACAAATGAACTATGCAGTATAAAAAAAATTCTACGTACTTCGATAGACAATGTATTTTTCAAGAAATATTCAACATTTCAAGTAAATCGGTTGAAAATTGAGTTATGTTTCCGGCCAACTTAAAAAATGCAGTTTTGAGATAAACGCTGCGCAGCCGCGATTTTGAAATTAATCGTTTCAAAAAAATTATTGTATACAGTCACTGATATCTATGATAAACACCCTCTTTTGTAATCTCGATTTATTTTGTAGTTTTTATGAAAAAAAAATTCCCTAAAAGCCTTTTTTTGGCTTCAAGAGTGGCCTAAGGTCTTAAACGAGTTTTTCTCGAAACAACGTCGTTCGACGGCTTATTGATAAAATCTTCGAAACTACTGAACCGATCCTTATGAAATGTTAACTACATATTCTTTACAACTATAGCTATAGCGCATATCAAGGATTTTTTAATTTTTATATTTACAATTTTTTTGTCACCAAAACGCTGAAAACAACACATTTTTTTTGTTTTTTCGAAAAATTTTCGACATTTCTCTATTTTTGCGTATATAAAAAATCGTATGATATGCGCGATAGCCATTTACACACTCAATCCAAAACCGTTTGTTTTTTTTCTTCCGGATGATCCATCTCCGAGATTTCATCAACAGCGCAGACCTACAATTTTTTTAGGACATTTTTAAATACCATTTTCGTCTATAAATAGTGACTTATATAGATAATTTTTTTCAAAATTTATTTAGAAAGTGTATTTATTAAGTGTGATAACTTTTATATCAATATCGATAATACGTGCCTATAAAAAAAAATCATGAAAATAGCCTTTTTTGCATCTAGAGTGAGAAGACCCCTTAAGTGTCCACGTTCCATTTTGTTGAAATTCATAAATGTGATAAAGCATTGTAAACTATCCGATATGTATTTTTTTATCTGTGAAAAAACGCTTTTAAGGGCATAAATGGCGCCTCAAAGAAAGGCGTATCACCCCTTAAATTATTAATTTTCTCAATTTTTTATAATGGATTTTTCATCGCTTTACATTATCAGAATTTTGGTTTTTGTTTCATTCATCATGAAAATAGCCTTTTTTGCTCCTAATGTGAGAAGACCCCTTAAGTGTCCGCGTTCCATTTTGTTGAAACTCATATATGTGATAAAGCATTGTAAACTATCAGATACGCATTTTTTTTATCTGTGAAAAAACGTTTTTAAGGGCGTAACTGCCCCCTCAAAGAAAGGCGTATCACCCCTTAAATTATTCATTTTCTCAATTTTTTATAATGGATTTTTCATCGCTTTACATTATCAGAATTTTGGTTTTTGTTTCATTCATCATGAAAATAGCCTTTTTTGCATCGAAAGTGAGAAGACCCCTTAAGTGTCCGCGTTCCATTTTGTCGAAATTCATAAATGTGATAAAGCATTGTAAACTATTAGACACGTATTTTTTTTATCTGTGAAAAAACGTTTTTAACGGCGTAAATGGCGCCTCAAAGAAAGGCGTATCACCCCTTAAATTATTCATTTTCTCAATTTTTTATAATGGATTTTTCATCGCTTTACATTATGAGAATTTTGGTTTTTGTTTCATTCCTCATGAAAATAGCCTTTTTTGCATCTAAAGTGAGAAGACCCCTTAAGTGTCCGCGTTCCATTTTGTCGAAATTCATAAATGTGATAAAGCATTGTGAACTATCCGACACATATTTTTTTTTATCTGTGAAAAAACGTTTTTAACGGCGTAAATGGCGCCTCAAAGAAAGGCGTATCACCCCTTAAATTATTGATTGTCTCAATTTGTTATAATGGATTTTTCATCGCTTTACATTATAAGAATTTTGGTTTTTGTTTCATTCAGATCGGTCGTCTGCTTGTGGGCGAAACTGCAAAACCACCCCTCGACACGCCTTTCTTTAAGGGTGGTTTTTCCCTTAAGCCCGTTTTTCCGCAGATAAAAAAATACGTATCTAATAGTTGTCAATGCTTTATCACATATATGAGTTTCAACAAAACCGACGGCGGACATTTCAGTTCCTTTTTAGTCGTCGGCGGCCACTGAGGAGAACTGATTTTTATTATTTCCAAATGCTGGACCATTTGAGTCTTTCTGCACCACCTCCAGCTAACTATGGAACCATGAATCTCTCTCTCTCTCTCTCTCTCTCTCTCTCTCTCTCTCTCTCTCTCTCTCTCTCTCTCTCTCTCCCTCTCCTTCTCCATCGTCGGGCCGATGCTGTCCTCCATTAAATAACGGATGCCACTGGCACACGGGAAAAGATTAATATATCAGAGCTGCTGATCGTACGTCCGCGACCCAGTGCAAGAAAGCTGTCCATGAAGAGAAACAAAAAATGGGCCCACGAACAAGCAAAAAAACCACCGGGACGAATTAAAATGGAAGGAGAGAAGTGTAGAAGATGGCGCCGCATTGACCACAGACGCAAATGACAAAGCACAAAGGCGATTATACCTACACGTTTCGTTTAGTGTTCGTTGGATACGTGTTATAACTATAGTCACCCCGTAGCACGTGCTTCGGCTCCGAAAATCATGGATGTTCACTGTCAATACATCATTAATCGTCGGTGAGGATTCTGGGTGAGTCGACGCCAACGCATCGCCCTCTCTCTCTCTCTCTCTCTCTCTCTCTCTCTCTCTCTCGCTTATAATAGTTGAGCTCCGTACTTTAGAAGTAAACCGCACACGCGTGTGGTAGCTAATCGTTTTCGACGTCGGGATCGAGTCGTTTAATTTCACGGCTATTTAACGCGATTCAAGCCCAACAATGACGATCGAAAGATCCGAATGGATTTATAATCATCGTGGTGAGCGATTCCAAATGCCTGGGCCAATCTTCCGACTGCTCTTGGCTGCAAGTCCTTTTGCATGAACAAAAAACGTCTTATCATTCATTCAAACCGAGCGGAATTCCTCGCAAAAAGTCTCGCTGATAGAAACGGTGCATCAACTCCATTCAGACAAAGTTCATCCAGTTGCTTGAATTTGCATTGAAACGCGCATTTGGTCCGATAAATGTAGTGAAATAATTCAGTGCACTTATTTGTTAGACATGCCAAGTCAATACGTGAAAATGACAGCCCGAAAACATTAAAATTCCGGAATAGTGTGCGAGAATGAATTATTTACAAATTTATAGTCGGTTGGGAAATAATAGCGACCAATTTGCTACGTTTAAGTATATGTTGGAGGCTATGCTTTAAATGTTTAGGGCTTTGAAGGCCACGCGCCTAATTTTTTTCCCAGTCAATCGATGTCAGTCAAGATGAGACCTACCTGAATAGTTTTCAGACTGTAAAGCATCGAATCAAGTAATTTTATGCGAATGGGAAATTATAATTTATTGAAATGATGATTGAGTTTATAATACAATACATTATAATTGAATGTATAATTGCACAAGTTACAATTGAATTTAGAATACAATAAATAATAACTGAATTTACAATTCAATAAATTACAATGGAATTTACAATTCAATAAATTATAATTGAATTTACAATTCAATAAATGATAATCGAATTTACAGTTCAATAAATTACAATTGAATTTACAGTTCAATAAATGATCATTGAATTGATAATTTAACAAATTATATTTGAATTTTCTACTCAATAAATGGTAATAGTATCTACACTTCAATAAATTATAATAGAATTTACAATTTAATAAATTTCAATTTATTACAGTGTCGTGTCTTTTGGCGAGCTACCGTGCGTGTGCTATCTCAAGGCGTCAGATTAATTCGTCGCTGACTGTTCAGACTGCAAAGCATCGAATCAAGTAGTTTTATGCAAATGGGAATTTATAATTTATTGAAATGATGATTGAGTTTATAATACAATAAATTATAATTGTAGTTATAATTCAATACATTATAATTGAATGTATAATTCCACAAGTTATAATTAAATTTATAATACAATAAACAATAACTGAATTTACAATTCAATAAATTACAATTGAATTTACAGTTCAACAAATAACAATTGAATTTATAATCCCACAAGTTACAATTAAATTTATAATTCAATAAATAATAACTGAATTTACAATTCAATAAAATATAATTGAATTTGCAGTTCAGCAAATCACAATTGAATTTATAGTCCAACAAATTATGATTAAAATTACAGTTCAACAAATTACCATGCAATATATAATTCAACAAATTATGATTGATATTACACTTCAATAAATTATAATTGAATTTACAATTTAATAAATTTCAATTTATTACAGTATCGTGTCTTTTGGCGAGCTACCGTGCCTGTGCTACCTCAATCCGTCAGATTAATTTGTCGCTGAGCCTTCTTTATCAACCTAAAATAAACAGATAAGAAATTTGACTCTGATCCAGCTGAATATTGCCTTCTCGCAACTGACATGCGCGCCACCACGGTATTGCTTAAAAATCCTCATGTTATTTTGGTGCAATCAAATTTATCGTCGTCCCCAAAGAAAATCTTCACCACCAAGGTATGCATATCGTTCCCGCTTGTCCAAGGTGTCGAAGGCTTGATAGTGATATTTAAATGCCGATGAGTCGAGTGTATGCTAAACAGGCCTCGCTGCTGGACGTTTTCAGCTGTCACGAGACGAGCACACGTGTGCACACAAGATGCCATGATAAAGGCAGAACGGTGAAAATTTCGTGTGTGACAGACGAGAGGTCTCGGTGGTCGTTCGGTGGTTGCGAAGGGGTGGTTTGGAGCGACGACTTGGCAATTCGGAATCCCAGCTACGAGGCGAATGTTGTCAGGCAATTTTCTTGGCCAGTGCCTCTGAATGCCACAGATTTCCATCCAGCGCCCGGCTATACCCCCAAAGCCTCCCCCCCTCCCTTTCACCCTTCCCTGCTCCGGAATAGGCTAAATAACCTCGGTGCGTGGTTCGCCACGCGCACTCACCCTCTATTCCTCTGTCTCTCGTGGACTTGTCTTCTCCCGTGGCGTTCTCGGTGCACGTTCCTACCCTTCGTGTTCCCAGTTTCCCTATTCGTCTCTCTTGCTCTCGTTATCATTTGTGGACCGCTGAGTGTTGTACGCTCGTCCGCTTCTCCCCTGACTGTGTCTCTCTGTCTCTCCCGTTTGCCAGTCCCTTGCCTCCATCGCTTCCTGCTGCCTGGCGAACCACAACTGTGATTATAATTCGCACAGCCGAAACCCACCCTTCGACCAGCTTCCATATCCCTTTACCTCTACCTTCTCATTGCAATCTCTCTCTCTCTCTCTGTCTCTCTCTTGCTGTCTCTCTCCTTTAGTTACGTACTCGACCTCACCGCAAAATACGGGGACAAACCGGCGGATATGTGTGGAGGATGCTGCATCATCGTTTGTCAGGTACAAGGGCTCGATTCCCATCTCGTTGCTCGTCAAATGTCCACGGCTAGGTCCTTCTGAATGGGAGCACACACACAAAGCGCCTATACGGTAATACAGTTGGTCTCGAGCGAACGCCCCGATGTAAAGGATTATGCACGCGGATTTAACTGATGAATCACATTGTCGTCTTGATTCGCGGTGGCGTTAATTTTCGTACGGCCGCGACAGCGGGACCGAGAGTGAGAGAGTGAGACAGAGAAAGTGACAGGGAAGAGATGCAACCCTCGATTGTAGGACAAGCAACGCGTGTCGAAGGGCTACGTGTAGGTGGCGTTCAGCCGCCACGATTGTCGCGATGTGCATCAACCCGACTCCGCCGGATCTTCCGCTCGTTGAGTCTTCACCGCTGGCAAATGCTCGCGGAGCATTTTCGGATTAGAGTGTTCTCGCGAGCACGCTTGTTCGCCGTGGTCACCGCTCTATCTTCGGATTAGTCTCGTTCCTGTTTTGCCACGTGGATGTACGTACGTAACCGCGTGCTGGATGGGTTCTACTCATTGGCCGGGGGATTCTTTGATGAATTTGCATCCCTCTAGGAATCCATTCGGCAACGCTTATCCAGGCTGGGCGCGAGATGTAATTGAATGGGGGCAGATGAATTGTTGCTTTTAGTCGGTACGCTGGTTGGCTCTGCCGGAATGAGGACTTACAATTCATATTTGTTCGAAAACGGCGGGGGTTGATAGTTGAAATTCATGTGTATTGAGAATGTTCAGGATGAGTGACAATGCTCTCTATAGGGATGGATTTATCATGCTTAGGATAGATGAAAATCTAGGGATGTCTTGATAATGGTCAGCATGACCGACGATGCTCCATAGGGATGTCATCACAGTGGTCAGGATAACTGACAATGCTCCCTAGGGATGTCTTTGCAATGCTCAGGATGACTGACGATGCTCCACAGGGATGTCTTTACAATGTTCGGGATAACTGACAATGCTCCCTAGGGATGTCTTTGCGATGCTCAGGATGACTGACGACGCTCCACAGGAATGTCTTGATGATGCTCAGGGTGACTGATAACGTACGCTAGTAATGTCTTCACGATGCTCAGGATGACTGACAATGCAACCTAGGGATGTTTTGATAATGCTCAGGATGACTGGCAGTGCTCCATAGGGATGTCATCACAATGGTCAGGATAACTGACAATGCTCCCTAGGGATGTCTTCGCAATGCTCAGGATGACTGACGATGCTCCACAGGGATGTCTTTACAATTGTTCGGGATAACTGACAATGCTCCCTAGGGATGTCTTTGCGATGCTCAGGATGACTGACGACGCTCCATAGGAATGTCTTGATTATGCTCAGGGTGACTGATAACGTACGCTAGTAATGTCTTCACAATGCTCAGGATGACTGACAATGCAACCTAGGGATGTTTTGATAATGCTCAGGATGACTGGCAGTGCTCCATAGGGATGTCTTGATAATGGTCAGCATGACTGACGATGCTCCATAGGGATGTCATCACAATGGTCAGGATAACTGACAATGCTCCCTAGGGATGTCTTTGCAATGCTCAGGATGACTGACGATGCTCCACAGGGATGTCTTTACAATGTTCGGGATAACTGACAATGCTCCCTAGGGATGTCTTTGCGATGCTCAGGATGACTGACGACGCTCCATAGCGTCTTGATGATGCTCAGGGTGACTGATAACGTACGCTAGTAATGTCTTCACAATGCTCAGGATGACTGACAATGCAACCTAGGGATGTTTTGACTATGCTCACGATGACTGGCAGTGCATCCCTAGGGATGTCTTAGCAATGCTCGGAATTTCTGCCAATGCTCCCTAGGGATGTCTTTACAATGCTTAGGACGACTGACAATGCTCCTTAAGAATCTACGTGCTCTAGCAATGCTCAAGATAACTAACAATACTCCCTAGGGATGTCCTGACGATGCTCAGGATGACTACACTGAGAAAAAAAAACCAATTGGATCAAAAAAATATATTGGTTGATCCAAATGAATGTGCTGCTGCAGAGTGCCACCGATATATGAGATTGTTAAAATACTATAAAATATTGGAAAATGTGATTGATTTAAATAACATATTTTATTTGAAAAAACTCTTCTGTTCTCTGAATATCTACATTATCTTTCAAATAAAATTATATTCTATTGCAATCATTTTATATACAATCCGCAGATGTATGGATGAAATAATTAAGCGGTTGCTACAACATTTTTTATTTCGTACAAAAATATAATCAATAGAACTAATTATTTCTTTACTGCATCGAAACGAATATGCCATGGGACATGAGTTTTACCATTTGTTTTAAATCTTGAATAAAAAGTGAGCATTAGAATGATCATCGACGATAATAGTGGAGAGAATATCAGATATTCAACTGATAAGAACAGATTTATAATTATAAACACTTTGATAAACAATTATAATTATAAACACTTATAAACAATTATAAACACTTATAAACACTTATACTTAAAACAATTCTTAAAACACTTATTACTTAAAACAATTATAAACACTTTGATAAACAATTATAATTATAAACACTTTGATCTTAGCCACAGGCCAAGAAGCGATACGCTTTAGAGTTTCTCTGGCGTTTAAGTAGATTTTTGGTTCGTGCTACGCCTACGAGAAACGAGCGCGCATGCGGCTTCTAGCGGTTACGCCGACAACTACGGGTTTCCTCACACCTATAATTTCAGTGGCGCTCGGCCATGATTTGGTTGAATTTTTTCAACCAAATGCGCAAGAAGCAAATTTTATTTTCGCATAATTTTTGAACCAATTCAGATATTTGCTTAATATTTTTCAATCAAAATAAAATATTCATATTTTAACGAATAATGTACTTGGAAATCAATTTCGGATATGGAAAAAAAATGAAATAACATATTTACTCAATAGAAATTTTATTTGAATCAAACGAGCGAAATTCAATTTTACTTGTGTACTCGAATCAACAATATTCATATTATGAATCGAAACGCTTTTTTTGCTCGTTGCAGAAAATGCATTCAAAACTATATAAATCGTTCGCGATAATTTTTTAGATAGTTTCAATAATATATTGTTCTCGGCTAACAATATATCTGTTGAATGATACATTTTTTAAAACTTTTATCATGTTTTTAAAGTCAACAGCGTTTTGTGTGGACTCATAAATCCGCTTATTTACACCAACAATTTTACAATTGATTCAACGAAATTTCATTCAATAACACCAATGATATTGGATCAATGATTGTTTTTTCTCAATGTGCGATCCTCTCTAGTGACTCTATCGATATTATTCGGTATCAAGATTGTACCAAAGACATCTACATAATGATTTTTTGATGGATTACAATGACTGCCTCAGGAATAATTTGAAAAACTTGATTTACAAAGTTATGACACACTGCTGTATATAGTTCAATGACAACGCTTAATGGCATTGGAGTTTGCATAGTTGGAAGGCAACGTAGTCTTTTTCAAAATCTATTTCCTCATCTTTATCCATACAAACCTATTTTTGCAGTTCTACATATTGATCTCCAAATAAGCATCTCAAAAAATGGCTCGGGTTTTTCGTAGCTTGAATTCTCCAAAAGTAATTTCAGCGAAAGAAATTCATTGCATTTAACGATGCAAACTTCAATCTCGAGAAGAGTATTATTAGAAAGCTAGAATTTTGAAGAGAGACTTGACCAGTACAATTTAGGGTTACCAAAAACTTGTCTGTTTTTGTAAAAAAATCGTGCACCGAAATTTCGCTTTTATTCGAGCGAGTCTGGGCTCGGAGATGTCTGAAAAGAGGGTCACCATGAGGCATGGACGAGGAATTAGTCGCCGCCCGATTTCGACAGATCGCTCCCATTATTAATTTGGTCAATATAGAGATTTCCTTGTGTGTGTATACACACGAGAGGCGTCTCGGCTCGTTGTATAGCTGTCACCGGTAAATTTCTGACGTGATCCTATGTACGCTCCACGTATATATACATAGCTACCGATGGGGCGATGGATTCTCTGTACCAAGTTGAGGCGAAGTCGTGGTCGGACCAGATGGCGCGTCCACGAGTCAATATAGCACTTTGTCCTCCAGCCCCGATTTCTCCACACCCTCTCACAAACGACACGAGCGTTTAACCGCAATAGCTCTCGCACGATTTTCACCGAGGCCACAAAAGTGGCAAACTCTTACGTCATTCCTACTCGTAACTATTTCAAATTTTTTCACGATAAAATAAAATAAAATTTTATTGATAAAATTTAAAAAAAAACCGGAGGAAAATGTTGAAATACAGCAACCAGCTTATGGATCCCACATTTATACTTTTTTTTATTTTTATGGATATTTCGTTCGGTTACTGTTGAGCTTAATGTTGAAGTGTCTACAAAAAATAAAAATAAATCGTTGTTCTATTGTTCTTTTTTATTTTTCCTCAATGTATTTTCAAACGATGAATATTTCCAATGAAATCGGCCTCTCTTTACTCGCAAAAGAAGATTTTTTTTTAATACGAGATTTTTTATTCAAAAAGCGTTCTGGAAATTCCGTTGCAATAAAAAAAAAACACCCACAAAAGTTCGCAGCCATTGGAATGTGATTTTTTCGTTTTTTTCGTTTTTTGTTTGTTAGTTTTCACCGAGGCCACAAAAGTGGCAAAGTCTTACGTCATTCCTACTCGTAATTATTTTCAATTTTTTCACGTATAATGGCGCGAAGAAAAAAATTGCAGAAGTGTCTTTTAATTTATTTAAAAAATAAAAACAAGATCGGTAGGAAAAAGTTTAGATACAGCAACGAGCTTATGGAATCTACATTTATGCTTTTTTTATTTTTGATGGATATTATACTCGGTCACTGGTAACCTCGATATCGACGAGAATAAAAAAAAATCAAATAAATCAATGTTTAATTGTTTCTTGATATTAGTTTCGTTCTTCCTCAATATTTTGCCAAACGATGCATGTTTGTAATAATTTCGACCTCTCTTTAGTCACAAACGAAGAAATTTGACACGTGAATTTCTTTCATTCGAAAATCGTTTAAAAATATTGTTCCGATAGAAGAAAACATGTAAAAGTTCGCAGCCATTGCAATGTGAGTTTTTTGGTATTCTTTTTTTTCATTTTTTACTGAGGCCACAAAACTGGCGAACTCGTACGTTATTCCTGCTCGTAACTATATCGAATTTTTTTCGCGATCGAATCACAAAAGTGTCTTCTGTGTTATTTATAAAATTAAAAAGAATATCCACAGTCAAATGTTTAGATACAGCAACTACCTTCTGGATTCTACATTTCTACGTTATTAATTTCTGATGGATATTACAATCGATCGCTGGTAAGCTCGATATTGACGCGCATGAAAAAATAAAAAATGACAATAGATCGATGTTAAATTGTTCGTCGATATTAGTTTTGTTCTTCCTCAATATTAATACAATTTAAATCTCCCTTTTCGCGCAACCTACACTGAGAAAAAAAACTGATTGAATCAAAAGACTATATTGGTTGATTCAAATAAATGTACTGTTGCGGAGTGCCACCGATATATGAGATTGTTACAATACTATAAAATATTGGAAAATGTGATTGATTTAAATGACATATTATTTTTTTTTTGAAAAAGCTCTTCTGTACTCTGAATATCTACAATATCCTTCAAATAAAATTGTATTCTATTGAAATAGTTCTATATACAATCCATAGACGTATTGGATGAAATAATTAAGCGGTTGCTACGACATTTTTTATTTAGTACACAAATATAATCAATAGAATTAATAATTTCGACATTTTTTATTTAGTACACAAATATAATCAATAGAATTAATAATTTCGACATTTTTTATTTAGTACACAAATATAATCAATAGAATTAATAATTTCTTTACTACATCGAAACGAATATGACATGGGACATAAGTTTTTCAATTTGTTTTAAATCTTAAATAAAAAGTGGTTCAAGTAGATTTTCGGTTCGCGCTACGCTTACGAGAAACGAGCGCGCGTGCGGCATCTAGCGGTTACTCCGAGAACTACGGGTTTCCTCACACCTATAATTTCGCTGGCGCTCTGCCATGATTTGGTTGAAATTTTTCAACCAAATGCGCAAGAAACAAATTTTATTTTCGCCTAATTTTTTAACCAATTCAGACATTTGCTTAATATTTTTCAATCAAAATAAAATATTAATATTTTAACGAATAATGTACTTGGAAATCAACATCGTATATGGTGAAAAAATAAAATAACATATTTACTCAAGAGAAATTTTATCCGAATCAAACAAGCGAAAAAACATTATTCTTGTGTACTCGAATCAACAATATTCATGCTATGAATTGAAACGCTTTTTTTGTTCGTTGCAGAAAATGCATTCAAAACTATATAATTTGTTCGCGATAATTTTTTATATAGTCTCAATAATATATTGTTCTCGGCTAACAATATATCTATTGAATGAAAAAAAACTTCTAATTTTATCATGTCATTAAAGTCAATAGCGTTTTGTTTGGATTAATAAATCCGATTATTTACACCAACAATTTTACAATTGAATCAACGAAATATCATTCAATAACACCAATGACATTGGATCAGTGATTTTTTTTCTCAGTGTAGGAATGTCCACACCTGCTGTTTTTCCATTGTAAGATCCTTTTTAAATATCGTTGCGATAAAAAAGACACAAAAGTTTAGTTATTGTGAATTTTTCGGCGAGGTATCGAAAGAAATGTTTGTATTCCGAATATCTCAGGGATTCATGCGGGTTACCTAATGGACCTGGTCGTGTATGTGGATGCTGTAGGTACGTAGGAAGGATTGTGAGAGAGTGCAGAGCGAACGAGTGGACTCTGTAACGATCTTTGCTCCGATACGAGGAGAGAAGTGCATTTGTGTTACTCTCTCTCTCTCTCTCTCTCTCTCTCTCTCTCTCTCTCTCTCTTTCCCTGTCCCTCCGATAAATGGAATTTCTCCTGGATTCTCGTATGAGAGCGGAAAGGAGGGAGATAAGAAAAGAGAGAGAGAGAGGAGGCAGAAATATGTGCGGTGAGCCGCAGCCTCTCTGCTTGCAGCAGCTCGTCTGTCGCGAGAGTAGAGACGAGGAGGAAGGTACGAAGGTAGGAAGGAAGAAAAGGTACGAGACTCTCTGCTGGGGAGTCGCGAATCGCGCGATCACGAGAGAGAGAGAGGGAGGGGGAGAGAGAGAGAGGGGAGAGAGAGAGAGAGAGAGAGAGAGAGAGAGAGAGAGAGAGAGAGAGAGAGAGAGAGAGAGAGAGAGAGAGAGAGAGAGAGAGAGAGAGAGAGAGAGAGAGAGAGAGAGAGAGAGAGAGAGAGAGAGAGAGAGAGAGAGAGAGAGAGACAGAGAGAGAGACAGAGAGAGGGAGGGCGGGAGGGAAGGAGAGAGAGAGAGAGAGAGAGAGAGAGAGAGAGCACGGCATATTCGTCTCCCCCTCTGGCTCTCCCCCTGAAGCCCTCCTCCTCCTCCTCTTCTTCTTCTTCTTCTTCTTCGATGCCGCCACGTTGACTCGAACGCCCGCGATATCTCGACCAATCGAATCACGCTCTCGGCTCCGCCTTTTATCATTATTTTACTTGTTTTCCCTCTGCTCCACCCTCATTGGATGACAGTTCTCCGAGTGCTCCCCCGCCGCTTGCCTACCCGCTCGTAGCAAAATCAGAAAAAAGAGGAAAAGAAAAAAAAACGAGAAAAAACTGCGGCACTCCCGCGTCCCTCTCCTTCTGTTCCAGCCCTCCCCGTCTCTGCGCCACGTGTGCTTTTTCCTCTCTTCTCGTGCACAATCCGTCGCCACTGTACCAAGCCGCAGCAGCTCACGTCCTATCTCCCTTGTCACCCTGTGCGGGTACTCGGTTTCAGGCCCATAATTCACCTACCTATACATCTATACGGACTGCCATGGAGATCGCTGAAAATCTCCCGGATTCTAACTCGAATACTTTGAGGCTTATTTTTTTTTTTCGAAAAGCTGCAACCAAGCTTCACGCGAAATTCCATGTATATGGTGACTGTTTTTGTTTGGAAAAAATGGCGAACGAGACGAACGGTCTCGTTCAGCGACATCGATGCAGTTTCGTTGCTTGGGTCACAATTGTAGTATTTGGTTGAAAATTAATTGAAAAAGATTGCGAATTACCGTTTGACTCACTGAATAACGCTATTTTTAGACGATAATTAACGATGTTAGGTGTGCAGTATCTTTTGAATATTGTCGAAGATTTTACGGATTAAAAGTCGTCGAATTCAAAGTCCTTTTTTTTTGAAGAATTATTTTAACGATTTGTCGGCAAATTGAAAATCTTTTTTTTTTAACAAATCTCTTTACGGATTAAAGGTCGTGAAATTAAAAAGCGTTTTATCGAACCGAATTATTTTATAGATTTGGCCGTCAAATTCAAGTGGATTTTTCGAAACGAATTGTTTTGCAATTACCGCAGTTATTTTATTTGAAGCTAGTTGATAAATGAGATGTTCGGGAATTATTTGAGGCCGTCGTGTAGTGTGAAGGCCGTTTTTTGAATGCTTTTTTGGGGATTTTTTATTCTGACAAACCATTAAAATAAAATAATTTATAAATTGTATATCATTTTTATTAACATTTAAACAAATTTTGTGAATTTTTTGAAGTCATTATATAGAATATAGTCGGAGATACACCGCCAAACAGGAACACATATATAAAAAGAGGTGCTCCACTGCTGCTACGATTTCGGCCGTTCTGCTTATCTGAAATAAAAAAACCACATGCAAGTTTAATCGTGAGAGTTGAGGCTCTACATGGAACTAAAATAAAGTTAGAATTCCAAAAAAAATTGTTTTTTTTACGCTTTAGAAAAAAAATTCAATTTTTCGTATTTTTTTGGGGTCTATATGGCTGATAAAAAGAAAACTAACGAAGCAATCTTAATTATTTTAGTTCAACTTGTAGTTATATGTGTACTAAAGATGCTGTATAAATTTGAGCAGAACCAATCAAATAGTTTTTGAGATATCATGGCAGGAGTTTGAAAAAATCGTGTTTTGAGAAAAACGCGTTTGAAAGTTGTTGTATATAATTCAAAATAAAAAAATGGTCTCACCATCAATCTGTTATGCCTGGACCATAGAGTACACCTTCCTCTTCTTCAAAGAATTCATGCGAGGCCATTTTCTCTTCTTTTGGTCTGACACACTAGACGACCCCCCTAAGATTGTTCAACTGAAGGGTCGCAAGAATGGAGGTCCAAAATTTGGGGAATCAAAGCTACCGGAATTAAAAAATCTTTACTTTTTAAAAATTACTTTACGCATCAAAGGTCGTCAAATAAAAAAGCGTTTTATCGAAATGAATTGTATTACAGATTAAAGGTCGTGAAATTTAAGTCGATTTTTCGCAACGAATTTTTTTCCAATAACCGCAATTATTTTATTCGAAGCTACTTGATAAATGTGATTTTCGTGAATTATTCAAGATTCCCCAACTGAAGGATCGCAAGAATGGAGGTCCAAAATTTGGGGAATAAAATCTAATTGAATTTTAATTCAATTAGATTTTTATAAATAAAGAATTGTTAAATTCTTTATTTATTTTAAATGTATATTAAATTACAATGTATATTAAATTCTTTTTTTCGAAACTGATTTTTGAAGTAACCGCCATAATTTTACGTAAACGTACTCGCTGTATGCGAAGATTTTTTAAAGATTTTTAAACCGAAGGGTAGTACGAACGGAGGGTGGAGACAGTCTGCTGTGACAGACGGACATTGACGGGGATGACGAGATTACAAGGGTTGGTAGCCCTAAAATGAAACTTTTTCGTCGCGAACGTTCTACAGAGGCAGTGGACACGAAAAACCTGCAATCGTTTTTACATTAAAAGCCTCAAACATTTCACAGGACATTGAAAAAGCCGAAAACTGTAGGCATTTAAAAAATGCATCGCAAAATCATTGACTGTTGCTTGAATGCAATTAGAAAATTGCAAAAAAGAAACCATTATGCATGCGATGCAATTATAAAATGAATAAAAAAATGTTGAAAATGTTATTTCTCGAACATTATATTTTGCAGTAAAAAGTCGACTAATTTTCGCCGGACACTCGGATGAGTGAATAAAAATGTGGCAGGTGACGAACTGTGTCGAATTTGACAAGAAAAAAAAAAACTTTGGAACAATTTTATTATTCACGATACGAGGTTGCGTGGAGGGGGTAATGGAAAGGGAGACGGTATAGGCCAGTGGAAAAGTCATATATGCACCGCACGATCACAACGCGCGCGGTTCTTTCATCGCGCGCGCATTCCACCTCATTGTATGTATATCGGCCACGTTCGCGATTTTTTTTTAGTTTTTTTTTACGCCTTCGTATATACATATATACGCGCCATACGGCAGACAATGTATATTAAAGTCGCCGGGTCAAGAACGCACGAGCGAACATTGCATTGAATGCCCGATCCTGTTATATACGTACCGATTGGAGCTCGGAGAAATATTCGAAAGACAGTCTTTATTCTTGTCGTATTTTTTTTTGTGAATCTTCTTTTCTCGCCTCCCTCGGGCTTCAACGACGATGACTTCGTTGCGAATAAGAATCATTGAAAGCAGAGTGTTGGCGAAAAAACAACACTATTCGAATATTGAAACCCATTTTCCAGCAATATTGTAAATTGTCAGCATTGAAAATAAAAATTCATCACAAAAAAAGATATTTCTCCGAAGATTTATCAAAATTTGGAGCAATTTAGTTAAGATTGATAAACGAGAGTAGTGGACTCGCTGTCGGTGTGCGCCTGCGGTGATTTTCCGTGTCGAGCAGTATTTGAAAACTACTAAAAGTTGCTAGAGTAATTCTCACAACAGACTCAAGCTTTCGAGTGTATTACGGCACAGTCTGGAATTGACATAGGCACTATCTACAAGTGAGGTACCCTTCAATTCCAGGCACTATCTGGAACTGAGATAGCTCTCAATTCCAGGCGCTATCTGGAACTAGTACCCCTCAATTTCAGGCACCATCTGAAGCTGACGTAACCATCAGTTTCAGGCATTAACAGCATCGATCTGGACTAGTACTTGGATGGGTGGCAGCTCCGCTGCGCACTGGCTCGCGTTTAAAAACTAGTAAAAGTTACTAGCATAATTATCAAACCCAAGCTTATGAGTGTGTCTCAGCACTTTATGGAATTGAGATAAGCCTTTGAGATAAGCCTTATTTCAGGCACTATCTACAATTGAAATGACCCTCAATTCCAGGAACTATCTGGACTTGAGATACTCCATAATTCCAGGCACTATCTGGACTTGAGATAGCTCTTAATTCCGGGTCCTATCTGGAACTGGGATAACCCTCAATTTTAGTCTCTATCTGGAACCGAGATAACCCTTAATTTCAGGCACTATCTGGAGCCGCTATAGAATTCAATTAAGGGTTATCTCGGTTCCAGCGGTTCGGTAGACGCTATGTGGAATCGCGAAAGCTTTTACATCCAGGCAGTACCTGGAATCGACGTAACCCTACATTTTAGGCACTATCTGGAATCTAAATACCCCTCAATTTCAGGCACTATCTGGCACTGAGATAACCCTTGATTTCAGGCACTATCTGGGAGTCACGTAACCCGCAACTGCAGGTACTATGTGGAATTGAAATACCACGCAATTCCAGGCACCATCTGGAATTGACGTAGCCCTCAATTCCAGGCACTATCTGGAACTCACGGAACCCGCAATTGCAGGTACTTTATGGAATTGGAGTACCACGTAATTGCAGGTACTTTATGGAATTGGAGTACCACGTAATTCCAGGTACCATCTGGAATTGACGTAGCCCTCAATTCCAGGCACTATCTGGAACCGCTAGCTCCCAATTCCACGCACCATCTGGGACTGACGTAACCCGCAATTCCGGGCACTATCTGGAATTGAAATACCACTCAATTCCAGGCACCATCTGGAATTGACGTAGCCCTCATCTCCAGGCGCTATCTGAAACTGATAGCTCTCAATTCCACGCACTGTCTGGGACTGACATAACCCGCGATTCCGGGCATTATCTGGACTTGAAATACCACTCAATTCCAGGCACCTTCTGGAACTCTGATACCCCTCGATTCCAGGCACTACACTGAGAAAGAAAATCATTGATCCAATATCATTGGTGTTCTTGAATGAAATTTCGTTGATGCAATTGTGAAATTGTTGGTGTAAATAATCGGATTTATTAGTCCAAACAAAACGCTATTGACTTTAATAACATGATAAAATTGAAAGTTTGTTTTCATTCAAAAGATATATTGTTAGCCGAGAACAATATATTAATGAAAGTATCTAAAAAATTATCGCGAACAAATTATATAGTTTTGAATGCATTTTCTGCAACGAACAAAAAAAAGTATTTCAATTCATAACATGAATATTGTTGATTCGAATACACGAGAAAAATTGAATTTCGCTCGTTTGATTCAGATAACATTTCTATTGAGTATATATGTTTTTTTTCACTATATCTGATATTGATTTCATTATTCGTTAAAATATGAATATTTTATTTTGATTGAAAAATATTCAGCAAATATCTGAATTGGTTAAAAAATTAGGCGAAAATAAAATATGTTTCTTGCGCATTTGGTTGAAAAAATTCAACCGGAACATGGCCGAGCGCCACCGAAATGACAGGTGCGAGGAAACCCGTAGTTCTCGGAGTAACCGCTAGAAGTCGCACGCGCGCTCGTTTCTCGTAAGCGTAGCACGAACCGAAAATCTACTTAAACGCCGGAGAAACTCTAAAGAGTATCGCTTCTTGGCCTGTAGCTAATATCAGAGTGTAGATCTGTTCTTATCAGTTGAATATCTGATATTCTCTCCATGGATATTCCATTGGATATCTGACATTTTCTCCACTATCATCGTGGATGATCATTTTCATGCTCATTTTTTATTTAAGATTTAAAACAATTTGAAAAACTTACGTCCCATGGCATATTCGTTTCGATGCAGTAAACAAATAATTAATTCTATTGATTATATTTTTGTACGAAGTAAAAATGTTGCAGCAACCGCTTAATTATTTCATCCATACATCTACGGACTGCATTAGAATGATTTCGATAAAATATCATTTTATTTGAAGGATAATGTAGATATTCAGAGAACAGAAGAGCTTTTTCATTAAAATAATATCTTATTCAAATCAATATTTCATAGTATTGTAACAATCTCATATATCGGTGACACACTTTATTTGGATCATCCAATATATTTTTTTGATTCGATTTTTTTTTCTCACTGTATCTGTAATTGAAATATCCCTCAATTCCCGACAAATTCGAATGAAACCCACTTGCCATTCAGCCCAACACCGTTCTCCACTCGCCCCGTGCAGCCAACTTTTCGCTCCCAAACATCCGGCCGTATTCACAAGCAACGATCCAACCGTCAGAAATATCCCCGCTCCGTTAATGATTGCGAAAGAATAATAATTCCGCAGGGCGGGTGTCGGAGACGACGAGATTCCAGCGAATTGGGATAGCGATTTGTTCGAAAAGCAATATAGTGTCGAGGGTGGGTCACCCCTTGCCGGGGTGCGGTGATCGTTGGGTGGGAGCGATCGGCGAGAAACACTCTCGCAGAAGGAAACGATGAGAGCAGCAGGAGAGCACCCTTTTCCCCAAAATTTGCATGAGGTATTAAAGCACGGTAGCTGGCTGACGTTCAGTGCGGGGGAGGATGGAGATAGTCGATGTTTGCCGACAGCGCGAGTCTGTCGTCCGCTCGCGATCAAAGGATCTCTGTGCCCGATTCCTCCCTCATCTTGCCATATATATATATATCTATCGTGTACATATATCTATCAGTACGTGTCTAGCTATCACTCTCTTTTGACTTTAGTCGTGGAAGCTTGCGGAAACTCGTTTGATGATTGTCGATGCGACGATCCGTGTGCCCCCCCCCCCCTTCCAGTCTGCGGAGCAACTTGACTCTAGCTCTCTTGCCTTACTTCCCAAATTTTCTCTCGTCTATCGCTCTTCCGTTTACTCACTCATAAGATCCACCCCCGCAATCTCAAAGTTTCGCGGCATTCAAGTTCTCTCTTTCATTCGCCCCCCGCCCCTCTCTCTCACTCTCTCTCTAGACATCAAAATAATTGTCTATATGTACATATGTATATTTACGTAAGACAGGATCATTCGCCGTGTGATGATAAAACTTTTCTCCTCCTCGCCGCGTGCGCTCAGGTCGACGCGGATTTCCATTATTCATTCTTTCGTCTGTTGTGACTCTTGGCGAATGAATGTTCACTGCTCATCCTGCGAGTAGAGACGGTGAATAAAGGATTATCGAAACTACACAGGTGCTTCGGCAGGAATGTTTACGTGTGCTCTTGTAAATTACGAAAACACAGCAATTGGCATCAAAGGAGGAAGGTGCGAATACACGCAGGTACATTCTTACGGCACATTTCCAGAGTGAAGAGAGAGAGAGAGAGAGAGAGAGAGAGAGAGAGAGAGAGAGAGAGAGAGAGAGGGAGAGAGAGAGAGAGAGAGAAGAGTTGAAGAGTGGAAGGGGATGCGAAGCGTACAATTGACGAAAAAAAAGACCATCGCAATGATCGAAAATTCTTATAAAGTAAACGTATCACGTATGAATGTCTACATCTCGTTGATGTAGCTCGTGAAGAGAACGACACGTTCGATAATTTCGTAGTGTCGTTTTCCCCGTGCCCCCCTTTGCTCCGTTGCCTGTCTCTCTCCCCCTGTCAACCCCCCTAAGGCTCTCAGGCCGAATTAAATGATTAACGAATTCTGCGGCGGGCATTCATCAAACTCTTAATTAGCAAAGAAAGGCTCAAACGAGACGTGGGCACGTGACTAAGCATCCTTCATCAGGTGGCTTCTCGTCATCGTGTTGTTCTCCATCTTCGAGAACAGGGGGTGCACACATTCGCGTATGGCTATAAAGCACACACACGCG
>OZ023321.1:14011326-14141326 GCA_964007375.1 Ophion obscuratus | reverse complement strand
GAGATGCATTCCTTCGGTGCATTGCTGCATTATTATCCGGCATCTAGTTCAAGAGGATACATCTACATCGAGAGCTTCCGTCCGCTGCGGCCGTACAACAGCTCATTTATGCTCGCCGAAAAAGGGGCTGTTGCAACAAGTAGCGCATGGGAAATGATTGACTTACGCGTTAATTTGTTATCCTTTTTTTGGCGTTTAAAGTATATTGAATTTTATATGGTTTTTAAGAGTAAATTGAATTTTGTTCAGTTTTTGAAAGTAAATTAAATTGTGTTCAATTTTTGAAACTGATTGAATTTAGTTTAATTTTTTTAAGTAATTGAATTTCGTTCAATTTTTAAAACTTATTGGATTTTGTTTAATTTTTTCAAATGATTGAATTTTGTTCAGTTTTTTAATTAAATTGAATTTTTATAATTTTTTGGAAGTACGTTTAATTTTGTTTATATTTAAGGGCGGGGTAAAGTATTTAATTTTTTTTCATTTTTTTATAATTTTTTAAATAAATGCATAATATATCAAGAATATTGTGTTAAAATTTCAAGTCGATCGGAGTAAAATTGACGAAGTTATGAGTATTTGAGCGTCTATTGCTCCATGCCGTTCTCTTCTGCGTTTTTCAAACCGTTTTTCTGAGACTTGTCATATTTGAAGTCCGTGTGCACGATAACTCAAAATCTACTGGACTAATTGCTTTGAAATTTTGCACAGTACTTCTTCACATAATTCACCAGGTATTGTCAAGAGCTTTTTTGTTTTTTTTTTAATAATTACTAATTTTTCAACAACAAATTAGCCGATTTTTTTAGCGAAAATCGGGTTTTTGGCTCCCAAGTGCTACGAAAAATGGAACAATCGAAAAAAAAATCCTCCCGTCATTACCTCGAGAAACATCTCCTTTAACAAATGCATTTTGATTTTTTTGTTTCAAATGATTCTGTTGCGAGTTATGGTGCACACCGCAAACCAACTTTTTTTCGAGGCGCCTCCAGGGTTTAATTTTCACTCGCTCAATTTTGAATATTTTGTAATGCAAATTTAGGAGAATGTTGTTCAAATGTTACTTTATTATATGTAAATTTTTCAATAAACGAACACTATTCGTTACGCCAAAAAAAAAACTTAAAAACATGCCTTTTTTTCGCCGAATTAACTTTACCCCGCCGTTAAAAAGTAAATTGAATTTTAATAGTTTCTTAGAAATAATTTTTGGTGGCTTGGACGCATACCGGACAAGCGATTTCGAAATAGAGAAACACGTGTTTTAAGGGACCAGTCCACTTTGAGAATTCAAAAAAATGGAAAGCAAGCAATACTTGAATAAATCGATGATGATGAGCAATCAGATGGGATTTTGTACGGTGCAGGAATTGCCGATTGAGTTTAGGTAAGAGTATTTCATAGTATAAACTTCAAACGCTTTTATCGAAACAACGTTTTCAAAATCTAGCTCCATCGTATCTCTAAAACTGATAAACCGATTCTCTTGAAATTTGAACCATATATTGTAAACATGATTTGCAACAAAATGACCCTCGATGGTTTCAAAATTTCGATTTTTACTCTTTTGTTTTGCGTGAAACTGCGAAAAAAACACGTTTTTAAAATACATTTTTCGTTTTTCATCTGACATCTTTCATTTTTTGATAAAAATTTATATCCGAGGGTCATTTTGTAGCTGATATCATACTGATTCTAATGGACTTTGATTTTTTTGTTTCAGACAAGCCGTTGCCGAGTTCTGACGGAGCCACCTAGCCCATCTATTTTTGAAACGTTACATCAAACTATAGTTTTTAGACTTAAAAATGAATAGAAAAGAATTAAAAAATTTTGTTTGATGTATTTCAAGACTTTATTTATCAAGCCCATCAACTTTTATATTAATATCTTTTATAAAATCCTAAAAAAAAATCGCAAAAATATCCTTTTTTTCGTGGCTCCAAAGTGGACTGGCCCCTTAAATAGATTTTGTTTTGAATAAATATATATAGTTGAAATAAATAATTGCAATAGTAGAATGCAATAGAAAAAATTTGATTTCACGAAAAATCAGGTTCATTGGAATTTTTTTAAATCAAAGATGGTTATTTAATATCGGTAGAATTAAAGGTTACTTAATATCGGTAGAATTGTTCTGCTAGTGTAAAAGCCCAAAATGGTGTTCGAGAAAAACATTGAAAAAAAATGAAAAAAAAAAAAAAAAAAAAAAATCACGAAACAGCCATCAAATTTATTGCAACGAATAACAATACCATGCTGGAAAATTGAACATTGCTGGGGTGCGATCCGATGAGAAAAATCGGTGCTGAAATTTTTTACGGTAAAAATAAAACATCGCAAATCTCGCGGGTTATTGCTGGTGCAGTGCCGGGTCGTCGTGATTCCCGAGAGCCTATCTAATAATGGCGAAACGACATCGGTGCAGACGACACTCCGTCGTATCTTTACATAAAAAGTGCTAATACCGGAAGGTATTACGGCCATATTATACCACGTTTTTGGCTATAAGTTACACGATATTTCGGTAAAGCAAGTAGAGCCCGGGGCACACCGGAGACCGGAACTGTGAGACCGGGCAGGGTGCCTTTTCCTCTTGGCCCTTTCGGAGCCTCGTGACACCCACAGATGTCGTCGACGTTCCTCCTCCCGTTCTATAAAATCGTACGAGGTATTCCGTAACGAGACTTTCTCCGAACGTTACAGGCTGGACATTCTTATTCCGAAATAACACTTTTATTCGACGGGTGCCATATTTCCCAAAAATATTAACTATAGCGAAGCCGGCAAAAAACCAGCGATCGTTCCATTCTTTTTTAAGGGGTCATATATACAGTTAACATTTTCGAAAAATCGATTTTTTAATTTTTTTTTTCGTAATGTACATATATTTGAGTACACACACAGAAAATTTCTTGTCAATCGGGCGAATATTCTCGAAGTTACACGCACATTTGTAATTACGTGTCAGAGCGTTCGAAAGTGCTTTTGAAACTTTAGACGCGTTTTTCTCAAAACGATGTTTTTAAAGTCGGTGAGCAAGATTTCTCAAATTTTAACACAAACATTTCAAGCATATTTTTTTAGTAATTAATCGAAGGTTTTTTCTTACCGATAAATATTTTTCCTTTTATAAATAATTTAAGGCCTACATTTTTGCCAAAAGATCGATTTTTTTAGAAGCCGCCATTTTGTCAAAAAATATCATTTTGCTTATTTCTTCAATCAATTACAAGATAATCCCTTATATTAACGAAATATTTTTGGTTTTTTTCATTTCAGGTGATCCTTTCAAAATAATTATTTTTGCAAATAAATTTTTTTTTAAATACAGTTGAAAATTACCATGATATGTGTATACATTTTTACGTTAATAGATTTAAAGGTCTTCTAAAGAAAAATTCTTGAAAAATCGATTTTTTTCGGCTTTTCGACTGCATATAACGCCTTAAATATTGATACAAAATCACTTGGATCAACGAAATTCTTCAGATGGCCAACGAAATTCAGTTTCCTTAAGACGAAAGACTAAAATATTTGATCATATCAAGTATTCGTTAGTTCGATGGAAAAAATAGTCCTTAAAACAACCGATTATTCGATTTTTTTCAATCAATAATTCGTTGGCATCCCTCCATGACGAATCCAGTCAGCTCAGGCTGTTTTTTCTTCAGTCTTATTCAACAGAAATCTTGCGAAATTTCTGTTATCAGCAAATGAAGCAAGTGGCACTGGGTGCTGGGCTGGATGAATATTTGCAAAATCGGGTAAAAGGGACATATTCATCAGAAATGAAATATTCGGTCATTTCTAACAAATAATAAATAATAAAAAGTAGCAAGTAGTGACAAATAATAAATATTGAAGAATAATACAAAATACGGAATAATGAAGAATAATAACAAATAATAAATATTGCAGAATAATAAATAATGAAAAATAATGAAAAATAATCAGTCATTTTTGATGCCCGGTCCCATTGTTTTCTAACAGTCTTCTATTCGCTCAGAGTTTACATATTTTTATTATATTTCGTTGGGAAATCACCTTGCTGGAATAGTCTGGTGATTATAATACATTCTAATGTGTGATCTGGGCCACATACATGCATATGGTGTCCCTCTTATCTTTGCTACCCGAAATAACTCGGTAATTATCGACGTCACAAAAAAATGTTCCAGAGAAAAGTTGTACGGTGTGAAGGGGTCCGTCAACGGCGACCAATTTTTTTTTTTTTTTTTCGGTGGAGGTGCTGACGCACAGTGAAGGTCACCTCCCCTTTTTTAAATGAAATGGTACCTTTTTTTTCAACCATCTTGAGCACCTCAAGCCGCCTAAAAAGCATTCGGGTATCAAAGTCGTTCAAGATCACCTATTATCTCGTACCTTTTTATCGAAAAATCTTTTTAAAAAACATATCATTCCATTTAAAAAAAGTGGAGGTGACCTTCACTGTGTGTGAGCGCAGTGAAATAGAAATCTAAATATCTCGGATCACTACCAAATATTTAGATTTGTATTTCACTGCGCTGGCACACAGTGAAGGTCACCTCCACTTTATTAAGTGAAATGGTACCTTTCTTTCAACCATCTTGAGCACCTCAAGCCGCCTAAAAAACATTCGGGCGTCAAAGTCGTTCAAAATCACCTATTATTTCGTACCATTCTATCTAAAAATCTTTTAAAAAAACGTACCATCCAATTTAAAAAAGTGGAGGTGACCTTCACTGTGCGTCAGCGCAGTGAAATAGAAATCTAAATATCTCGGATCACTACCAAATATTTAGATTTGTATTTCACTGCGCTGACACACAGTGAAGGTCACCTCCACTTTTTAAAATGAAATGGTACCTTTTTTTCAACCATCTTGAGCACCTCAAGCCGCCTAAAAAGCATTCGGGGGTCAAAGTCGTTCAAGATCACCTATTATCTCGTACCATTCTATCTAAAAATCTTTAAAAAAAACGTACCATCCAATTTAAAAAAGTGGAGGTGACCTTCACTGTGCGTCAGCGCAGTGAAATAGAAATCTAAATATCTCGGATCACTACCAAATATTTACATTTGTATTTGACTGCGCTCACGCACAGTGAAGGTCACCTCCACTTTTTTTAATGGAATGGTACGTTTTTTTTTCAACCATCTTGTGGAGCATCTCAAGCTGCATAAAAAACATTAGAGGCTCAAAGTCGTTCAAGGTCATTCAAGGTCACATATTAAAATGAAATACACATCTAAATATCTCGGATCACTACGGTCGGTTTGCTGACTCGGATTACAGCAACGGCGAATAATCACTACGGTCGGATCACTACGGTCAGGAGGTGATCAAGGAGGTGAATGACCTTGAACGATTTTGGTTCCCCAATGTTTTTTATGCGACTTGAGGTGCTCCACAAGATGGTTGAAAAAAATGTACCATTCCGTTTAAAAAAGTGGAGGTGACTTTCACTGTGCGTCAGCGCCTCCACCGAAATAAAAAAATTGGTCGCATTTGATGGCCCCCTTCACACCGTACAACTTTTGTCTGGAACATTTGTTTGTGACGTTGATAATTACCGAGTTATTTCGGGTGACAGAGATAAGAGGGACACCCTGTATATGCGATCGTGTAGCGCTACAAGATTCTTCCCGTCTTTCTTGTCTTCGTCATTCCTCCTGAGACGGAAAAGAGGGCCCACCCATTACGAAGTGATGTTTACGAGGGATCTGGGAGGACTCATCTCTCCTGGACGTTTTTCGTTCTTTGTCTCTTTGTTACTTGCTCTTTTCATCTCTCCCCCTCCCTCTCTCACTCCCTCACGTTTTCTGTTAATCTTTCTTTTTCTTCTCATGTTCAGCGCGCAGCAAAGGCTCGAATTATTCGCCATTGCTGTGATAAATCGAAGACCCACTGAATATTCTCATTCGCGGACGATTTTTATACACCGAGTGCCATGTAGTCCTGTTCTCGCGGGTACAATTGTGCAGAGACTCGATGCTTACTCTTGGTGTAGGGGAAGTAGGGGCAAGACGGATACGCGGGGTAAGATGAATCATGAGCCTAGTTACTAATCGGGTTTGGTTCCTCATCCACCGGTGTTTCTAACAGAGGATGAAGAAAAACTAACAAATGATTCGAAATATATGGAAGTAAGATTATTCGAACTAAATACTGCACTGAGAAAAAAAAACCAATTGAATCAAAAAATTTATTGGTTGATCCGAATAAATGTGCTGCTGCGGAGTGCCAGCGATATATGAGATTGTTACAATACTATAAAATATTGGAAAATGTGATTGATTTAAATAACATATTATTTTATTTGAAAAAGCTCTTCTGTTCTCTGAATATCTACATTATCCTTCAAATAAAATTATATTCTATTGAAATCGATCTATATACAATCCGTACATTGACCAATCCACGTGTGGTTCGTTTTATTTGAACATGAACGTTAACGTTATCATCTTGTCCATACACTGAGAAAAAAAAACAATGATCCAATTTCAGTGGTGTTATTGAATGAAATTTCGTTGATTCAATTGTAAATTTGTTGGTGTAAATAAACGGGTTTATTAGCCCAAACAAAACGCTATTGACTTTAACCCTTCGAGTGCACACCTCCGCCGCCAACCTATAAGTGCATCTTGGGTCAATCTGACCCAAGGCATTTTTCAAATCGTTGTATTTCGGTAAATATGCATTTTTTTTTGTTTTTCTTTTAGACGTTTTTTGTAGTAAATTATGTATATTTTATGGTCTTAAATTTATTTTTTGACCAAAACAAAAATTAAAGGCCAAAACATTCGTTCAAAGTGGGGCATACTTTGAAAAATACGTTGAAAAATACTAAATACGAACGGTCAAAACGACCCAGTGTGCACTCGAAGGGTTAACAACATGATAAAATTAAAAGTTTTCTTTTCATTCAAAAGATATATTGTTAGCCGAGAACAATATATTATTGAAACTATCTACAAAATGATCGCGAATAAATTATATAGTTTTGAATGCATTTTCTGCAACGAACAAAAAAAGCGTTTTAATTCATAACGTGAATAATGTTGATTCGAGTACACAAGAAAAATTGAATTTCACTCGTTTGATTCAGATAAATTTTCTATTGAGTAAATATGTTATTTTATTTTTTTCACCAGATTCGATATTGATTTCCAAGTCCATTATTCGTTAAAATATTAATATTTTATTTTGATTGAAAAATATTAAGCAAATGTCTGAATTGGTTAAAAAATTATGCGAAAATTAAACTTGTTTCTTGCGCATGTGGTTGAAAACATTCAACCAAATCATGGCCGAGCGCCACCGAAATTATAGGTGTGAGGAAACCCGTAGTTCTCGGAGTAACCGCTAGAAGCCGCACGCGCGCTCGTTTCTCGTAAGCGTAGCGCGAACCGAAAATCTACTTAAACGCCGGAGAAACTACAGAGTATCGCTTATTGTCCTGTGGCAAAGGTCAAAGTGTAGTATCCGTTCTTATCAGTTAAATATCTGATATTTTCTCCATGGATATTCCATTGGATATCTGATATTCTCTCCACTATTATCGTCGATGATCATTCCAATGCTCACTTTTTATTTAAGATTTAAAACAAATTGAAAAACTTACGTCCCATGGCATATTCGTTTCGATGCAGTAAAGAAATAATCAATTCTATCGATTACATTTTTGTACGAAATAAAAAATGTTGAAGCAACCGCGTAATCATTTCATCCATACTGATATTATTTGAATATGATATTTCAAATAATGATATTATTTGAATTTTATTGAATGATAATGTAGATATTCAGAGAACAGAAGAGTTTTTTAAAATAAAATAATATGTTATTTAAATCAATCACATTTTCTAATATTTCATAGTATTGTAACAATCTGATATATCAATGGCACTTTTGGTGGTTTTTTTTTATTCTCATTGTACTTCCCCTACATACGAAAGAAGAAAGAGCGATTCCGTTTCTTCGGAGGCTTCCTCTTGTCTTTTTCTCTCGCTGGCTCGTCCTCATTGATCTCATGCTCGTTTGGACTGCATCTAGCTGCAAACGCTTGTAAAGCTGGGCAGGCGATACATTGTCAGAAAGGCTTGCAACGTTGGTCGCACGCGAGAAACCTCGCCAAGGAAGTTTGTTAGTTCGCGTATAAATAAAATCCCCACGGGACTAACAGTTTTGTTGAATAGACTTATGTTACGAGCTTCGTATACTCCATGCACGCTCGTGCGTCTAGGCGCATCTCCGTTTTTGCAATTAAAGCAAAACACGAAAGAATAGAGAGCCAAGAGCCATATCGTCTGGAGAAAAGATATTGTTGCCAGAGCCGTTTGCCCTTTAATGCTATTCGCGTTGGAGAAAAGAGCTGCATGGAGGCAGCCTGCACAACTCGCGGTCTCGGTCTTGGCCTCACTTCTCAATTAACGCAATTACCTGCTCCCTCGGCTAATTACCTATCATACGGAATTATTATTACGTGTATGTATAGCCACCCCCTCGTACCAACCTCATCTCTCCCGATGCAGGATCTCGACGCTCTAATGAACGTTATTAAGTGTTTTATGATTTTTCGATAAAACACAAACCCGTATCACGAGCGCGAGGGGACAGATACGCAATCAACTTTTAAGTCTCACCCTGTGCGATCCATGCACGGGATACTTCATCGTGTGCATTCCCCGTCTACGGGGTCCTGAATATGCATCGAGAATCATTTATTCATGAAAAGTTTATTTGAAGAAAAAAAAGTAGACTAGAAATGTTGCGATTTTTTTTTTTTTCGTCGACGAGGCTCCGGTCTCCTTGCACTAATTTTCACTCCATTCGTCAATGGACAATACGTTGTAACTCTATAGGGTATTCTTCCATTTGAGGTCACATGATAGAAATGTAGTAGGGTAATTCCGGGGGAGTTGGCCATAAAGGAAAGATGGAAATTTCACCTGTTACTGCTTAAGGGGCTATACCAGTGTGAATGCTGAACATTTGGGTGATTTTCGGGAATTTTTTGGAAGAAAAGTATTCAATCAAATGTTTCGGAAAATTAAGAATATATTTGGCTATATTTGACCTGTATTACGTAATTTTTTCATAGAAAAATATTAAGATCCAATCGACTTACGCGCTGCCTTCGGAGGCGCCAAAAAAAAGTTCCTCCACTGCTGACATGATTCCGGCCGATTGAGTAGCTGAAACCGTAAAAGGAAAAAATGTCGTTAAACTGGAGGGTATTTCCTGTACAATCACGTAGGATTTTCGAAAAATATAAAAATCTAACAAAATGGCGTAGTTATGAAAAAAGTCTGTTTTCTTTCCTATAAAATCGTCGTTTTTTTCAATGCTAAATCGTCAATTTTCATCCAATCAAAAATATCCTACGTCATTGTAGAGTAAATATATTTAAGATTACTCAGTTCAAATTTCAAGTCAAAAGGATAATTGCTCTTTGAGTTACAATGTCAGCAAATTTGAAAAATCTCATTTCGAGAAAAACGCGTTTAAAGATTTAACTATCGATTTTCGCAAGATGAAATGATATTGATATAAAGTATATAAATGATAATGATATTCTTGAAAGTATAAACTGTCGAAAAAGGCAAAAAAAATCGTTTTTTTGAAAGTGTCACACTGGTTAGCCCCTTAAGGGGTCATGTACAGTGAACATTTTCGAAAAATCGATTTTTTTAAATTTTATTTTCGTAATGTACATATATTTAAGTACACACAGAAAATTTCTTGTCAATCCGGCGAATATTCTCGAAGTTACACGCACATTTGTAATGACGTGTCAGAGCGTTCGGAAGTGCCTTTGAAACTTTAAAGGTGTTTTGATCAAAACTATGTTTTTAAAGTCGGTGAGCAAGATTTCTCGGAATCTGCTGAACCGATCAATCTCAAATTTTAACACAATCTTTTCAAGTATTTTTTTTAGTAATTAATGGAAGGTTTTTTCTCACCGATAAATATTTTCCATTTTATAAACAATTTGAGGCCTAAATTTTTGTCAAAAATCGATTTTTTTTATAAGCCACCATTTTGTCAAAAATTATTATTTTGCTTATTCGTTCGATCAATTACAAAATAATCCATTATATTAACGAAATATTTTTGGTTTTTTCATTTTCGATGATCCAGTCCAGAGATATCGTGCTCACCGCAAACGCCTTTTTTTAGAGGTGCTCCCGGAGATCAGCTATAGCAGCTTTCAAAATAATTATTTTTACAAATAAAAAAAGTTAAAATACAGTTAAAAGTTACCATAATATGTGTACAAATTTTTACGTTGATAGATTTAAAGGTCTTCTCAAGAAAAATTCTTAAAAAATCGATCTTTTTGAGCCTCCTGACTGTATATAACCCCTTAAGGGGTGACCCGCCTATCTTTGAGGGGTGGTTTCCTCCCGCACACACGTTTTTCCGCCAATATAAAAAAATACGTGCCCAATAGTGTTCAATGCTTTATCACATACACTACCGGCCAAAGCTTTCCGGACACTTCAGATAATTGCAAAACTTTCGATCACAGGCTAATTGCCAAATAATGTTAGAATAATATAGTTTGTTTAATTTATTATTGTTTTTCGTTTCATTCCGGTTCATGGACCACTTGTGGGTGAAACTGCAAAATCACCCCTCGACACGCGTTTCTTTAAGGGGTGGTTTCCCCCCTTAAAACCGCTTTTCCTTGTAAGCGATGTCTGTCTATTTCTGAAACATGCTCATTTTTTTCGCAGCTGTCATCCGTTTCTGACTTGAACGATCCCGCGAAAAACCAAATCGAGTTGTTACGATTTTCATCGACGAGGTTGCGGTCTCATTGCACTATTTTTCACTCCATTCCTCAATGGACAACAAATTGTAATACTATCAGGTATTCTTCCCTCTGCACTCGTATCAGTTCACTCCCTTAATAATGCAGTTTTCTGAATACCTTTATTTTTCAAAATTAAGGGGAGAGTAGGGGTTTCAGCGTGAAAAAAAACACTTTTTTACGATTTTTGTTTCATCTATATGGATAGAGTAAATTTATTGAAACCTTTTGTACATTGTTAAGTGTCATTTCCAGAACATTCCGTGAAATTTGTACGCGAAAATATCCACAAACAAGCCGGTGACGAAGCTTTTCCAAGAACGCCTTTGGAAAAACACGATTCGCGGTGTTCACTGTATCTCGGCTAGAAATTGTCTGAAATCAAGTACCATTAAAATTTAGTCAAAGTATCATCAAATCCTTCCCCCAACGGTCTTTGATAATTTTTATTTTCATTTCTAAATTTTTGGTGGTCATGTAAAGTGAAAAGTGCTATTTTTCACGAAAAATTCCGCCATTTTGGGGGTCGAAAAGCCCCTCAATGTAATAAAAATCTCAAACTAACCGTTGAGTGGAAGGAATTTTATATGTAGAAAGTGTGTACCAAGTTTGAAATAAATCGGTCATGTAGTTTTCAAATGGCAGTGAACACGGACTTCAAAAAAGTGGTTTCGAGACAAACACGCGGCACCGGCTTGTTTGTGGATATTTTCGCGTACAAATTTCACGGAATGTTCTTGAAATGACACTTAACAATGTACAAAAGGTTTCAATAAATTGACTCTATTCATACAGATGAAAAAAATTCCCAAAAAAGTGTTTTTTTTTCACTCTGAAACCTCTACCCTCCCCTTAATACAAACAAAATTCTTTTTTAATCTAAAACACACTCTCCTTCATTTTCCACAATGCTTCCATCTTTCTGGTCAACTTTGAAGGCCCCACCTCGAAAATTCACTCGTCCATGACAAGTGCAATTGAAAAACCCCATTATTTGTAGGATAACCCGATACGTTAAAAACGTAGCAGTCCGTTCGTTGTTTTTTCGCTGAAATAAAATTACCAAGGGTAAAAAAAGACCCCGAGTGACGTCCATCTATTTTGAAAACATTCTTATTTCTTTCCCTTGCCCTCACAATTGTCCAAACCAAAGGATGCCGCAAGGAGGGAGTTTTGAACCTCGTAATCCCCTCGAGGTCACGGAATTGCTCAATTGCCACTTACCGCGGGCCCTCTCGAGCCCAAAATTCACACGAATTAAAATGAAAGCCGGAAAAACTGGGTTGTAAATCGAGAGAAAAAAAAAGCAGACGCTCGGAAAACGAGGAAGATCTCAGGGGTGCCGATTGGCCTGCGATCATTGAAGTCGATAACGAGTAGCGGAAGAGCACGAAACGCTCGCCGCTCTATTCGAGGCCGGAAGTTATATATATTATTTTTATTTTATTCCTTTCGAAGCGAAGAGATGGAGCGATACTCCGGAGTTACGTGTCGTCGAAACGAGGGAGAGAGGTCGCCCGCGATTATACGTTGGTGTGTCGTTTTCCGTCACCCTGTCGTTTGCCAAGTCGACAAGCAGGTGAGATTTCGTGGGCCCCGCGATATGTGGTTTCCTTCCACCCTCCCCTCCCCCCTCCCAGGTCTCTCTTTCTCTATCGAGATGGGGCACGCGCCTCTTCGTTGCCCCCAGGGCCAATATAATAAGCTGCCTTCACCAGCTACCTCGCCTTCCTCACTGTCCAGCCATGACGACGTTGTCGTTTCTTCCCCCCTTCGAGGCCCTCGTGTCATCGTCACGGCCATACGCCGATAGCACTGTCACGGTCACTTTCACAGTTCTCGTCGTCACGGCAGGCCTGGCCACGTCCACAATGTTGCCCCGAACGAGCACCGGCCAATTTGGATAGATCGCCGATAGACCAATGCAGATAAAGTTCCGCCGACGAAACGGTGATGCTTATGAACATGTACGTGTCTGCGGATAAATACCTGGCTCTCGACCGTAAACGTCGCAAGCGACAGGTGCATAGTTCTTCAGCGTGACCGGTGGAGTATGCGGACACCCGGTCGAACCGCATCTTTTGTCCCCGGATATCCCTCGAAATGTAGCGCAGCAGCTGATGACCATTGAACTGCCTCGACGCGCAACCCCATTAACCTCCGCATATCTACGTCCATTTTTCACTCTTTCGGAATGTTTAGGCCCGTACTTTTTTTTTCTTGGGGAGATACAGAGCGAAGTTGCGCTTGGTTTTTTTTGGCGCGGGACTGCATTGGGCCGGGAATGTCTTTGGGGCGATGATTGGTGGTTGACGATGTAACGGGCTGATGCCTTCAACGGCTGGGGCAGTGGAAAAGTGATATGATGACTTTGAACTTGATTCTGATGGAAGTTAATTGGATCGAGGGGCTATACTGGTGTGACACTTTCAAAAAATCATTTTCTTTGCCTTTTTCGACAGTTTGTACTCTTAAGAATATCATGTAGCAATTTTGAGGCTGTATCTTTATAATTTTATCTTGCAAAAATCGATAGTTAAATCTTTAAACGCGTTTTACTCGAATTGAGATTTTTCAAATTTGCTGACATTGTAACTCAAAGAGCAATTATCCGATTTACTTGAAATTTGAACTGAGTACTCTTGAATATATTTACTCTGCAATGACGTAGGATATTTTTGATTGGATGAAAATTGACGATTTGGCATTGAAAAAAAAACGACCATCAGGCAAGAAAACGGACTTTTTTCATAACTACGCCATTTTGTTAGATTTTCATATTTTTCGGAAATTCTACGTCATTGTACAGGAAATACCTTCCAGTTTAACGATATTTCTTCCTTTTTCGGTTTCAGCTACTTAAGGGGCCAGTCCACTTTGAAAATTTCAAAAAATCGAAAGCAAGCAAGACTTGAAGAAATCAAAGATGATGAGCAATCAGAAGGGATTTTGTACGGTGCAGGAATTGCCGTTTGAGTTTAGGTAAGAGTTTTTCATAGTATAAATCTCAAACGCGTTTATCTCGAAACAACGTTTTCAAAATCTAGCTCCATCGTATCTCTAAAACTAAAAACCAATTCTCTTGAAATTTGAACCACATATAGTAAACATGATTCGCAACAAGATGACCCTCGATGGTTTAAACATTTTGATTTTTACTCTTCTTTTCGAAAAACTGCGAAAAAACCGGTTTTTTAAATACTTTTTTTCGTTTTTCATCTGCCATTTTTTTATTTTTTGGTTAAACTTTATATTCGAGGGTGATTTTGTAGTTGGTGTCATACTAAATCTAATGGGCTTTGATTTTTTTGTTTCAGACAAACCGTTGCCGAGTTGTGATGGAGCTACCTAGCCCACCTGTTTTTGAGGCCTTACGTTAAATTATAGTTTTTGTACTTAAAAATGAATAAAAATGAATTACATTTAAAAAAAATGTATTTCAAGACTTTATTTATCAAGCCCAACCACTTTTATATTCATATTTTTTATAAAATCCTCAAAAAAATCGCGAAAAGAGCTTTTTTTTCGCGGCTCCAGAGTGGACTGGCCCCAATCGGCCGGAATCATGTCAGTAGTGTTGGAATTTTTTTTGGCGTCTTCGAAGGCAGCGCGTAAGACGTTTGGATCTCAAGATTTTTCTATGAAAAAATTCTGTAATCTAGGTCAAGTATAGTTAAATATATTCTTAATTTTCCGAAACATTTGATTGAGTACTTTCCTTCCAAAAAATTCCCGAAAATCACCCAAATTTTCAGCGTTCACACTGGTATAGCCCCTTAACTGATAATTTGTAATTGGTTGCTAGAAATATGCACGAAACATAGTATGCAAAAAGGTTTGGGTTTTTTTTTTTTGGTACGAAATGTACTATGAACACTGAGAGAAAAGTGTATAGTATTTACAAAAAACGCGCATGGTAAAAGAGAGTACAGTCGAATTCCCTATAGTTTATTGTCACCGCAATCATAATATGGCTAATACAACTATAAGCGAAAAGTATACGTAAACATGCGACTTTGGTGGCGAGTTTGACTATCTATTATCCCCGAAATAATTACTAACTATTGTAAAAATATTGACTGAATTAACTATATCGATATTGTAAAGCCTTTCGTAGTAGTTAATATTTATTTCGGGAATACTAGATAATCAAGCACACTACCAAAACGGCATGCTTAGATAGACGCTTATAGTTGTGATAACCATATTATGATTGCGGTTTCAATAAACTATAGGGAATTTAACTATGCCCACTTTTACCATGGGCATTTTTTAATAAATACTTTGGACATTTTTCTCAGTGCAAGTTTGTACTATTTATATGGTTAGCATTAAAACTTGTTGAGTATAAATTGTCACAAGATGTTACGAAAAGTGACTATACGAACAAAATTATCGTAATGGTAAGAGAAGAGGTAAATCATTTGTGGAACGTGTCAATAAAGTAGAGACAGCGATAGCACGCCATGACCGAGATAGATATATCAGCGCATTAATTTATCAGTTTTTAAAATTCGATATTTCGAAAACTATTGCGTTGCGCCAAAAATCCATTTAAGCAGTGACATATATTATCAAAAAGGCGATTTGTGCAAAATTTCACCTATATCGGAGGTAACAGATATTCGAAATTGCAACTGGAATTACTTTGATCTGTTATGCCAAATCTACGATCAAAATAACATAAGTACCCGGTAGCATAGTGGCATCGTGCGTAATATAGAAAGGTAGGTCGTAGGTTCGAATCCATGTTCAGGCGAAATATTTTCTTCGATAGGAATCATTTCAGATCAGGGAATGGCAAATTATGATAAACAATCATACAGGTAGTACTCGCAATTGAGAGTTTTTGAATTCATCCAATATTATATACATTCAGTAGACATACTATTCAATATGGTAAAAATAAACATTTTTTGATAGTGTAAGGAAATCTCTATTTATAGAAACCTACTATATTATATAGCATTGAACAATCAAGGTATGTTTGTAAGATTGTTGGTTGCAGTCAACATATGAACATAGTCACCACAACTGCTAAAGTATCATAAGCAGTACTATATTTCAGGCAGTAACCATGATTGTAAAATATTGTTGTCCCCTCAGGGTAATATAAAATATGGTTAAAATATGGCCGAAGTTACCATACATTTCTCTCAGTGCACCTGGAGCAAAACAGCATTTCCCGATGTTGGTATAAAACACTAGCGAAGTATCGGGGGTTTTAAGAAAATATGGATTTTTGGCAGAATGATGATCAAATGCAGTTGTTGTTCAAGATGAAGGCCTACACATTTTTCGATATTCTGCAAAGATTTTTTGTATTCTTGGAGATAATGTAAGAAAGAATATTGCGTGACAATTTCAAAGGAATTTTAGAAGATTTTTGAAATTGGTTGTTGTGTTTTCAGGACTTCCTCCTGAAGAAGAAAGGACTTTTGTTGTCTCCCCAGGACTTCCTCCAGAGGGGGAAAGAACTTTTGTTCTCTTCTCAGGACTTCCTCCTGAGTAAGGAAGAACTTTTGCTATCTTCCCAGGACTTCCTCCTGAGGAAGGAAGGATTTTTGCTATCTTCCCAGGACTTCCTCCCAAGGAAGTGAGGACCTTTATTGTTTTTCCAGGACTTCCTCTTGAGGAAGAAAGGACTCTTGCCCTCCCAGGACTTCCTCCTGAGGAAGGCAGGACTTTTATTCTCTTCTCAGGACTTCCTCCCGAGGAAGAAAGGACTTTTGTTATCATCCCAGGACTTCCTCCCACGGAAGAAAGAACTCTTGTTGTCTTCCCAGGATTTCCTCCTGAGGAATCGAGGACCTTTGTTGTCTTTCCAGGACTTCCTCCCGAGGAAGAAAGGACTTTTGTTATCATCCCAGGACTTCCTCCTGAGGAAGAAAGGACTTTCGATGTATTCTCAAGACTTCCTTCAGGGGACGAAAGGACTTTTGTTGTCTTCTCAGGACTTCCTCCTGAGGAAGTATGAACTTTTGTTGTCTTCCCAGGACTTCCTCCTGAGGAAGAAAGGATTTTTGTCGTCTTCCCAGGACTTCCTCCCACGGAAGAAAGGACTCTTGTTGTCTTCCCAGGACTTCCTCCTGAGGAAGCAAGGACCTTTGTTGTCTTTCCAGGACTTCCTCCTGAGGAAGAAAGGATTTTTGTCGTCTTCCCAGGACTTCCTCCCACGGAAGAAAGGACTCTTGTTGTCTTCCCAGGACTTCCTCCTGAGGAAGCAAGGACCTTTGTTGTCTTTCCAGGACTTCCTCCTGAGGAAGGCGTGACTTTTGTTGTCTTCTCAGGACTTCCTCCCGAGGAAGAAGGGGCTTTTGTTATCATCCCAGGACTTCCTCCTGAGGAAGAAAGGACTTTTGATGTATTCTCAAGACTTCCTCCAGAGGACGAAAGGACTTTTGTTGTCTTCCCAGGACTTCCTCCTGAGGAAAAAAGGATTTTTGTCGCCTTCCCAGGACTTCCTACCAAGAAAAAAAGGACTCTTGTTGTCTTCCCAGGACTTCCTCCTGAGGAAGCAAGGACCTTTGTTATCTTCCCAGAACTTCCTCCTGAGGAAGAATGGACCTTCGTTATCTTCCCAGAACTTCCTCCCGAGAAAAGAACTTTGGTTGCCTCTCCAGGACTTCCTCCAGAGAAAACAAGATCTTCGTTCCTTCACAGATCAAGCGTTTTTTCGAAATTGGCAGTCGTGAATGAACGTTCGTACGAAGATGAAAAAAAATGAATCCTAGTGAGATATTTCCTTCCATCGAGAGGTGCGCTGGCCGGAACCTTTTGAATGTTAGAAACCTGCGCTGGGTGGACGCTACGTGGTTCACCTTATCTCTACTTATATTCACTCAGGTATCTATCCGCTACACTGGGGTGAAAGTCTCGGTGAGTCCTTGCGTGCACCTCGTCCTGACAATTCTCAATTGTAATTCAGGACTCTTCCTCCGCAGGACAATGCATAGTTTCGCGTGTCGCTTTGTTTTTTACGCGGTGAAGAGTCGTGGGCGAGCAACGAGAAAGAGAGAGAGAGAGCGAGAGAGAGAGAGAGAGAGAGAGAGAGAGAGAAAGAGAAAGAGCAAAAAAGAGAGAAGGAAACCTGTGTCAGTGAATCCGCGTCGAGGAAACATCGTCGTCCCAAGAGTTGGCTCGTTTCTTCCACGACTCTCTCTCTCTCTCTCTCTCTCTCTTTCTCTCTGATTCGCTTTTTTACTCTTCTGTTCGTCGTCGTTGTCCAACCGCTCTCGGACGTTCCGCCGTGTCACGTTCGCGTTCGGGTTCGTGCGTTTTTACCATCTTACTGATGTGCACGTATTCGCTTCGTGAGGGCCTCGCCCTCTTCGCGGACGGGACCAGCGGCTCTCTCTCCCTCTCGCCTTCGACCGTAAGCGCTTCTCACTTTTCCCAGTCTTTCTCGGATATACGCGCATCCCGCTCTATTCGTCCGACTAATACGCACAAAAGTTAACGAAACGAAATACAACGAGAAACAAAAAAAAACGAAATATCAAATAAAACGAAAAACATCTCAAAGGAGACACGAGAAAAAAAAAAGAACATCGCGACACACGTGGGGTCACGTATGTACGATTTATCGTACTTGAAAGTTGTACACGTCAGTTCGTGAGTTATCAATATAGGTAAATGTTTCGGGCGTGCGGTTGGACGTACTTTCAGCTTTTCGGCGGCCAAAAAATCGCCTCGCTCGAGCTGGGTTTGAATTTAAGACGCGGAGGGCGGGAGGGGAGGGGGGGGGGTGCACACTTCTGTAACGATCCATCTGTCAATGAGTCGTGAACGGGGCCGGGTTGAAATTCCGAACTTTGAGTGCTCCGACGGTTTAGAATTCCGAATTTTAATGTTCCGAAATTCAAGATGATGCCGGGTTAAAATTTCGAACTTTGAACGGTCAGAAACCTCAAAACTCCGAAAGAATAGTACCCCGAAAGAATTTTACACGAATGACCAAAATTCCAAAAATCTTAACGGCGTCAAAATAATTCGGCTATGGAAGTTTTGAAAGTTTCAAAATTTTCAATAAACCGACGAATTTTTTCAAGATTTTTTTTTTATTAAGAAGTGATTTTGCGTCAATTTTGGAATTTCTCTAGATAATGTTGTACGTTTCAAGACAAATTTCAAAATTGACGTAAAATCACTTCTTAATAAATAAAAATTCTTGAAATAATTCGTTGATTTATTGAAAATTTTGAAACTTTTAAAACTTCCATAGCCGCATTATTTTGACGGTGTTCAGATTTTCGGAGTATCGGTCTTTCGTGTAAAATTCTTTCGGAGTTTTGATCTTTCGGGGTCGTATATTTTCGGAGTTTTGAGCGTTCTGATCATTCAAAGTTCGGAATTTCAACCCGGCTCCGGCTGATGAAGTCTCAAAGGGATGTACGAACAATTTGAAAGATGAAAAAAGCTCAATTATAATTTTACTCTTATCGATACGTTTTTTACTCGCAGGTGACTCCGAACACGGTTTTTTGTCATGTCCTTACTCCTGTAAATTTGAATGTTTTTTTTTGGCAAATAAAAATGGAATTTGTTTCGTAGGGAGTCCCCAAACTGCTGAGTTTTTTAAAGACTTTTTCCGCAAGCTTCTACAGCTTCGCGTAAAGTAGTGCGGTTTTGAAAAATGTTGAAAGTATGATGAAGATATAACAATTTCCCAATATATTTGGAATATGTTTAAAATATTAACAAAATTCCAAATATGTTAAAAATATTCAATTTATCTAGTTTTATCGAATTATTGGAGGTTGAATAAGTTATCGCTGTTTTTTTAGTTAAAATTAATGCTTTATTTAATAAATCTTTAGATATAACACAAGGCGCAACTGTTTCATTGCATTGAAAATGTAATCAGACTTTTCGGGTAAAAAAAACAGGTAAATGTAAATGATATGAGTTGGTTTTTGTTGTTTTTCAAAGAATATAGATACATTGACTTATGTAATTGGGTTTTTTTTTCGGTTTGTTTGTATTTGTTTTTAGTTTGTTTGTATGATAATTGTTATATCATTTTTGTAATATACGTTGTAATATAATTTTTGAATAAATAACAAGATTAGAATTGGTTGGGGAGAGGGCATTTTTCAACCAATCACGGGCATTCAGCTTGTCGCAGCTCCCCCCCCCCCCCCCACTCTACTTGAACACAGCGGCAGTGGAGTGGGGGGAGCGTTAGTTTCGGGTGACATCCAGCTAACTCAGACCCCCATACCCAGCCTACCCAAATAACCATAAACAGTTATAAAAGCAATTTTAATGCCAACAATGCTCAAAATCATTTCTAATGTTTGCAAACGTTTCGGAACTGTTGTGTGATCGACTCCTAATGATCTTGCAAGTTCAGCTAGCGTCTGAAATGAGTCTTCGTGAAGTAACCTCTCCAATTCAACACATCAAAATCATTATTTTATGAAGCGCCTAAACCAATCTCTGCATGTTGTTTCCGGATTTTTTTTGAATAAAATATTCCAGTAAAATCTTTCGCAAATAGTCTTTTTTTGCACGAAATTTGACATGTTTAACAGTGAAAAAAAACTTGTTTTCACTGCGGCGACATGACATACACTGAATTTCAAGCTTGCTTGTAGTACTTACTTCTTTATAGATGCGTTACCATCTTAAACTACACACACGCAGTTTTGGTAACATCATCTGTTGGTAAACAGAGAGAACTTATTCAACGTCCTAATAATACTTTAATCTATTTAACATGCAATCTAGAAAAAGGAATCACAAAAAAAGTTTTTTTCCGACGGTTTCTCATTGAAAAGCTGCGTAAAGGGTGTCCGTACCTTCCACCGGTAATGTACACGTTACGGTAGCACAAATTTGAGCTCTATTTTTTTTCCTTTTTCTCACCAGCCAATAATCTTCTTTGAAAAAGAAAAATTAAAATTGTCACGAAAGCTGCGATCGTTAAAAAAATATTTAAAGATCGCTCAAGCCTCCCAAAAATTCAAATTTTCATTTAAAATTCGATTGCCTTCTTTTTTCTCGTTCACTTCTCACCAATGAATTTCACGATTCATAATTTTTAAATGAACCTCGCGAAAGCTCTAGCCGTTCAATGAATATTTAGTGGTTACTCAAGAGCTTCGAAATTTCCAATTTTTTTCTTACTCTTCTCACTCATAAATTTGACACTTTGTAAAATTTTCAAAACAATTAATCGTTTTTATTTAGAAACAGATTTGTCAAATTTACCGAATACTACTAACCCACAAATTATAATCTTTGTTCTAATAAAATAATTCTTCAAAGCTCTTGTAGGTGAACAAAATTATAGGTCCCCCGTTTTATCGCGTTAAAAGTGTGAGGTAAATTAAAAAAATTCATTTCTAGAGAAAAGAAGGATTGATTGTTTTGGAAATTTGACAAAGTGTAAAATTTATGAGAAGAGAAAAAAAGATCGCGACACTTGGAAATTTCGAAGCTCTTGAGCGACCGCTAAATATTCATTGGCCGGCTAGAGCTTTCGCGAGCTTAATTTAAATATCATAGACCGTAAAATTCATAGGTGAGAAGTAAACGAAAAAAAAATCGATTTTTTAATGACAATTTGAATTTTTGGGAGACTTTTTTTTCCACTGCTGAGAACAACCGATTTATCGAGCGACCAGAAGTCTTTATGCATTTTGTGCTGAAAGTAATTGCCGTCGGAGCAGTTTCATCTTCAAGTCGCAATGATCCTGATTCGAATGAGCGGGATTGAGGGAGGTCCTCTCAGAATTACGACACACTATATGTACTCTTTTTCCGCAGAAGAATCAAGTCGTTTCTCCATTAGTTGAACTCTTGCTGGAGGACGACAAACAAACTACCAGAGACGTGCGTATCCGTGGAAAAATAAAAGTACTCGCCGTTTGCGAAACTCGCGACAGCGACCTTTTCCTTTCCCACGGGAAGAATCATCGTGCACCGCCGTCGGTTAACGGCGACGGCGGGACTATCCGCTTGGGAACGATTGCGACCTAAGCGTGGAAATTGAAGGAATCTGCGCGGGAAACTTGCAGATGAAAAACCAAAGAGACTCAACAATGGATCGCTATATGAATTTTGTGACTAGTCATGTTCGTGATTGGCGTGCCGTCGTTTTTTTTTTTTGAAAAATGAAAATCACCTGCACTGTTGTATGTATGATTTTTTGCGGGTATTTTCGGAGCTTTATGAAGTCACTAACGAATGGCTGGTGACATTGCCACACTGAGAAAAAAAACCAATTGTATCAAAATAATATATTGTTTGATCCAAATAAATGTACTGCTTCGGAGTGCCTTCAATGTGCCCAATCAACGTATGAGATTGTTACAATACTATTAAATATTGGAAAATGTGTTTGATTTAAATAACATATTATTTTAGTTGAAGAAGCTCTTCTGTTCTCTGAATATCTACATTATCCTTCAAATAGAATTATATTCTATTGAAATCATTCTAGATACAATCCGTAGATGTATGGATACAATGATCGAGCGGTTGCTACAGCATTTTTTATTTCGTACAAAAATATAATCAATAGAATTAAGGCCTTACCCCCACTTGTAGCGCCAAAAAAGGCCTTTTTCATGAATTTTTTAAAAGAAAACTACAAAACTTTTTTAATCGATCAATATACCATCTTAAAGAACACATCTTGAAGAACTTTCAGTAATTTTTTTATTGAAAAATATTACATTGTTTAGTGGCAAATGGCCGTCAATGAAATAATGTTTTTACATACACGGTTTGCGGTGACCAACATTGCGGCAAAGTGGATCATCTGAAAAAAAATGCGGATGGATTTAGTCAAATATAAGTATAAACTAGTCTTTAATCGAAGGATTTAAAAAAATATTCATTTTTCACAAAATGGCGGACAGTCAAAGTTAATGGTTCGATTTTAACGAAAAAAAGGCCGTTTTTTGGCTATAAAATGGCCATTTTTTTCGAAAAAAAATCGAACGATTAAAGACTACATTTTTATGTATTAAATAAGCCTGCAAAATTTCAAGAAGATCGGTTCATTGGTGTTCGAGTAATCTTGGTCACCGACTTCAGAAATGCCATTTTGAGAAAAACGCGTTTAAAGTTTCAATTAGCCGGTCGTTTACACAACGGATTCTTCTCTTTCAACGCTCATATCTCAGTCAATTTTGTTCGGATCGACTTGAAATTTTCAGGACATATTCTCAGGTATTTATACTTGAAAAAAATGCAATAAAAGAAATCGATGTTTTCAAAATCGCAAGTGGGGGTAACCCCTTTATTATTTATTTACTGCATTGAAACGAATATACCATGGGACGTAAATTTTTCAATTTGCTTTAAATCTTAAATAAAAAGTGAGCATAAGAATGATCATCCACGATAATAGTGGGGAGAATATCAGATATCCAATGGAATATCCATGGAGAGAATATCAGATATTCAACTGATAAGAACAGATACTACACTTTGATCTTAGCCACAGGCCAAGAAGCGATACTCTTTAGAGTTTCTCCGGCGTTTAAGTAGATTTTCGGTTCGCGCTACGCTTACGAGAAACGAGCGCGCGTGCGGCTTCTAGCGGTTACTCCGAGAACTACGGGTTTCCTCACAACTATAATTTCGGTGGCGCTCGGCCATGATTTGGTTGAATTTTTTCAACCAAATGGGTAAGAAACAATTTTTATTTTCGCATAATTTTTTAACCAATTCAGACATTCGCTTAATATTTTTCAATCAAAATAAAATATTAATATTTTAACGAATAATGTACTTGGAAATCAATATCGCATATGGTGAAAAAAATAAAATAACATATTTACGCAATAGAATTTTTATCTGAATTAGACGAGCAAAATTCAATTTTTCTTGTGTACTTCAATCAATACTATTCATATTATGAATTGAAAGCTTTTTTTGTTCGTCGCAGAAAATGCATTCAAAACTGTACAATATGTTCGCGATAATCTTTTTGATCGTTTCAAAAATATATTGTTCTCGGCTAACACTATATCTTTTTAATGAAAAAAACCTTCTAATTTTATCATGTTATTAAAATGAATAGCGTTTTGTTGGGACTAATAAATCGGATTATTTACACCAACAATTTGACAATTGAATCAACGAAATTTCATTCAATAACACCAATAATATTGGATCAATGATTTTTTTTCTCAGTGCGGTTAGGGGAAAAGATCTAATGCAGTAAATCCTCCGACCTTGCAGTGATAAAAAAAAAACAAAAATCTCCAGGTATGTCGAATCGCCTACTATTGGAAATTGCAAGAAAGTCGACCTAGAAAATGATTCGAACCGATCAGAAGACACTAGATCAATAAATAGAACATTTTTTGATTAAGTACAATTTTAATTATATCAAATTATTTTTTTTTTATTAATTTATAAAAACAGTTATTTAATATAATTAAAGATAATCATTCGATCGGACCTTGCAGTGATAAAAAATAAAATAAAATTGTCCAGGTATATCGAAGCTATTACTATTGGAAATTGCAAGAAAGTTGACCTGGAAAATAATTCGTGCCGGTTATCTCGTGCCGTGGCTATGTGAATTGGCCACCAAGATCGTGCAATTTGACGCCATTGAACTTCTTTGGGATTTTCTGACAGGGAAAAGTGTATGCCAATGATCTACTGATCATTCCGGAGCTCAAGGAAGCAATTGGACGCACTATTAATTAAATTAGTCCGCAATTATGCCAAAATGTTATAAAAAATTTCGTCGAAAAAGTGAAATTTGCAAACACGAAAGAGGAGGCCATTTATCGGCATCGGATACTTTAAAACGGAGTTAAATTGACATTGAGGATAATTGACATTGTGGGTTGTAGTTTGATATTAATCGATTCCCATCCCCTTTCATCCCCTAAAAAGAAAACCTACACCCCGATTTTTAGGCAAACTTAGATTTAGCACCCGCGGCACCTACAAAAACACCTATTGAGAAACTAGCCTTCTTCTAATTTTTTTCGATTCCAATATACAGCATGACTGTACTATTGATAAAGATGACAATATGATTGTAAAAAATCGTTGTCTTTTATTTAAGGCCGGAGCCTGAATTAGGAGGACCGAAAAATCTTTTTTTTTAATTGCTTAAATCGATAGATAAACTATCGAAGAATATATTTACAAAGTTACAGAGGCCAATTGTACATATTTTCGAAGATACAAAACCAAAAGCAGAGAAGCAATTGATATTTGATATTGATATTTTCTCTTATTGACAACATTGAAGCTCGTTTTCTCCAGTTTTCATTTCCACGATTTTTTTATATTAAGGGGCGTGACAGCACCAAAACTAAACGACCTATTGAATCAAACCAAAGTTTAGTTCCTTCAGTATGAAAATCTCTTCTAAGTGAATCAAAAAGTCCTTGAAAAAGTTAAAATGTTTTTCACACACTTTTTTTAAACCTGAGACAAATTATAATTTCACGATATTTTTAGCCTTTTCTTAATTCACCCAGAAAAATATGATAATTGAAAATTTTATTGGTTTTCTTGTTTCAATCAAGAATTAAGAGTTGCATCTTTCCCGTCGATTGAGGACTGCACTGGCAAGGCGCACATGGAATAGGCTGATAAATCTGCTGTCATTTATTGTTTCATGATGAAGCATTTTTCAAATACATTTCGCATATACATGAAAATATAAGATTGCATATACATCAAGGCTTCCGGCTTTCCCACGTTTAATGCATAAAATATTGCATTTTTTAATCAAAATGAAGTTAAAGTACGTTTAATCTTCGACATAAGTTGCATTTCAATGCCTTGTGAAAGAAACCCCATAATCAAGGTTTCTTTGGAACGAAAAAAAAAAATGTGGGACGGAGTTTGGCTTTCTTATACATTTTATAGCGAAAGGACACATTGTTCTATCGGAGCGAAAAAAGTTGTAATTTAGGATGTTAAAAAAAAAGTAACCTACAAAAAACTTTCAAAACCCGTTCAAAGTAACCCCATTTTACGGTATTGTGTTCCACACATAACTCCCATGTTTGTACCTTATATTAAGGGGCTATACCAGTGTGACACTTTAAAAGAATCAATTTTTTTTTGCTTTCGTCGACAGTTTATACTTTATACTTTACGTCTATACTTAACAGTTTTTAAGGTAAATATAATTTCATCTTGCAAAAATCGATAGTTAAATCTTTAAACGCGTTTTTCTCGAAATGATATTTTTCAAATTTGCTGACATTGTAACTCAAAGAGCAATTACCCGATTGACTTGAAATTTGAACTGAGTGCTCTTGAATATATTTACTCTACAATGACCTAGGATATTTTTGATTGGATGAATATTGACGATTTGGCATTGAAAAAAACGACCATTTTATAGGCAAGAAAGCAGACTTTTTTCATAACTACGCCATTTTGTTAGATTTTGATATTTTTCGAAAATCCTACGTCATTGTACAGGAAATACCTTGCAGTTTAACGACATTTTTTCCTTTTTCGGTTTCAGCTACTCAATCGGCCGGAATCATGTCAGCAGTGAAGGAACTTTTTTTTTTTGGCGCCTCCGAAGGCAGCGCATAAGTCGCTTGGATTTCAATATTTTTGATCCTTTTGTTCTTTTCTTGTGTACTTTTCTTCCAACAAAATTCCCGAAAATCACCCAAATTTTCAGCGTTCACATTGGTAGGGCCCCTTAAATTAAAATCATTCGTACTTTTCGAACAAATAATACGTTTTGTAAATAAATTAAAATGTCAGGTCATTTTGAGAGACCCCATACGTGGATATTGGGTAGAGAGGTTGACAAAAAATCTCGTTGCAAGAGCTAGACTTCGTCGAGGGAGTGGATACCCAATGGCGTTGGCTGCTTCGTTCTCCGTCGACGACGACTTCGAGCAATCGTTGTCGTCATCGGACGTACTTCTTGGTCGTTGTCGTTGTCGCCGCCGGTCCGGGGGCAGACCGGACAGTCACGGTTCTTCGTAGCTTCTTATACTTGAATGTCTTATAAGTATATACGACCGTACGATACGACCGCGACGAGTGACGGACGGATTGTACCATCGCGGCTGCGACGTGAGCTGTACGAACTACGTGATCCAAGCTCCGGCATGGGCGCTCGAACGTTTACGACTTTGTCGTCTTTTCGAGAATTACAATTTTGGGGCAATTTCGTTCAGAGCGTCTGCAAAAGCGTCCTTTTGTTTAATACCCTTTTTTGCATAATTTTATAGCGTGGAGTCTTAATTTTCGTTTGCAAAAAAGATTTTGTTAAAATTTAAAAAAAATGACCGAGTTATGACGATTTTTGTGAAGGGTCACATCGCCCAGTGCATTACGGCGAAAGTTTTTGCTTTGCATTTTTCTCGAGAACATTTTACAAAACAGTGAAATTGTCGTTTAATTCCAATTCGGACTGAGCATAGTTTATAACATTCTCTACCGTATAGACGGATGTTCAAATAAAAATATCTTTGTTCATTTGTTGATAATAAATTATTAACCCTCCACGGTTACCCGGGGTCAAAATGACCCCACGCTCAACTTTACGCCAAAATTGCTATTATAAGATGTTGGCGGCCAAGGCGACTCGCCTGCCTTCGGTGCTTTCGGTGTACCCTTTGTCAGTACAGACTAGGGTCAGACGAGGGCTATTTTTTCCTTAATCTATTTCCCACTATGGAGCTATTTTTTTCCATTTAAAAATTATATGAAAAAAATTGCAAGAGTTATGATTTTTTAAAGTAAAAAGGGCTTTTTACGCATTGACTCTTTGCTGATTTCCTTCCGCCATGTTGAAATTCGATTAACATATAATACCGAGAATGCTACATTCTAGAATGTTCAAACTAATATCCTGAATTTTTATGAGTCATTCGGAGCGACACGGTCAACGCGGCAATCGTTTGAAATATGACTGGGGTCATTGCGACCCCATGTGTCCAGCGTGCTATAGCCAGAACGTGTGACCGCGAAGGGTCAAAGTCGTTTAGCTCAAAAATCGAACTTTTCTCTTTACAGTTTGCCATTTTCGTGATTTTCGAAGTTTCCGAAAAGTATCCGGTCGTACGAAAGTCTCATTGTTACACTAAAAGTACATTTTGTTTATTTTTTATTTCAGATCAGCCTAGTCGCCAAAACCACCTACGCCGATAAGCTATGCAGCAACGCCGGCACTTTGTTTAAATAATAACTCCATTGTTTATCAATATTTTTTGTTAAAAAAAAATCTCAAGCTTGGCAAGACTGTGTCTTAATTTTGTGTAAAATCCCGACCTCGTTGTTCCAATACTCGCATCGGAAAAAAATATTCTACATCGATCTTTTTTTATATATAGACAGTGGAAGTAGACGTCCAAAAATATCAAAAGGGATTAAAAAAAGAGAATTAAAAAAAGTACGAATCCCACATACTTTTTTTAATTCTGAAAAAAATCATTTTCCAAATAATTGATTACTCGGAGAAAGAAAGAACATGCTACGGGCCAAGTTTCTGTGCAACTCGGAGCGCCTTAGCCTTTGGCATCGCGGTCATTTCAATGGAAAATAAAATTATGCTGCCAGGTAAAATTTTCCGCAACATCGGCGGCTTGATAAAATTTTCCGCAAATCCAAGCACACGTAGCTTCGAAAGGAAATACCGTGGGTTGTTTTTCTTCGATGTAGCGCGCACAAGTGCCGCCGTAGTGTACTATTTCGGGGCGATTCGTCATTGTTTTTAGCGTTCGAAGCGTCCAGAGAGTGACTATCGGCTGTCGACGAGGAGACGATAAGAATAGCATTGTACGTGATCCCCCGTTGAAGCGTTGGCTATATACCCGCGTCTCCCCATCGGCGACGCTCGACGTGACACGAATTTTTGATAAGGCAAGCTTTTAGCTACAGATACCTGTATGCGAGACATTCTGCTCGTCCGAGCCCAAAGATTTTTGGTTCAAACGTTTTACCAATGTAGCCTCGATGTTTATTAATGAACTCGAGAAACTGATTACGAACGAAATCAACGAGCTAACGACTGCTTACGTGTTTTTAATAATTTTATTCAATTTTAATAATCGAAATAAAATCATTTAATAAAATTATTCGATATATAAAATTACAATTAAAAATAATCGAAATAAAATTGTAAAAACATGTCAGCAGTCGTTAACTCGTTGATTTTTTCGTTTATTTAATTATTAAATGTATTATTAAATTTAATTTATAATTATTTAATTATATTAAATTAGAGAATCTCTAATTAAAAATAATCGAAATAAAATTATTAAAAACACTTTAGCAGTATTTTTAAAAATTAAGATTAGAAAAAATACAATAATAACGTAATAAAAATTCAAACGATTCACGAATGCAACCTCAATGTTTATTAACGAACTCGAGAAATCGTTCACGAAAAAACTCAACGAAATTTTCCCCTAATTGGAAATAAAGGGAATAAAATGGTTTAAAACAGGTGATCGGTCATGTATTATGATAAAATCATAAAAGACATGTTATCAAATGATTTTTTATTATTAATAATCATAATACTCTTATTTTTATCATAAAAATCGTTATTATTTATTATAAAAATCACAATAATGTTTTTTTATGACATGTTATCAGTAATTTTTTAATAACAACAATAATAATAATGTAATTTTTTTATCATCATTATTTTCCCCCGCTCCCCTCGGACTGCTGAAATTTATTCGAAGGAAAACATGATTATTCACAACTATCTTATCGAAAGGAGAATGTTCATTAACGAACTTAAAAAATCGTTTATGCAAAAAATCAGCAATCTTTTCACCTAATCTAAAATAATCTAAATAAAATTATAAAAAACACGTAATCAGTCGTGTATAAAATAATTAAAAACACGTCATCAGACGTTTTTTTATTACTAACAATAATAATACCGTTATTTTCATTATATGAATAAAACAAAAAATTATTATTATAAAAATAAAAAAAAATATTATTATTATAAAAGTGAAAAGTAAAAATTATTATTATAAAAATCATAATCATAATAATTTTGTTGTTATCAGAGTCGCTGCACTTCTACGAAGAAATTGTTTTCCTTCGCTACCTTCGGATAGCTGAAATTTATTCGTCGGAAAACATTACTATTCACAATTATCTTATCGCAAGAAGAATTTGCATTTCCGAGCGGAATTCACAATTCTCGTGAAACCGGGAAACGGAGTGAGAATTTCTGCCTATCGTTCGTGACGTCGAGAGTAATCGACGTGTTTTCTCATTCGTTCGGAAGAGCCGTGTAGCGTTTCTATACGATAAAGCATGAACGCGTTCGAGAGATCGAACGTACGAACCAACGAATGGACAGAAACGACAGAACAGGATTGTCACGTCACCGATTCCCACGATACGGCCACAAGTGGCCGAAAAAAAAGTCGGTTCGCGAGTGCGAGCATTGAGCTCGCGGTGCGCTGTCGCTGTCTCGTCAGCGAATGGTCTCCTTGCCTCGTTTTATCACGACCACTAATGGAAAACCGAAAACTCTCAGACCTGAAAAAAAGAATACCCGTTGTTTTGTTTTGCTCCGATTAAGGCGAGATATACGGGAAAAAATTAAGCAATTTTGACGACGTTGATGTTTGCATCGGTGGAATGCAACGAAAATGATGTTTCTTTTTCTTCATTTTATGTATTTACTTCGGCAGATTAACAATACGAAAAATATGCAAACATTTTTTAGCACTCTACGATAAATCCGTGAAATATGATTTTTAATAATAACGAAAATGAGAAATTAATGAAAATTTTCGTTGCACTCCAACGATGCAAACTTCAACTTCTATTTTGAGAAGTTTTTTGAAGTAAGAAATTATTATTATACATTTATCGAACTGTAGGTATACATTAAGGAGAGCCCGTGCAGAAATTTTGGCAGGGATACAGCTGGATTCTGACTTGTATCCCGGGCTCCCAGTCGGGATCTAGTCCGATATCGGATCAGATTCGAAGACTAAATGTAAGATCCGTTAACTGGATTCCATTAGGGATCCAGAACCGGATCCTTTAATGACTCTAAATAGATTCCCCATGGAATCATTGAGGAATCTGGGAAGGATCACGGATGAATACAGGCTGAAATAAAATGTCAAAAATGGAATTATGACATATTCAATTTATTATAAAAATAAATAACATTTATAAAGTTTTGGTGCATTAAACTATCAATAAAAAAAAATTTGTCCAAAGATTCAAATGGCAGATCGCGCTCATCGCGAGATTTTGATGTGAATTAAAAAAAATTCACATCAAAATCTGTGAATGCAAATGTATTGACAAGAAATTATAAATACAAAAAAATTTACAAAAATAGTTGTGAATTTTTTCGTATTTAAGACAAATTAAAATCAAATTCAAAATGATTAGATTAAAATTTGCGCCAAAAGTGAGTTCGTACGTATTTTGAGAGAAAACATTGCCTCGAGGCAAAGAAATTTTTGCACATAACTTTTTGTGCGAACATTTCTTTGCCTCAACACAATGTTTTCTCTCAAAATACGTTTACACTTGTGGTGTAAATTTTAATATAACTGTCGTGAATTCGATTTTTATTTTCTTAAACTTGAGGAAATTCACAACTCATCTTGTGATTTTTTCATATTTATAATGTAATATTTGAAACTCACAACTTTTTTTGCAAAAATTTCTTTGCCTCGACGAAATGTTTTCTCTCGAAATACGTAAGAACTCACGGTTGGTGTAAACTTTAATCTAATCATTGTGAATTTGATTTTAATTTGTCTTAAATACATGTTTATACCCACCGACATGTCGGTGGGTATAAACAGAGACTTATTCCCCAAAACCGGTATCCCGGTTAGAATCCAACTTGCATCAGTATCAGAATATGTACGACGACGATGGCATAATTTTGAAAATTTTGGCATCACGTGTATTTTCGGTATTACTATGTAATTCCTATCTATAGATAGGAATTTCATAAATAGGAATCTATAGACAGAAATTCCTATCTATAGATAGGAATTCCATAGTAATACAGAAAATACACGTGACGCCAAAATTTTCAAAATGATGCCATCGTCGTCGTACATATGCCGATACTGATGCAAGTTGGATTCTAACCGGGATACCGGTTTTGGGGAATCCATGACAAATCCTGATCGGGATTTGATCGGACATAGGGTATCCCGGTCAAAATTTCTGCACGGGAGATATACACCTAGATTCACCTACATTCCGTCGACCGTAGACCTTCACTATGGGCCTGTTATCGATGATTCCATGTAAGTTGACAAATTTCCTGATTTATGCTTTCCCAAATATTCAAACGCGTTTTTCTCAAAACCACGTTTTTAAAATCGGTACCCAAAATTTCTCGAAAATCAATGAACCGATTTTCTTGAGGTTTCTTGTGGTTATTCTATACACCATTATCTAGTACTTGTCGTAGGATTTTTTTTCCGTTACTTAGCTTTTGTTTTACAGGCAAAATAATAACTAATTTTTGGCCCAAAAATCACTATTTATGTTCAAACGTCCGCCATTTTGTCATAAATCGATATTTTCAAAATCGCCTATCACAAGTACTAGATTATAGTATCTAATTTAATAATCTTTTTGGTTTTTTTTTCAGATGATTTTTGAAGAAACGCCAGTGGGTACCGTATACGCAAATTTTTTTACGACGCTCCGAGGATCATACAATATCCTCGTTTATTTTTGACATTTTTAAATAAAGAAAATTAAACATATTTTTGAATGTATGTACTTTTAGATGATTAAAATCCCAATCCGAAATTTCAAATCGTTTTCCTTGAAAAAATTCACAAAAATGACCTTTTTCCGGCTCCTAGGTGTATATCTCCCCTTAATAGTATATTTGAGAATACAAAACAATTTTTTTAAATTCATTTATCACAAAAATGACGGAGCTTCGATTTGCTTTGAGTAGATTGTGATTTGCAAAAAAATTTAAACATATTTTCAGTTAGAACATGTATAGTTTCTAGAAGACTATAAGGCTTCCGGATGAAGGCCGTGTTGAGGATCGCTCATACATTTACGCATTTTTGAGTCTTTGGAAGCTCATGAGTCGTTTTCTTAAAACCAATTGTATCAAATAATGACTTATTTATAACAAACATACATTGCAGAATAACACAAAAGTGATTTCGTGCATAATTTTATTACAACCACAAGCAAAAAAAGTTATGACGATTTAAAGGCGAAAATTCGAGTAATTAAAAAAATCATATCTTAATTACCATGACGCACTTAGGACATAGGATCTAAGGATGAAAAAACTAGCAAATGACCCTACCGATCCTCCAAAAAATGCTGTCGTCCCACGTGTCAAACGCCCTGTATAGTTTTCTCGTTTAACGAAACAAAAAAAGAAATCGATTTTTTTATTGTTGTGAATTTATATCCTGCCGTAACGTATATATATTTTTTGGCATTCTTTTTTTCATGCTCGACAACTTAGCTCGAGACTGAAGAATTATCGCTCCGAAGATGTGAGCAAAAAATGGACGAATTATTTTTCAAAATGTAGTTCTTTGGCAAATGTTTTTGTCTAGTGACAGTTCCAAATGTGACCACGAAGTTTTCGAGAAGGCGAAGAAATGTGCACAGTTCTCTCTCTCTCTCTCTCTCTCTCTCTCTCTCTCTCTCTCTCTCTCTCTCTCTCTCTTTCTCTCTCTCGCTGAGTGAATGAATCGCGCGCGTGTTGTTTTCCGAAAGCGTTATATCGAAAAATCGCGGATATCGCACCTCTTTATCCACGCGGATAGCGCATAAATTCAAGGAGGCAGGAACTTTGCAAGTATAAGTAGACCGCAAGTGGCGCGGTAGTTTAGCCGCTCGAGAATTAGCGGCACGTGGTTCTTTCTTCGGGTGTATGCATGCTTAAGATCGTGTGGGCATGTGTGGTACACGCGCGGGACACACGCATGTGTGTGGGTAAGTGTACGCTATATGTGAGAAATACCATCTACTACCGCCGAGCAAAAGGACGTAGAGAAAGAGCGCAAACAGATATAGAGTTACTATATATATAATAACTTATATAGATATAGAGTTTTCAGTATAAATTTTAACATATATAATTTATTAAAAATGTTTGCATTGATTCATGCAATATATATTTTTTTAAATCCATATATATAAATATATATATATACATATATACAAATATACATACATACATACATACATACATACACACACACATATATATATATATATACACACACACACACACATATATACATATATACATACATATATATATATATTTACTATAGTATAGTAAAGTTATATAATATAATTATAATATACTATATATAATTTACTCAAAATGTATACATCGATTTATACACATGCAGTGCCAGTCAAAAGTTTTTGATCACTTTGGATAATTGCAAAATATATTAGCACTATATAATGCATTCTTTACAGCTTTATAGTATCTTCGTAAAATAAGAAATAAGGTGAATCATATTGAAATAAAATACTTTTGCAATTATCCAAAGTTATCAAAAGCTACGCTATTATCAAAAGTGATCGAAAAATTTCGCCCGCCACCGTACGTATATATATATCCACAGCGCCGGTTAATTATTATTACGTTCATAATTATTACGTTACGTTAATAATAATAATACATTTTTTTCAATGTATAAAACTAATACATATTTTTAACGTAATTTATGTAATTAATTTCGACTGTCGCTCGCCTCCCTTCTCCCCTTTTTACACTCTTTCGTTGCCTCTTGCCACCTCGTAATACAAGATCGTAAAAATTGAGACCATGTTCTTGCATGTGACAAATGTTTTTTATATACCGTTACGGTTGGGAAATGGTCCCGGTATGGACCCATTTATAAATATATATATGTGTATTTACACAGAAGTTATTAATGAATTATATAAATTAGGTTAATATTTATTATTAATTGTATTCATTATAAATAAGTAAATAAATAAATATATGTGTGTGTCTGTAGTTTTACAGTCTATGTAAAATATACACATGGGCCGTAAGAAAATGAAGGGCTGAGTTGACGTAACTACAGATGCTCCATATTGACACATACGTCCTTTAGATACAAAACTATATATATATATATCCGTGTGTGTGTGTGTATGTATGGAAGAACACTACGGTACTTGGTGAACAAAATCATCCAGTCATCCACAGTCGTGTCATGTTTAATGTATTCGGAGCGATATGTGCCCCGTGCGGACAATAGCTATATGGGCGCGTCAACCCACCCACGCTATTTTTTTTCTCTCCTCGTTTTTTCTATAAGTTTTTTTCTTTACAATTTAACGTCTCGACTCTCGGGTCTACTGGGTTTGCGCGACGAATCTTTTTCATCTCGGACGTAGGTTCGTTGTTCCGTATAAAGTGGAAAGGGAGAATTCGAGGAAAGAGAAAAATCGGCCGGTCTCCCATAGTTGAGAATGTTATTTTATAAAGACGCGAGTTTTAGGGTGAGAGCAATTTTTTCAGTAGTCTGCCTTAAAAAAAATATTTATGATCGAGGCAACTGCCTTCTTTTTTACCTGTTAATTAATCGTAGGGATATTTACGTAAGTCCGAATTGAGGCTATGTTGAAAGTGAAAAAAAAGAAAACACATTCGAGAGTATAAAATAAAAAGCCCTTTCACGCCGAGTGGGACTTAATGCCGTTTCGTTTTTTTTTCTTGTGATTCGTCGTAGCACTCTTGGGGTCTCGTTTCTTCCGCTCGTTAGCCGACGTAGCGAGGCTTATGGTAATATTAAGCAGCGCCACCCCGCAGCTGATTCCTTCCTCTAAAGCTATTAGACGATCATCTCGGATTATCCGACAATTCCAGGTTTACGCGAGCCTCGCGACTTTTCAAAGTTTTCCTCGTGCCCTTCCGCCTCACGTCGGCCACCCGGATGGCACTGTCTTCCGGTTCAATATTATCCTTATCGACGATAAAAACAATAGGCTTTTGAGCCTGGGGAAAAATAGACCGCCGTGAGACAGAATGTGAGAATTGCAACGCTTCATTCGCTGGAACGCTGTTCGAACTGTCAGTACACTGAATTGTGTTTTACAATTCCAACTATTTGCAAAAGAAACCACACTGAGAAAAAAAAACCAATTGAATCAAAAAAACATATTGGTTGATGCAAATAAATGTGCTGCTGCGGAGTGCCACCGTGTATGAGATGTTTACAATACTATAAAATATTAGAAAATGTGATTGATTTAAATAACGTATTATTTTATCTGAAAAATGTCTTCTGTTCTTTGAATATCTACATTATCCTTAAAATAAAATTATATTTTATTGAAACCATTCTATATACAATCCGTAGATGTATGGATGAAATAAATAAGCCGTTGCTACAACATTTTTTATTTCGTACAAAAATATAATCAATAGAATAAATTATTGCTTTACTGCATCGAAACGAATATGCCATGGGACGTAAGTTTTTCAATTTGTTTTAAATCTTAAATAAAAAGTGAGCATTAGAATGATCATCCACGATAATGGTGGAGAGAACATCAGATATCCAATGGAATATCCATGGAGCGAATATCAGATATTCAACTGATGAGAACAGATACTACACTTTGATCTTAGCCACAGGCCAAGAAGCGATACTGTTTAGAGTTTCTCCGGCGTTTAAGTAGATTTTCGGTTCGTGCTACGCTTACGAGAAACGAGCGCGCGTGCGGCTTCTAGCGGTTACTCCGAGAACTACGGGTTTCCTCACACCTATAATTTCGGTGGCGCTCGGCCATGATTTGGTTGAATTTTTTCAATCAAATGCGCAAAAAACAAATTTTATTTTCGCATAATTTTTTAATTAATTCTGACCTTTGTTTAATATTTTTCAATAAAAATAAAATGCTAATATTTTAACGAATAATGTACTTGGAAGTCAATATCGGATATGGTGAAAAAAATAAAATAACGTGTTTAGTCAATAGAAATGTTATCTGAATCAAACGACCGAAATTCAATTTTTCTTGTGTACTCGAATCAACAATATTCATATTATGAATTGAACATTTTTTATTACATTTTTTTTGTCCATTTTCGCCGATTACCGATGTTTGGTGGACTGTTTGGACGAAAACATGGACTTTTTTTCAGTGGGAAAGTTTAAGGTGTTACGTGGGTTTCGAAGTAACAAAAAAAGCATATTTTCTCTATTTGAAAAAAATATATATATATAAATTATTTTATTCAAAATGTTAAGCACATAAAAGAGCAACATTTAAACAATATTTTTAAAAATGTTCACCCAAAAATTTGACCTGGTTTCCGGAGACCCCTCAAAAAAGTGTCCTCGTGGTGGTCAGGATCCCTCATGATAGCTTTATCTGAAATTAAAAAACCAATTTTTTCTGTTAGTAGATAAGTGTAGCTCGTGATTGAATGAAGGATTTAAAAAAATTGTACTTTTAATTTTTGGCAGAGTTGTATGCAAAATAGTTCAATTTTTGGTACAATTTACACTACGTACAGCCTTGTAAAATTGTTTGTAATCGAAAAAAAACCTTCGTTAAATCAGTATTCAATGCTATTTTGAAGATGTTTTTGAGAAATCGTGTCCACTGATTTCAAAAATAGTGTTTTGAGAAAAATGCGATGATACCTGAGTCGCTCCCAGTCAGTCTTTCTCAACGGGGGGAATTCTCAAAGGCTCTCTCTCTCCTAGACTTTTACTCCGATTTACTTTAAGCTTTGGGAGAATATTCTAGACATATTGTACTATTAGATAATGAAATTTAAAAAAAATGAAATTTTTGACATTTTTAAACCCACGTAACCCCATAAGATAGATAATTTTTAAAAAAGTAGTATTTTCCAGAGATACTCTGATCGTCTAAATTGTTTTTCCTGAATAGAGAACAATAACATGTCTCTGATAACAATCATATTTCCTTGGGGCCTATAATGGTGTATTTCTGTGATATTAATATTGCCATAATATTAATTTAGTTAACATTTTCATAATATTAATTTATTTAATATTCCTATAATATTGGCATTGCTGTAATATTAATCAAGTTGATATTCCTATAATATTAATATTCCTATAATTGAGGCCGGCCACCACTGTGGCTGCACGCACAAGGTCGTTTTTTCGAACTTTTTTGTCTACTACATTATTTATTTGGAATTTGGAAAAAGATATATTATCGAGCATTCATTGAACTAATTTCGTGTGAATTTTATACATAAAAAAAATGAAAAATGATCAAAGTCATTGAGGTATAATAGAGCCTCTGTATAAAAAATGTGGTCCAACGGCCGGATTGATAACTTGACGATGGTTGGTCTAAAAAATTAAAATAAAAATGTTTCATAATCTATATGAATGTAGTTCTCGTTGCACGTAGCTGTTTTTAGAAAAAAGTTACAAAATGGCGGCTTTTTTTTAAAACTCTAATTTCGGCGAAATTTTTACTTGTATTTGGGGGCTTGAAAAACACTAATTGCAAGTTTAAAAAAAAAGTTAACGTACAACGATAGCTACTGAAACTACGGAATATTTTTAAATAAAAAAATAGGAAACTTATAGCTAGAGTTATGATTTTGGCCAGGTCGAGAAAAATGCGATTGAAAGTTTTAGTAAACGTAAATCGTTGCGCAACTTCTTCTCACTAAATCACCTGCAGCTTAGTCAATTTTCAATACTTTAACTTGAATGTTTTTCACATTTTGTGCAATATGTATACTTCAAAAAAAAAAATGCAAAAAAAATAGTTTTTTTTAACCCGTCACAGTGATGTACCTCAAGTTACATTAATAATACACTGAAGAAAATTGACTTGGCTAAATTCGTTCGTGGGATGCCAACAAACTATTTTCCGAAAAAATTAAATCCTAAGTTACCTTAATAACGATTAAGGCGTGAAATCCCTTTAGAATTGTCAAGAAATGGATTTTTTTTACATATTTCGAAAGTATGATACCCAAAGAATATCCCGACTAAAGGAAAACTCGAAATATTGAATATTTGCGGAGTTATCGCATATAGTCTGGAGCGCGGAGACATCATGCGGTCAGGTAGCGAGTCACATGTTGAAACTTTAAACGCTATTGTCTCGAAACTACTTTTTCAAAAACTGTTCGTGTTGTAGCTCAAAAAGTTATCGACCGATTTGGATGAAATTTTGGGAGGTTACTCTCAGTAATATTATTAGAAGAATATACCTAAAGTTTGAAAAGTAGCGTGTAAATAAATATTTTTTTTTTGGGTCAAATATGTTGAAAAAATGGTCGAAAATTCGAACTTTGGAGTAAAAAGGCTCTCAAATGTTCAATTGTGCACTTTTTCATCATTTTTCAGGTATATCCTTCCCCTTAATATGTCAGTAAACGAATGACACTTATTAAGTCTTTTTCTGATCAACAGAAAAAGACTGACAACTGCATTTTGTTGGTCATCACAATTTTTTTTTAAACTTGACAGTTATAATAAACTTACGTCCAAATTTGAAAATTATCAGACTATTTTATCCCCTCTAAAAAAAATTCCCGAAAAATACCAATTTTTCATGATCCTAAAGGGATTTTTCGCCTTAATTCTTCAGAATTAACGAATCCTGGGGGCATTCAGATATTTTGGTGTCTCGTCTCAACAATTCGCTGGCCACCTCAACGAATAATCTCACTGCTCCAAGTGCTCTCTCCCCAGCACTTGGTCATCGAAGTACGACGGAAATTGAGCAAAAAATCCGCAGTCCTCCGTACATTGATTTATGGACGGAATTGCCTCGAAAGAAGTCGAATATAATATCGTTGGATACAGATAAGTCATGTCATTTTTTTTTGCCGAGCCTGACGAAGGTGTCGTATCCAACGCACTCTTTGTATACCCTTTACTTCGCTCTGTACGTACGGTACAGATTCTCGAAGGATGCGAGCGCCGAGACGCTCGTTGATTTATACTTCCGACAGGAGTAACGAGACTGCACAAGTTGTTCGGTCCCTGCGGGACGTCACGAACTTTTCACCCGTGAGACGTGACTCCAGACGGGATTCAGCCAGTTCCATCGAATCACACGTATATAATCGTGGAAATTGCCCTATCCGCGGTCTTGCAACACCGCGTATTAAAACCACCTTCGATTCACGATTTCACGTTGTTACGCTCACGTAACGTATCCAACGTCGTGATGGAGTCTTCCAGAAAACTCCATGTCTCGTATTGTCCGTTTTTTAGTCCTAAATATGGTAATTTTTTTCACCAAAGGAATTTTAACCTCACTCGCTTGTTCGAAGGTAAAAAACTGACGCTTTCATTTTTTTTTGCGATCGTTTTACGATGTCAGTGAGAATTACATTTTTTTTCGTCGTTTTTAGGGTTCCGTGTCCAAAAACCGAGGGATGAGTTACAAACACGGAATTTTGGATATTTTTTGTAGAATATTGACCCAAAATTGAATTTTGTAATTATAAGTTGAATTAAATTATTTTTCATCGGGGTCCCATACGTGAAAAAGGAGAAGAAAAAAATACTCTCACTGGGATGGGGATGTCATTGTTTATTAAAGCTCATTGAGCAAAGTACAAATATGTTTTTTTCTTTTTTTAGCTTCAAGAATAAAAAAACGGCGAGCCGTCAGGAAGTTAGGAATTTGCATTTTTGTACATTATATACAATATACTGGATTCAAACAGCAAATATTGAAAACGCCGATTCCGAATTTAGTATATATTATAATTTATTGTATACCGTAAAATGGGGTTACTTTAAACAGGCCTTGGAAGTTTTTTGTAGGGAACTTTTTTTTAACATTATAAATTCCAACTTTTTTTGCTCCAATAAAACAAAGTGTGCTTTGGCTATCAAGTGTATAAGAAAGTCAAGCCCCACCACGCGACCATAATTTTGTATTTTTTAAAAAAGTGTCAAAGTAACATGGAATTAAATGAAAAACAACGATTTTTCACAGTTAAATTGTCATCTTTATTACGGGAACATTTTATATAAAAATTTTTATTTTTTAAATAGTTTTAAATTTAATATTTAATTTAATAATAGTATAGGCACATAATCAGTTTTATAATTATTATTGAGGTCAAAATCAACTTGAGCAACATCGCAATCAACTTTAGCAACGTTATAATAAACTTCAACAATATATTTAAGCAACAATAGAAAAAAAAGTATTATGGCGCTTCTTTGGCGAACTTTGGCGCTCTGTTAAAGAAGCCCCAACAAGTGTCAAAGTAACCCTTGATGTGAATTCAACTCCGTTTTATGCTACAAAATACAAACGCCGATTTATAATGTGGTATATTCGATAAATTATTATATACATAATACAATAAATTTATAACAAAGATATATAAAATTAATGCCATTTGAATATTTACAATACCAACCGACTTATTTTTGGAGTCGGTGCCAATCAAGAACGCGATGTTGACGTCACGGAAGAAACGAGATTGCAATTTTTTAAAATACCATAGATCGTATATTTCATTTATTGTTCTGCGCCTCCTCTTTTTCTGCGAAAAATGTGGCAATATTGGAAATTGGCTGGTGACTCCAATAGTAATTTGGTATTGCAAATATTTAAATAACAATAATTGGTAAATATTCGGAAGTGTCACTCCTGTCAGAATCGAGCTCATTTTTTTGTGTGGTTTCTTACAGATAAAAAACATCATATTTAATATTATTATGGCAGCGCATCAGCAAAAGCAATGTCAAAAAATATTTTTTTAAAGATTTTTTTTAAGATCACGGCGTCCGAATTTTGGGATATTACCACGACCATCGCGCCACATTCTTTCAATATTTTGTGTGTATGCTCCAAGTGTAAATCCAAAAACATTATGCGCACATTAAAATATAACTTAATATAAAATTTTATAATCATAAAGAATTGTTAAAAAAATGTACAGCCTCTTCTTAGCGGGAGTGGCCGAATATTTACCCAATAATTTTATATATGTTCATTATTGGCTTGCAGTAGGAGTATACAAAGCTTTCTTCAGCTATCATCACCCCATATGGTTTCACTTTAGGGGAAGGTAGGGGTTTCAGCGTGAAAAAAACACTTTTTTGCGAATTTTTTTTTCATCTATATGGATAGAGTAAATTTATTGAAACCTCTTGTACATTGTCAAGTGTCATTTCAAGAATATTCCGTGAAATTTGTACGCGAAAATATCCACAAACAAGCCGGTGCCGCGTTTTTCTCGAAACCACTTTTTCAAAGTCCGTGTTCACTGCCATTTGAAAACTACATGACCGATTTATTTCAAACTTGGTACACACTTTCTACATATAAAATACCTCCCCCCAACGGTTAGCTTGAGATTTTATTTTACATTGAGGGGGTTTTCCACCCCCAAAATGGCGGAATTTTTCTTGAAAAATAGCACTTTTCACTTTACATGACCACCAAAAATTTAGAAATGAAAAAAAAAATTATCAAAGACCGTTGGGGGGAGGATTTGATGATACTTCGACTAAATTTTAATGGTACTTGATTTCAGATAATTTCTAGCTGAGATACAGTGAACACCGCAAATCGTGTTTTTCCAAAGGCGTTCTTGGAAAAGCTCTGTCACCGGCTTGTTTGTGGATATTTTCGCGTACAAATTTCACGGAATGTTCTTGAAATGACACTTAACAATGTACAAAAGGTTTCAATAAATTGACTCTATCCATATAGATGAAAAAAAAATTCGCAAAAAAGTGTTTTTTTTTCACGCTGAAACCCCTACCCTCTCCTTTAGTACTACCTAAGAACTAAGCACAAAAAAAACATTACCTAATTGAATATCTAGTTTAAAAAAAGTCCGACTCGCACTCAGTCGAGTGTTTTTTTTTTCGTCATAAAGCTTGTATGCACGCGAGGACGACGTGTTTGGTGAACGAGCTGGTGACCGTACAGGCCGGAGGTTGGGCCCGAGATTTCGATCCTGATGAGAGATTCCGGTCTGGGCGGTTAGTCACAGGAAGGAAATTGTGAATGGCGTGCGTAAGGAGTTGGAGATAGATATAGGCGAGAGCACGAGATTTATACAACGAGGTTGCAGCTAGACCTCTGGGCCGCTTTGAGATGCTCACTCGGAGATAGAGCCCTGGCGAAGCACTCGAGGGAAAGAGAGCGGGAGATGCAGTCACTTCTGGACTCTCAATGAAAGAGAGTCTGACAACTCCCCTAGGTGCACGCACAAGACATTTAAATTGAACGTATCCACGGTGAAATGAATTACAAGATGGAAAAAAGAGTCATCTCGACTGGTTGAGGGACCTTCGAAGTATTTTTATTTACAGCTAATATATTTTCTTATAATATTATAACGATATTGAGGGATCATCACTGTGTAACGGGTCGGAAAGTAGTTCATTTTCGCAATTTTTTTTTTCGATGGTTCAAATACTCATAAACAAATAAAATAATAGAGCCTCCGTATAAAAAATGTGGTCCAACGCCTAACTCGTTCATAATGTTCAAACAGACAATAATTGGCAACTAAAAAGTTATTTGCGTCTTAGCTTAAGGGGCTATACCAGTGTGAAGGCTGAAAATTTGGGTAATTTTCGGGAATTTTTTGGAAGAAAAGTACTCAATTAAATGTTTTGGATAATTTAGAGTATGTTCGGCTATATTTGACTTATGTTACATAATTTTTTCATATGAAAAATATTGAGATCCAAGCGACTTATGCGCTGCCTTCGGAAGCGTAAAAAAAAGTTCCTCCACTGCTGACATGATTCCGGCCGATTGAGTAGCTGAAACCGAAAAAGGAAATAACGTCGTTAAACTGGAAGGTATTTCCCGTACAATGACGTAGGATTTTCAAAAAATATCAAAATCTAATAAAATCGCGTAGTAGTTATGAAAAAAGTCTGTTTTCTTGCCTATAAAATGGTCGTTTTTTTCAATGCCAAATCGTCAATTTTCATCCAATCAAAACTATCCTACGTCATTGTAGCGTAAATATATTCAAGAGCACTCAGTTCAAATTTCAAATCAATCGGATAATTGCTTTTTGAGTTACAATGTCAGCAAATTTGAAAAATCTCATTTCGAGGAAAACGCTCTTAAAGATTTAACTATCGATTTTTCCAAGATAAAATGGTTTTGATATAAATGATATAAATGATAATAATATTCTTGGAAGTATAAACTGTCGAAAAAGGCAACAACAAAAAAATAGGTTTTTTGAAAGTGTCGCACTTTCAAAAATTGTAATCGATCGACAAGCACCAATACAATCATCTGTATCCACCCAACTAACTAAATGGAATGTATTGAATAATTAAAAACTTGTCAAAAAATAAAAATACCTCTTATGTTAATGTTAAACACAAGAGGTAAACGAATTGGTACCTAATTTGAGTAAAATTGCGAAAAATCATACATACCATGGTAGTTCGAAAACCTCAGACTTTGGACTAAAGTAACCTAGGTTAAATGTGTTCCTAACAAGGTGACCTATCACCCCCTTAAGGCTTTGCATCGACCTTCCTAACACGCTATATATATTTCAGTCCTGTTCACGATTAGAAACTTGGGAAATTTTTTTTACTCTCAGTGAATATCCGTTTTATGAAAACCTACTATATAATATAGCATTGAACAATAAACGTGTTTGTAAGATTAGTGGTTACGGTTAAGGCGGGATATACATTTAGACAGGAAAAAAATAAGCAATATTGAGGGATTTTTCAAAGTAAAAAAAAAAAAAAAAATTCCACAATTATTAAACTTTAGGTATACTTTAATAGTATATTTAAGTATACAAAACAATTTTTTTTAATTAATTAAGGTAAATGTCCCAATTATTGAACAGGTCCCAATTATTGAACACTATCTTGTATTTTTATTATTTCTCATTCACCTGCATGCATTTACGTATTTATAAAAATTTCATTACATATATGGAACTTTTAGCTATCGAAATGTTACCTTACTTGTGCAAAAAAAGCTTTAATTGATAGAGCAAAAATTATTTAATCAGCAACGGTGACCCGATTTGACGTATCATGGTAACTGCTGATCGTTTTTGCTAAGACGCGCCGCTTCATGCGTAAGGGCATACAAAATTCAAAAACTGTCGCATCTCAAAAAGTAAAGGCGTTTCAGGTTCCTCAGAAAATTTCTTACAAATAACAATTTTTATGAAATTTTTTTATTTAATTATTTGTTAAAAAATACGGTGTTCGATCATTGGGACATAGAAAATGCAGTGTGTCCCAATTATTGAACACTTAAATTCTCCAAGATGGCGTCAATAAACCCATCAAAACATCGAGACAGTTAACGTGTGACAGATCGTGTGAATCGGATTTATTCAAACAAAAACTGTAAGTTCCTGAATAAACTTACCTTTATTCTTTTAACAATAACTCTAAGATCGTCGAATATATTTTTATTTGTATTTTCGTGCAATAAACATAAAAAGGAAAGTAAAAAGAGAATATAACCTAAATGTAACTTAAAAATACGAATGTACTATTCATTATTTTTTGCTCTCCGATATTTCAGGGAGCCAAACTGCGACAAAATCAAACAAACACAGAACATAAAAACGAGGAAGCTGAAAATAAAAATAAAATGAAGTTCAAGTCGAAAAGCAAAAATAAACCAAATGCGAATGAACCAAAAACCTGTCAAAAGAGTCTATATATATATTTTTGTATTTTTACATGATCAACAAAACATTATTTAAGTGTTTCATTTTGCTTTTATCTCTTAATATTGTACCCGAAATAATAGTTTCAGAACGAAAAGAGAATTCTCGAGAGTGTTCAATAACTGGGACATGCCTGTTCAATATTAGGGACACAGGCACTTCCAGTGTTCAATAATTGGGACATTTGCATGCTTCACATTGTTATTCTTTTTTTTTTTCATTTGAAATCATTTAAAAATACTTTAGAGGGTGATTTTTCGAAAGTAAAAATATCAAAGTATCATTTGAACCTGAAAGCGATGGTTTTTTCTTGATTTTATATTTTTTTCTCACCGAATTCAATCCCCCAGATCCTTAGCTGTTCAATAATTGGGACATTTACCTTAATCATCAACATGACGGAGCTGTGGGAGCGTGTTAAAGCAAGGTTGCCGCAGGAGTTGCGAATCAGCGTGCAGTCTAGCTTCCCGTAGACTTTGATTTGCAAAAAAGTTCAAACATTTTTTCAGTTAGAACATGTATGTTTTCTATGCGATGGTTGTTAAAATGAATAAAATGCAAATGAAAGAAAATGGCACGCATTTACAAAAAAAATCAACATTTCACGCAACATTTCTGTAAAATGTGCATTAAAAAAGTCGTTTTTTTTTCAATTTTTCAAAAACAATTCTCGTCAAGTAAAAGGTACGAATAATATCAATATTTCTACCAAGTTTGAATTCAATCGGCTCAATAGTTTTTGAGTAATCCTGCACGCCAATTTCGATAATGCAGTTTTGAGAAAAACGCGTTTGAAGTTCACGCCTGCTCCGAATCCGAGCGGTGAGGCACAGCGTTGACGGCCTATAACGTTTGAAGTTTTTCGAATTTCGCTTTGAAACTTCAGCCAAATATTCTACATGTATAGTTCTATCGTTTAGAGAAAAAAAAAGAAATAGATTTTTTGATCGTTTCAAATGTATTTCCCGCCTTAAGATATGTGCATAATTCATGCAACTGCCCAAACCTCAATAAGCAGTACTATACTTTTGGCTGTAACTATGGCTATAAAATATTGTTGTTCTCCCAACGAAAGATCAAATATAGCCAAAGTATAGTTGAGAGCCCCATACATTTTTCTGAGCGTATCCAATAAAAAAAATCACATCATTAAAACTTAAATTTCACTCAGATCCCTCGAAAACCCGAGTTATTCAAATTCATCATACAAGAACATCATCGTCACAGCGATTTCACAACAAGGATCTCAACAAAATCCAGATCCACGACATCACCACACAATCTTTATTTCACACTGAGAAAAAAAAACCAATGGAGTCGAAAAGATTTATTGGTTGATCCAAATAAATGTGCTGCTGCGGAGTGCCACCCATATATGAGATTGTTTCAATACTATAAAATTTCGGAAATTGTCATTGATTTAAATAGCATATTAATTTGAAAAAGCTCTTCTCTCTGAATATCTACATTATCCTTCAAATAAAATTGTATTCTATTGAAATCATTCTATATACAATCCGTAGATGTATTGGATGAAATAATTAAGCGGTTGCGACAAACCTTTTTTATTTCGTACAAAAATATAATCAATAGAATTAATTATTTCTTTACTACATCGAAACGAATATGCCATGGGACGTAAGTTTTTCAATTTGTTTTAAACCTTAAATAAAAAGTGAGCATTAGAATGATCATCCGCGATAATAGTGGAGAGAATATCAGATATCCAATGGAATATCCATGGACAGAATATCAGATATTCAACTGATTAGAACAGATACTACACTTTGATCTTAGCCACAGGCCAAGAAGCGATACTGTTTAGATTTTCTCCAGCGTTCAAGTAGATTTTCGGTTCGCGCTACGCTTACGAGAAACGAGCGCGCGTGCGGCCTCTAGCGGTTACTCCCAGAACTACGGGTTTCCTCGCACCTATAATTTCGGTGGCGTTCAGCCATGATTTGGTTGAATTTTTTCAACCAAATGTGCAAGAAACAAATTTTACTTTCGCATAATTTTTTAACCAATTCAGACATTTGCTTAATATTTTTCAATCAAAATAAAATAGCAATATTTCAACGAATAATGCACTTAAGGGGTTACCCCCACTTACGATTTTGAAAAAATCGATTTTTTTATTGCATTTTTTTGAAGTATAAGTATCTGAGAATATGTCCTGAAAATTTCAAGTCGATCCGAACAAAATTGACTGAGATATGAGCGTTGAAAGAGAAGAATCCGTTGTGTAAACGAGCGGCTAATTGAAACTTTAAACGCGTTTTTCTCAAAATGGCATTTCTGAAGTCGGTGACCAAGATTACTCGAACACTAATGAACCGATCTTCTTGACATTTTGCAGGCTTATTTAATACATAAAAATGTAGTCTTTAATCATTCGATTTTTTTTCGAAAAAAATGGCCGTTTTATAGCCAAAAAACGGCCAGTTTTTTTTGGTTAAAATCGAACCATTAACTTCGACTGTCCGCCATTTTGTGAAAAATGAATATTTTTTAAAATCCTTCGATTGAAGACTAGTTTATACTTATATTTGACTAAATCCATTCGCATTTTTTTTTGCAGATGATCCACTTCGCCGCAATGTTGGTCACCGCAAACCATGTATATAAAAACATTATTTCATTGACGGCCATTTGCCACTAAACAATGTAATATTTTTCAATAAAAAAATTACTGAAAGTTCTTCAAGATGTGTTCTTTAAGATGTTATGTTGATCGATTAAAAAAGTTTTGTAGTTTTCTTTTAAAAAATTCATGAAAAAGGCCTTTTTTTGCGCTACAAGTGGGGGTAAGGCCTTAAAATAAATATCGGATATGGCGAAACCAATAAAATAACATATTTACTCAATAGAAATTTTATTTGAATCAAACGAGCGAAATTCAATTTTTCTTGTGTATTCGAATCAACAATATTCATGTTACGAATTGAAACGCTTTTTTCGTTCGTTGCAGAAATTGTATTCAAAACTACATAATTTGTTCGCGATAATTTTTTTAGACAGTTTCAATAATATATTGTTCTCGGCTAACAATATATCTTTCGAATGAAAAGAACTTTCACTTTTATCATGTTATTGAAGTCAATAGCGTTTTCTTTGGACCAACAAATCCGATTATTTACACCAACAATTTTACAATTGAATCATCGAAATTTCATTCAATAACACCAATGATAATGGATCAATGATTTTTTTCTCAGTGCACCGAGCACCGATTCACAACAAGCATCCCAGTGAATTTTCCCTCGAGCAGTTTTATCCTCCGTACTCGGGGCAAAAATCTTTCACAGCGTGCAAGTATGAGAATGGAATTGAGGAAACGCGTAGCAATGAAAAATCACTGTTGTGTGACACGCGGAGGAGAGCCACGTACGTATACTCGGGCAACGATGCGGGAATAAAATACAGCAGCCCATGCTGTCACTGTGTGTGGAAAACGTGGACGGGCCTCGTCGACCGCGTGCTGGTCCACGGCGATGCATCGAACGTGAGCATTTTTTTTTTCTATCGGCGATCGCGGTCGTCGGGTCTTTTATTTGGGCCAGACAGGAATTCGGCTAAATGCATTGATTAAACTGCTAACATGGTTCGGACTGCCGGTGGGCCGCATCGCCACCGCCTCGTATCCGACAACTCCGACGGAGCCCTGCGTCCGTCTCACTTTTTGTGTACCTTCTCCATGTGATCGCGGCTCGCGGCTTCCCTCATATCCCCTCTGTCACTCTCGTTTCGGCGATCTCAGCGGAGTTTAGAGGTAAAACGTGTTTCCTTTGCAACCGCGCGGGGCGCTTCAAATCGGACGAGGATACAACGAACAACATTTGCACACCAAAAATTGTAGTGCATTTCAATCGTTGTGATGATAATACAACCAAAGTAGCAACACAATGCCAACGATAAACATATCGGTAATAACGGTAATAATCATTTTTTAAAATTTATTAAGAAAAAAGTTGAATAACAACAAAATGTACGATTTTTTTAAAGTCACAAGTCGTAATAATAATATTAATAACGATAATAATAAAAATCACAACAATAACGACGACAATAATAATAAAGTTAAATAACAAAAAAATGTAAGATTTATTAACGGTCACAAGTCGTAATAATCATATAAATAACAATAACAATAAAAATCACAACAAGAACGACGACGATAATAATGATAACAATAAAAATAATTAAAAAATGAATGATCATAAGGATACGGATAAAAATAGTTTAATAATGACAATAATGACGATAACAACAATAAAAATAATTGTAAAATAATAATAATGATGATAAAAATAAAGCGGCCACCCATCCTAGTGTTGACCCAGGTCAACGCCGCCCGACACGAGAGGTCGCCAAAGCTGGACTCCAATTACTTTCGGCACAACAATCATAAGCGTAACAATAGTAATGCACGAATAAAGTTCACTGCGCAAAGCCGGTGGTAGTCCAAGTGACGAACCGCCCACGACTCGTTGCGAATGACCTAAAACATAAAAATAATCCGGCGATTTTAATACTCGAAAATTCTATTCTTATCGCCGAGCAACTTTTTCTCATTCAAAAGAAACGTAATTTTTGGAAATACTTCATTGTCATATTCGTAATGTTTTTTTTTCGCCTCGGAATTTCATTCGCACTTAGCAATGTCGGTTTCGATATTATTTTTACTATCGTACAGGAAGAGCGGGGTTGAAAATAGAATGGCAGGATTTTAACAGGCTACGCGGTGGCTCATAGAGAGGCCACCCGAGCTCGTCTCTCGTTTTGAAAGCGAAGCACGACGCGAGTTTGGCATGCATCGCTCACTCCTCGGCCACAGCGCCAAGCAGCCATCTATGGAATCACCCGGATGATTAATGGCATGTGCCCCCCTCCCCTCGACTCGACTGGTAGGGAGGTTTTCCCCGACGGGGTCCACGCGAGGCTCCCGCTCCCCCGTGACATCGGAGCCGCTGTAACAGCCACAATAACGAAGTCCAAGATGTATGTGTGTAGGTGTGTGTGTGTGTGTGTGTGTGCGCGCGTGCGTGTGTGTAGGTGTGTGTGCGTGTGTGTGTGTGTGTGTGTGTGTGTGTGTGTGTGCGTGTGTGTGGGCGCGCGCGCGCACATGTTTGGATGTGTGTGCGTGTGTGTGTGTGTGTGCGCGCGCGCGTGTGTATGTATGCGTGTGCCTGTGTGTGTGTGTGCGTGCGTGCGACTGCGTGCATGTGTGTGTGTGTGTGTGTGTGTGTGTGGGTGGGTGTGCGTGCGTGCGTGTGCGTGCGTGTGTGTGTGTGTGTGTGAAGGGAAGCTACGAGGTTGCAACGGGGGAGGGAGCTCCATCCAGTGCATTCTCTCTGCGACAGACGCGTAAAAAACATTTCTCAATGTTCGCGAGCTCATCTTTTGCCCTCTATTTCTCTCGTCCTCTTCGTCTCGTTCGGCATGATTTGGTGTATGGAGGACAGCCCTTGCTTTGTCCTGTCGACGAATACAGCTTCGGAGACGCTTCGGCGCGATCTTACCGCTCGTCCTGCAATTCTACCTCGTTCTCGCGTCTCTACGTATACCCAACCGGGAAAGAGCTAACCTAATAATGCTATATATTTTATACCTGAGGTATGCGCGATATGCGCGCCCGCCAGGCCCAAATGAACGATGTGATCGTCATTTAACACGATGTAAGTCTCTCCCTCGTCATCTCGTACAACGAGAAAAAGCGAAACGCCCATTCGTCCGGCATCCAACTGAGCTTTGACGAATCAAACGAGATACTTGGTTTACTCCATAGCATTTGGTTCAGCGAATTGAAAAAAAGACATCTTCTGTGTCGTTGAGTGCGGTTGTGACGATCTTGGCATTGATAGGTGGCTCCGGTTAGAAAAAAGTTTTAATTCTGTTGGATTTTGGGATATCGCTGAGTAACGAATCTTCATGTACAATTGAATTTCGAAAGTTTGGCAAACTGTCCTTGGGTCTTTGAATGCGGTTGTGATGATCTTGGGATCGAGGGAGACTTCGTTTAGAAAAAAACTTTTACTTCTGTTAGTTTTTTAGCTATCTTTGAGTAACGGAGTAGGATCTCTGAGTAACGAATCTTCATGTTCAATTGTATTACGAAAGTTTGGAAAAATGTCCTTGGGTCTTTGAGTGCGGTTGTAATGATCTTGGGATTGATGGAGTCTCCATTTAGCAAAAAGGTTTACTTCTGTTAGAATTTGAGTAATCTCTGAGTAACGAATCTTCCTGTTCAATTGAATTTCGAAAATTTGGGAAAATGTCCTTGGGTCTTTGAGTGCGGTTGTGATGATCTTGATATTGATGGAGTCTCCGTTTAGAAAAAAACTTTACTTCTGTTAGATTTTGAGTAATCTCTGAGTAACGAATCTTCATGTTCAATTGAATTTAAAAAAATTGGCAAAATGTCCTTGAGTCTTTGAGTGCGGTTGTGATAATCTTGGGATGGATGGAGTCTCCGTTTAGAAAGAAGCTTTATTTCTGTTAGATTCTCAGTAATTTCTGAGTAACGGAGTAGGGTCTCTGAGTAACGAATCTTCATGTTCAATTGAATTTCGAAAGTTTGGCAACATGTGCTTGGGTCTTTAAGTGCTGTTGTGATGATCTTAGGATTGATGGAGTCTCCATTTAGAAAAAAGCTTTACTTCTGTTAGATTTTGAGTAATCTCTGAGTAACGAATCTTCATGTTCAATTGAATTTAAAAAAATTGGCAAAATGTCATTGAGTCTTTGAGTGCGGTTGTGATGATCTTGGGATTGATGGAGTCTCTGTTTAGAAAGAAACTTTACTTCTGTTAGATTCTCAGTAATCTCTGAGTAACGGAGTAGGATCTTTGAGTAACGAATCTTCATGTTCAATTGAATTTCGAAAGTTTGGCAATATGTGCTTGGGTCTTTAAGTGCAGTTGTGATGATCTTGGGATTGATGGGGTCTCCATTTTAGAAAAAAGGGTTTACTTCTGTTAGTTTTTGAGTAATCTCTGAGTAACGGAGTAGGATCTCTGAGTAACAAATCGTCATGTTCAATTGAATTTAGAAAGTTTGGTAAAATGTCCTTATAGCGCTATGTCTAGTTGCGGAATATCATTCCAGCCCGTCGTATTTGTGAGTCCGCTGGAAAACGATGAAACCGCGTGGCTATAATGATAGAGAAATATAAGTCTGTGCGGAAAAGAGGAGAGACAAAAGGAGGCTAAACCGGTGGAAGTGAATAAACGCGAATTTGGATCGCATGTCGGGAAACACTAAGAACTGTGCCAACCACAGTGTGGAATGGCCAACAGGGGTTGGGCATCTTGCTCTCCCAAGTAAAGAGAGAAGACAGAGGGAGAGAGCGAGAGAGAGAGAGAGAGAGAGAGAGAGAGAGAGAGAGAGAGAGAGAGAGAGAGAGAGAGAGAGAGAGAGAGAGAGAGAGAGAGAGAGAGAGAGAGAGAGAGAGAGAGCAGTGGTGATTCTCATGAAAATTCGCAATATCTTCCGTGATCGGGTATTATTACCGGTTTGATTGGAGAGAGGGAGGGGGATATTTGATCTAAGCTCGCTACGAGATCGTCGACGCCGTACAATCGCGAAACGGAGAAACTTACAACCATCACCGACGAGATTACCCTCTCGTGTACTCGCTATTACAGTTTGCTCGGTAGCTCGAAGCTTCGTAACTTTTCTCGCCGCACATTCATGACGATCCAAACGCTACACAGTTCCGTTATATCGCCGTGGGAGTAAGCGCGATTTCTTTCGGGGACTTTTGGACAATCGTGAACGACCTGCCGCCATGCAACGCCCGCTGTCGCTCCAGACATGTTCCCACTATAGGTCCAATAACAATTTATTAGAGCTATTTCAACCCCTGCACATTTGACCCAATTTCCCAAGCATTCCACAGTTGATTCAAGCCCAGCATGGAACCTCAGTACGATTAACCGAAAGAAACAGAACAACCAGAAAACAAACCAGAAAAAGATGTCCAGAACATATTCTAGACATGTTTTCCAGGTGTCTAGAATCACTGCAAAAACTATTGTGTTGTTTTTTACACGCTTTAGTTGTGTAAATGGCTGTAGACACTTTCTACAGGTTTTAACGTGTGTGAAAAATAACGGTGTAAAAATACACGGATAGATGCGTTAAAACAACACACTTACGTGTGTTGTTTTCTTACGCACGTTAAAACGTGTAAAAAGTGTCCACAGCCATTTACACACTGAAAGTGTGTAAAAACAACACACTTATTTTTGCATAATAAATTGAATAATAAATTCAATAACAAAAGCTTTTTATCGTCAAAATATATGCATTTATTGAACTGAACTCAACAGTACTTATATATTACTCTGTAGTATGTATGATAGCTGTCACTGTTTTTCTTGTCTTCGCATAGGCTAGGTTCTCATACAGCTTCACGATGACAGCCGTTGCTTGTCGGCGATTGCCTCGAAACAAAAAAACGTCGCTAAAGATTCAATGCAGCTATCGAGGTTTTGGAAAATAGATTTCAATTTCAGGTTCTTCCACATGACAAACTCAAAATTGATCTATCAATGAAACAAAAAGTTAAGACCAAATGTGGTCTTCAATTAACTGGTTAATCAATCGATGTCAAATCAACTAATGACTTTCACGTGATGCCGTAACCGAGGTGATTTTTAAATCATATGATCAATAACTCGCAATCAACACACTTAAACTGTGTTGCTTTTTCCCGTGTAATTTTTGCTCGTGTGTTGCTATCAACGTGTGTTGTTTAGTCCAATGTGTGTAAATATGCGTCTTGTTTGTTGATTCTACACGTTTTATGCATGTTATTGATGGGTACAGCTATGAAAGTGTGTAATAATTGAATGCGTAAAAATTGCACACTCACGTGTGCAATTGTAACGCATCACGTGTTAGCAAATGCATAAATGTGTAGAATCAACATGGTAACGCGTGTGTAGCCTTTATGTTGTGTTACTTCTACATACTTTGAACACACGTCAAACACGCCTAGTTTTTTCAGTGTAGAGATCTGAAAACGGAGATGTTGGAAAAACGCATTGTTTTGGAATGACGTTTAGTTACATCAGTTTTGTATGAGCGAATGCCTAGGTATGGTCGATTCGTCTCGAACAGATTTGACTGAGTCGAAATCAAATTGCCCATTGAAATTGAGCTCACCAGTGTTTCGTGGGCGGAGAGTTACATATATGCCAATTAACCCAAACAAATCCAAACAAACTCGCGGAAGAATTTAAAAAACATCGTTTGGTTCGAATGCTTCCTTGCATCAATTTCGTATGGTCGAATGTAGTCGATTCAAATTTTCGATCGAGGTATTGTCGATTCATCTCGAAAAGATTTCATTGACATCAAATCAAATTTGTTGCCAATTGAAATTCAGCTGATCAGTGTTTCTTGGTTGGAGACTTATGCATATTACGATTAATTCAAACAAATCCAAGCAAACTCACTGAAGAAGATGTCTAAAACACTGTGTTTGGTTGGAATGACGTCGCATCAATTTCGTATGTTCGAAGGTATGGTCGATTCGGGCCGAACAGAATTCATTGACATCAAATCAAATTTGTTGCCCATTGAAATTCAGCTGATCAGTGTTTCTTAGGTGGACAGCAATATATATTACGATTAACCCAAACAAACACACTGAAGAAGATGTCTAGAAAACGGTGTTTGGTTGGAATGATGTTTAATTGCATCAACTTCGTATAAACGAACATCTAAGAATGGTCGATTCGTCATGAACAGATTTCATTGACATCAAATCAAATTCTTCGTCAAGGTGGAGAGATATACATTATCATGAACCCAAGCAAACTCACTGAAGAAAATGTCTAGAAAACGTTGTTTGATTAGAATGGCAATATATATTACGATTAACCCAAACAAACACACTGAAGAAGATGTCTAGAAAACGGTGTTTGGTTGGAATGATGTTTAATTGCATCAACTTCGTATAAACGAACATCTAAGAATGGTCGATTCGTCATGAACAGATTTCATTGACATCAAATCAAATTCTTCGTCAAGGTGGAGAGATATACATTATGATGAACCCAAGCAAACTCACTGAAGAAAATGTCTAGAAAACGTTGTTTGATTAGAATGGCGTTTATAATTGCATCAACTTCGTATGAACGCATGTCTAGGCATGTTCGATTCATCACGAACCTATTTCATTGACATCGAATCATACGAAAATCAAATGCAAACCCAAACAAGCGCAAACAGATTCATTGCCAATTCAAATCGAGCTGATCAGTGGTTATTGGGTGAAGAGTTACATATATTACGATCAACTCAAGTAAAGCATCGCAAGCCAACTCACTGACGAAGATGTCTAGAAAACGATGTTCGAATGATACGAGTTGCATCAATTTCGCATGAACGAATGTCTAGGTACGATCGATTCGTCTCGAACAGATTTCGTTGAGATCAAATGAAATTTATTGCCAATTGAAATTGAGCTGATCCGTGTTTCTTTGGTGGAGACTTCTATATATTACGATTTTGCCACACATCGGACCACTGTGGTGATTAAAATTGGAGAAATGGACCCTGACGGTATTGTTGTACGTGTTTACGAGTCGTGTATACGAGAGAGGCGGGCGCCAGGAGAAGTTATAACTCGGCTCTCATATAGGTGCTATGTGTAGGATCATCGACTCTCTTGAGCCCGCATTGCGGAATGAGCCATATACAATAGTAGCATATGCAGCTGCATCGCCCCCTTGCCCTTCCTTACTCGCCACCCTCCTCGTCAATCCACGCGGATAAATTCCTCGACATTATATCAGCGCTGAGTTGCCTTAATATCTACAGCACGCGAGGTCAGCTTTATAATTAATAGTAACGGCATTTTCTAATAGCATAAGTAGTAAAAAAAAAAAAAAAACTCAACGCGCCGCTATGCTGAAGGTATACGCTGTCAGGATCGAATGTGTGAAATTGAAAAATCAATGGCTCGGATTGTCCATGTTGGATTAATGTTTTTAGGATAAAAGAAGTATGCAGGACCAGGTAACTTATGAATACTTATTCAGGGTTTTTACCTCATGATCAAAGCATTATTTTGCTGTTGAAGAATGACACCCTTTACTTATCGCAATAACGTGGTTCTTACAATAAGAAATTATTTATTATTAGTCACTTAAGTCAGTTATCATTTATTATTTATTATAATAAGTTATTTAAGTTAATATTCATAATAAATAACGTATTATAATTTATTTAGTAGAAATAAGTTATTGGTTGCCATAGAATAATAAGAAATAATTTATTATTATACAATAATGAATAATAATACACAATTATCACATATACTCCTTTTCGAACTTTTCGAAATGAACTTATTATTGTATTACTTTCGATAACTATATTATTTACAATATAAGTTAAATATCAATGTCATTTATTCGAGAGGGAGTGTATGTAATAATTTTTTTGCATCGATATTTAGCCTTTGTCCTCATATGCTATAGTAACGTGTTCCTTACTATGAGAAATTATTTATCGTTGTATTATTTACAGGAATTATTTTATTTACAATAAGGTTATATATAAATTTCGTTCATTCGAAAGGGACGATATTTTATATAATTTTTTTTGTCTAAAAATCGACAGTTACTTAGTTCTCGTTCGATAATTTATATCCGATGATATACGTTAGCTTAACAATTCGTTTTAACGCTGAAATTTGCGCGATAAAATTGTGCATTAAGCACGTGTGTCGAGCGAATTGAATCGTCATAGTCAACGGTGCCGACGTTCGCGTCGGAAAGCATTGTGCTCGCAGTCTCACCCCCGACAAATGAAATTGTTCGTCTAATTTGGACTAGCCTGGGTTGGGCTTTAAAATGATGGAAGGTCCCGGGGGAGTTAAAGCGGGAAGGGCTCGTTTATGGGATCGAAGTAGCTTGAACAAAGTGCCGCAGTCTTGATAGATCGACGAGCTGATGAAAAAACGAACGTACATCGTTGCAGTTGAAATCCCGTTGGAAAGCATTTTCTGAGCTCATAATTTTGTACGCTTACAAGAAGATGAAAAAAAGTTGATTTTCTTTGTTGAAATTGTCGAAGAAATATCAAGTCTAGTGTGTTTTGGTTCTTCCGATGAAATAGTACTTTCTAGTAATCTTGAACTATTTTTTATCCTTCGGTGAATTTCAGTGCACTTTGAAATGAAAAAGGAAATTATTTGATTCGATTAAGAGAAATAAACTTTATGAAATGAAAATATATACTTTTTTAAATTAAATTAATCGACATCATAGACAAATTTTGGCAGATGGGAGGCAGAATAGATAATTTTTTAATCAAATAATTTTTCACCAAAATCAAAATGAGTAATTTTATTAATCTAAATCTGAATTAATAATTTCGTAATCGAAAGAAATGCCGATGATTTTTTTATGAAAAAAAATCAGTTTTCAATCTAAATAGATAATTTTCCAATAAAAATAAAAATACATTATTTTTTGTACCAAAATCGAAATAGCTAATGTTTTATTGAATTTGAACTTGGAAATGAAAAAGAAAATTATTTTATTCGAATAAGAGTTATAAACTTTATGAAACGAAAATAGATACTTATTTTATTGAATTATTCGACATCATGGGTAAATTTTGACAGGTGGACAGAATGAATAATTTCTTAATCGAAATAAATAATTCTTCCCCAACCTCAAAAGAAATATTTTTATTAATCTAAATCAAAATTAATAATTTCGTAATCTAAATAAAAATATATGATTTTTAAAATAAAAATCGAAAAAGATTTTTTAATCTAAATAGAACATTTTTTAATCGAAGTAAAAATAGATAATTTTTTAATAAAAATAAAAATAGATGATTTTTTTACCAAAATCGAAATGGCTACTGTTTTATTGAATTATTGAATATTATAGATAAATTTCGGGATCATCGTTATTGGGAGTACGAATATAATGACAAGACATTGTATAAAGAGTGTACAGGAACACGCACAGGAAGACGTAGAGATGGGCGGCAGGTGGTGTAGAAGGGAGAGAACGCACGAGAGAGCGTATCACACAGAGCCGTGGCTATTCGTCGGATCGGTGGTTCTCGCGCGCGCGTTAATTATCCCATTACAGCCGGGAAATAACTTCCGCGAGTCCCGGAGCCCCCTCGTCAAGACAGCGATCTCGTCGACCTAGCCCGGATAGAAAACCGAGGAGCGGACGAGAGAAAGAAGAGGGAGAGAAAATCTTTCGCCGCAAGATGCCAAATCGGCGATTTACATGAGCGATCGCACTCGGTACAACTAGATTCACATTTAGAGGGTAAACACATTGATATAAACTTGCAAAAAAGTATTAACAATACCATTTTTTTCCTTCGGCTAAAAATAAATGGCTCAGTGAATCGTCGGTCATTTTCTTTCTGCTTCGATTTGAAGCTCCATTCCGGGCTTATTATCTTCGTCATCGTTTGCTCTTTGAAATGGCGTTTGATTCATCAAGCTGCTATCAGTTTTCGATTTTTCGCAGAATTCCAAAGTCGGAGCATCGATTTTCACCTACTTTGTCAAACTTTCCCCTGTGCCTCTTTTGAGGCCATTTTTAAAATGCATTTTCCGGAAAAAATAATCGAGATACTTATATGAATCAAGCGGCATTTTCTGAGTCACTTAAAATCGTTTTTAAAATATCCTATCAATTAAGTTTATGCCACTCGAATAGGACTGACGCTACGGATGTTTGAAATTTCGCGATATTGGAAATTCCGGGAAAATTGTCAAAAAAGTCGAAAGAAGTCGACTTTTGAACCATTTTGAGGATCTATCGGATGATATATTTTTAGCCCATTACGAATATCAGCGGGTTTTTGGTTGAAAGCTCAATATCACGGGGGCCTAGCGTGAAAAATGTCTTTTTCCACGCGTTCGACGATTTTTTAAATAAAAATTGATGTTTTCGGGAAAAAATAATGGTGAAAAATTCGTATTGATTATATGTTTTTTTTAATAAAAATAATACAATTCAATAATTTTATAAGAAAATGATAAAAATAATGGTGAAAAATTCGTATTAATAAATAAAATCATTAATCATTATTAATTAATCACAATTAAATCATTAATTCCACGCTTTTGACGATTTTCTTTTTAATTGAGGACTCCGGGAAAATTCACGATTGATTCGTATTAATTATATAATTTTTTAACAATTTTATTATCTAATCATATAATTTTTTCACGAATTTTATTATTTAATTATATAATTGTATTATTTATCATTTTATTAACAAGGCCCTCAGACGGTCTTTTCTCTTGCCAACTAAAAAGCTCGATGTTTTTCCTATCGTCTTAAATTTTTCCAGGCTTTGTCATTTCCGAAACGCGAGTGGTCTTACCATCGCGAGAATCGTAGACGATCCGTCGGATCGCAAAACATCGCGATGCCTCACGTGGCTATTGAGAGTGAGGATTTGAGAAAAAATCCCCAACTCAGCAGTCTCTCGAGGATGCGAGTATTAAGGTGCGAGCGAAATCGAGCTAATAAAGCAGTTAGGCAGCTAAAAGGGGCTATTTCAATAAAATAGTCCCATGGGCGTCGATTTCACCCCACGTATTGTGCTCCTCGGAGTAGCTGTACGTAGCCGGGTTTTGCTGGTGCATGATTAAAACCTAGCAGCTTCTCTCGCCGACGTCTCCGCTTCTATGCCACGAGGGCACGCCGCGGGGGGCTGATTGTCGTCGGGGGGTTGAATGCGTGAGCAAATGCGCCAAAACGCGCGCTCTCACCCCGTCATTACGTCGTTACCCTCTCTTCCGTCCAACCTAATTTATTGAGATGTCCTCATTGCCGAATTTCTCTGCTCGCCGGTCCCTCGTAAAACGTTAATCTTCTCATCCAATAGACACTCTCGTCACTATCCATGACATCCCATATTAGAATCATGGAGATCTGTCTAATATGAGAAAAACGTGCGCGAATTATCGACGTATGAGGCCGTTTGCTTTCTTCGATGTAGGGATTGTTATCGTGTAACTTTTGGAGCAGGATAAAGCGGTGATAAATTGTCGATGTTGCATCCACTATGTTGGTGAAACATTATTAAAAAACTCGAGAATTTCAATGGCAGTACTTGGTTAATTTTTGTATTTGGTTCATTTCTGTACTCGGTTTATTTCTGTACTGGATTCATTTCTATACTCGCTTTATTTCTGTACTTGGATAATTTCTGTACTCGGTTTATTTCAGTAATTGGTTTATTTCTGTACTTGGTTCATTTCTGTACTTGCTTAATTTCTGTACCTGGTTTATTTCTGTACTTGGTTCATTTCTGTACTTGCTTAATTTCTGTACCTGGTTTATTTCTGTACTTGGTTTATTTTTGTACTTGTTTCATTTCTGTACTTGGTTCATTTCTGTACTTCGTTTATTTCTGTACTTGCTTAATTTCTCTACTTGGCTTATTTCTGTCCTTGTTTAATTTCCGTACTTGGTTTATTTTTGTACTCGGTTTATTTCAGTAATTGGTTTATTGCTGTACTCGGTTTATTTCTGTACGTGATTCATTTCTATACTCGCTTTATTTCTGTAATTGGATAACTTCTGTACTTGGCTTATTTCTGTACTCGGTTTATTTTAGTAATTGGTTTATTTCTGTACTTGGTTCATTTCTGTACTCGCTTAATTTCTGTACCTGGTTCATTTCTGTACATATTTAATTTCCGTACTTGGTTTATTTCTGTACTCACTTAATGTCTGTACTTGGTTTATTTCAATAATTCGTTTATTTCCGTACTTGGCTTATTTCGGTAATTCGTTTATGTCTGTACTTGGTTTATTTCAGTAATTCGTTTATTTCTTTACTTGCTTAATTTCTGTACTTAGTTAATATTTTCATGCATATATGTTAGAATTCGTTGAATGTGTATCCGAGCGTATACATGGTTCCTTTCACGAAATGATGATTATAAAATATGTCTGTGACTTATATAGGAACACGTAGAAATATTAATATCTCCATAATGTAAAAGTATTTAGATTTTATACTTTGTGTTCTTACATTGTTGCTAAAACGTGGAAGAAAGTCCTCAAAATATTCGTTCTTTTTCAAAGACATTTGGTTGCAGTTAAAGAAAGTACTATTTTCTTAAATGTTCATTTTAACTCAGTGTGAAAATGAAGTTTCAGTAATAACACATTGGGTTATGGTTGCAACGGGGTGGTTAGAAAACTGGCTCTATACTTTACTTTTTTCATCCGAAAATAGTGAGCGACGCCTTAGGACGTCAACCTGATTACTTTTTCTAAAACCATTCGTTCCTACGATATCCTATGATATTAAAAAATTCGCACATATTTTCCGAAAATCAATATATTCGAATCTATTATGATACTTAGGAAATCATTTTTCGTCAAAAATAAAATGAGTGTACAGACGTCACTCGCGCTTCGTACGAGAGTTGTGAAATAAGTAACACGTCCCAACGTATATACCAGATGATAATTCAGATTCTCGACTATTGCATTTACCTGTCTGAATTTTGCATACGCTGACAAGCGTGAACGGTCCGAAAATAGTTATTTTCGACCGGATCTCGCATGCAAAACTCCCACGTCCAATGTCCGGCGAAGAAATAATTTACTTTTCGCTGCGGTAGAATTGATCATCGTGCACATCGCGGCAGCTTGATTAAATAATGATTTAGCTCATTCGCGCAACAGTGTCGTACGAGCATAATTATTCAGGCCGAAAAATCTAACGGAAAGTTCTTTGTGGACGAGAGCGATTTATTTCTTTACGAGTCCCACGCGACGACTCACATGCGCAACAAAAACCGCCTTTTATCCCATTGTTTCGCACACGATTCACATCGATGATGTAATTGTGCACTCGGAAATTGACACCTTTAACCTCGATAAAAACGGTGCGAGCTGGCGATTGAACGACGAGACGAGCTGCGACTCGTCCTTCGGCACGGTTGCCAAATCGGTGCTAATTTTTTTTGTTTAAATTGATGCCTCTATAATAATAAATAATAAAATTCGATTATAATAAATAGTATTAGGGTGGAATTCTTTTTATTGGCGTTAATATAATAATAAATAATAAAGTGTCATAATGATAAATAATATCGGGCCTGAATGTTTCTTCTTTAGTTTTATTTTTATAATAATAATGATCAAGAAAGTTCATTGACGTTTATATGATCATAAATATACATATGTAATAATAATGATAAGATTATATAATCAAAATCTTACCAATGGCGGAGTGCTAATTTGAAGCAAACAAAGTTTTCATGTAATGTATTGTCTGATATTCATTGATTTATGAGTCGGATTTGTTCTAACACACCTTTTTCGCAATCGACATTTCCGTTTTGGATTTCAATTTTCCAAAAAGATTAGTCGGACAATTTTGAAAAACACGGAACGTGAAATGTCGCTTTTTCTTAAATTGATGCCTATATAATGATAAATAATAAAACACTATTATAATGAATAATATCAGGGCGGATTTTTTTTATTGGCGTTAATGTAAAAAAAAATGTATAATAATCAAGAAGATCAGGGCTAATTATTTTTAATTGACGTTTATATGATAAAAAATAATAAAATGTTATAATGATAAATAATATTGGGCCTAAATGGTGCCTGTTTAATTTGATTTTTATAATAATAATCAAGATTCAATATAATAATTCAATAATCAAGGTCATTGGCGTTTATATGATAATAAATATACATATGTAATAATAATAAGATTAATAATAATAAGATTATCAAAATCTCACCAATGGCGGAGTGCCAAGTTGAGGCAAAAAAAAAATGTTCACGTTATTCATCGTCTCATATTTATTGATTTTTGAGTCGCATATGTACTAACACACTTTTTTGCAATCGGCATTTCGGCATTTCGGATAAATAATAAAATTCTATTATAATAAATAATACCAAGGCGGATTTTTTTTATTACCGTTAATGTAATAAACAATTGTATGATAATAAAGAAGATCCGGGCTAATTATCTTTTATTGACGTCTGTATAATAATAAATAATGAAATTATATTATAATAAATAATATCGGGGCTCAACTCTTTTTTATTGACGTTTATATGATGAAAATAATAAAATTTCAAAATGATAAATAATATCGGGCCGGAATGTTTCTTGTTTAATTCGATTTTGATAATAATAATAATCAAAAAGTTCGTTGACGTTTGTATGATAATAAATATACATATGTAATAATAACAACAAGATTATATAATCAAAAACTTATCAATGGCGGAGTGCTAACTTGATGCAACATTTTTTTCTTCATATTATTCATTGTCTAATATTCATCGATTTATGAGTCGGAATTGTACTAACACACTTTTTTTGCAATCGGCATTTTCATTTTAAATTTCAATTTTCCGAAAGGATTAGTCGGACAACATTGAAAAGCACGGAACGCGAAATGTCGCTGTAAAAAAGTAGGCACGTGCAGAAAAGTTGAGTTACGGGCTCTAAAGTAATATATTAAAGCTGCAATCTCGATAAGAAGTTTTGAAAAAGTTGTTAAAAGAAACCTGTGCGTTCGCGAGCGTTTTTTTTTCGCGCGAAATCATTGAAAATTCCGAGGTCTCTCTCGTTTTAATTACACTTTTATCGTAAAGTCTGGCACACGCACGTTTGTTTTTTTTCCCTTTTTGCACTATCGTCCAGTTTATTCTTACTTCGGCCCGACCTACATGCGGAGTAATTTTTCCCTCTGGCGTGTTACCTCAATTAACGGCTACCGTTGGCTCTACACGGACTGTTATAAACCTTCGTAGGTGTACTTTAGCGACGGGCCACGTACGGATCGGCCATACGTGTTATAATGCCTTGTAACCGGGAACGTAGTCACATGTACGAAACACCGATACTCTAGACAGGGCGAAATAAATGCGGTTGTGGCGTGTTCTCGTTGCGACGCTTATACTTCGCTCTCGTTTTGCAGATGGTTGAAGTTTTGCCATTTTCATTTATTTCACTCACTTGTTATTTTTTTCAAATCCACGTTTTTTTTTTCAGTCGCTCCGATTTGGACTTATACTTGACACGGTGAGGACACTTGTTTATTTTTAACTTGGCAAATGTTGAATCGCGAGCGAATCGAAAGAGTTGTAAAATGGTTCTGCAATTGGTCGAACGTTCTATGGGGGCCGGGTTGAAATTCCGAACTTCCAATGCTTCGACGGTTCAAAATTCGGAATTTTAATGTTCCCAATTTTAAGATGGGGCTGGGTTGAAATTCCGAACTATGAATGGTCAGAACACTCGAAACTCCGAAAGAATTTTACACGAAAGACCAAAACTCCGAAAATCTTAACACCGTCAAAATAATTCGGCTATGGAAGTTTTAAAAGTTTCAAAATTTTCAATAAATCGACGAATTATTTCAAGATTTTTTTATTTATTGAGAATTGATTTTTGCGTCAATTTTGAAATTTGCCGAGTTGAAATTCTGAACTCTGAATGCGCCGACGGTTTAAAATTCCTACTTTTAATGTTCCGAAATTACAAGGCTCGTCAGGATTCTGCCAGCGACAGTCTACACAGTTGACTGTACATTATGTAGAACGTATAACATTGTCTAGACAAATGTCAAAATTGACGTGAAATCACTTCTTAAGGCGTTATACGCAGTTGCAAGGCCACAAAAGTCGTTTTTTCACGATTTTTTTCCGTAAAAGGATTTCATTTGGGCAAAACGAAAAGTATTAGGCAGTGTAGTGGCATCTTTTAGCTTGAGATTGGCATTTTTTATTTTCAACAATATTCATTAACATTGCTCCTGTAGGAAGTCTCCTGGAGGTCCCCGAAAAAAAAGTGTCCGGCGGTGAGCAAAGTATCTCCGGTTTGGATTATCTAAAATGAAAAAACCAAAAAGATTCTTTTAGGGGATAGATGAATCCAGGTATCGATCGAAGGAATAGTCGAAATTTTCATTTTTGACAAAATGGTGGCTCCGGAAAGAAACAATTTCGATTTTCGACCAAATTTTTTTCCTTAAATCGTTGAAAAAGAATAGAAATAATTATCGGAAATCTTATTCCTTCGATCAATATCTGAAGAATATATCTGACAAGGTTGTGTTAAAATTGCAGACCGATCGGTCGAGCCGTTTTTGAGAAATCGTGCTCACCGACTTTGAAAACACCGTTTTGAGAAAAAACGCGTTTGAAGTTTCTCGGACGCTCGGAGACGCGCTCCGAGCGTCCTTACAAATATGTGTGTATTTCCGAGAATATTCGCTGGATCGATTTGGAATTTTCAGGGAAAACTCACATATTTGTACATTCCGAAAATGCAATAAAAAATCGATTTTTTGAAATTTCAAACTACGTATAACCTGTTAATAAAAAAAAATCTTGAAATAATTCGTCGATTTATTGAAAATTTTGAAACTTTTCAAACTTCCATAGCCGAATTATTCTGACGGTGTTCAGATTTTCGGAGTTTTGGTCTTTCGTGTCAAATTATCGCGGAGTTTTGATCTTTCGGGGTAGTATTCTTTCGAAGTTTTGAGCGTTCTGATCATTCAAAGTTCGAAATTTCAACCCGGTAAAAACAGAGAAGCGATTGATATTTGATATTGATATTTCCTCCTATTGAAAACTTTGAAGCTCGTTTTCTCCAGTTTTAATTTTCACGATTTATCCAAATTGGCGGGCGTGATAGCAAAAAAACTAAACCACCTATTGAATCAAACCAAAGTATGTTTTCCTCAGTATAAAAATCTCTTCTAAGTGAATTAAAAAAGTGGTTCCAAAGTGTTTTTAAATAATTTTTATCGCACTTTAAAATGATTTTGTTAAATCCGAGAAAAAATTATAATTCCACGATTTTTTCAGCTTTTTCTTAATTCACCCAGAAGAAAAATATATGGCAATTGAAAATTTCACTGGTTTTTTTTGTTTTAGTGAAGAATCACGAGCTGCATCTTTCCCGCCGATTGGGGACTGCAGTGGCACATGGAATAGTGCCATCATTTTCACGATTTTTCCAAATTGGTGGGCGTGATAGCAAAAAAACTAAACGACTTATTGAATCAAACCAAAGTATATTTTCCTCAGTATAAAAATCTCTTCTAAGTCAGTAAAAAAAGTGGTTCCAAAGTGTTTTTAAACAATTTTTATCGCACTTTAAAATGTTTTTATTAAACCCGAGAAAAAATTATAATTCCACGATTTTTTCCGCTTTTTCTTATTTCACCCAGAAGAAAAATATATGGCAATTGAAAATTTCACTGATTTTTTTTTGTTTCAGTGAAGAATCAGGAGTTGCATCTTTCCCGCCGATTGTGGACTGCAGTGGCACATAGAATAGTGCCATCATTTTCACGATTTTTCCAAATTGGCGGGCGTGATAGCAAAAAAAACTAAACGACTTATTGAATCAAACCAAAGTAAATTTTCCTCAGTATAAAAGTCTCTTCTAAGTGAATTAAAAAAGTGCTTCCAAAGTGTTTTTAAATAATTTTTATCGCACTTTAAAATGTTTTTATTAAACCCGAGAAAAAATTATAATTGCACGATTTTTTCAGTTTTTTCTTAATTCACCCAGAATAAAAATATATGGCAATTGAAAATTTTACTGTTTTTTTTTGTTTCAGTGAAGAATCACGAGTTGCATCTTTCCCGCCGATTGGGGACTGCAGTGGCACATGGAACATGCTGATAAATCTGCAGTCATTTATAGTTTCATGTTGATATTTTTTTGTCATACATTTCAAATATACATAAAAAGATACCTCAATGTTTACTAGGCTCCCTTTTTTCCCTCCTAAAAAAATCCCGAAAAAAACGCTTTTTTTGGATCTTCTAATTCAGGCCTCCCCTTTAATGGTTCAAAACAAAAAAATCCCTAAAACAGCGAGAAAAAAACATGCATTCCGCCCTGATGCATTCCTCCACCAGTTGCCCAATCTTCCTCTTCCGCGGTCCAAAAGCTTCCCCGGTCCCTGCAGCCAAGCCCAAAGATCGCATCGTCGCAAATTCTCCTCACCATCGAGTCCACCTTATTCACAAATTCATATATGAAATCTCGCTCTCTCGATCGGCGAGACGCGACGAGGGAAAGGCAACGCCGGGAAAATGGCGGTGGAAAGGGATCGCCGATGCGATTGGCTGGCAAGTGCCAATGACACGCTATAAGTAATAACGACAATGATAATATTAATAATAATGATGATAATAACAAGGGTGCGGGCAATGTGGCTTAACGCATCGCGTGCGACAGCGAATCGCGGGGAATCGTGGGCCGTCTCCTTGACAAGCGGCTGTTTAATTGGCGTTGAAACCAACGGTGTGACGGGAACAGCATAGCGTGGCGTCACCCGAATGCCTGAATGCTTGAATCCCGGCCTAAGTCAGAGCCTTCCAGCCTACCGTTCGTATACCTGGGGAACTCCATCGAGAGTGCAACACACACACACGTACAACGTGTTCCAAGTGTGTGCGTTATAACCACGGGGAACAACCCGGTAATTACCTTCGGCACGCAACTCCCTACTCCTTTTCTACAACTCGATGTATACCTGTATCCACGTATCCACCTTCCTACAGCTGTGTACACCTCCATACAATACTCCCGCAACCACAGTCCGTACTCGCTATATAAATTTCACATTATCGTGTGAGCAAAGTGTACATCGTATTAGCCTCATGCGTATGCTCATATTTCTTTCCACCGGAGAATGCGTAGGATTCTTTTTTCTTCCTATTTCCGGCATCGCGCGACATCCTGCTCGCTTATATCGCAAACCGATTATCCTCGTCCCGTATCGAATCGCCATTTATCAATGTGCACGGGTTCCTATTACGCGTTACACGCGTGTCTGCTTGTAAGACACTCGATATTTCGCCGGCAGACCGGAAGCATGCGACGAATTGATTCGTCGATCGTACTTGCTTATTGGCCGGATCGCGTTTGTACACTGAGAGAAGAGTGGACGGTATTTGCGAAAAAGCGCATGGTAAAGGGGAGTAGTCGAATTCCCTGTGGTTTATCGTCACCGCAATTATCGTATGGTTAACACAACTATGAGCGAAAAGTACACGTGAACATGCTCCGAAATTAGTACACTGAGAAAACACTGAAAACAAAAATCATCGATCCAATGTCATTCCCGTGCAGAAATTTTGACCGGGATACCCTATGTCCGATCAAATCCCGATCAGGATTTGTCATGGATTCTCCAAAACCGGTATCCCGGTTAGAATCCAACTTGCATCAGTATCGGCATATGTACGACGACAATGGCATCATTTTGAAAATTTTGGCGTCACGTGTATTTTCTGTATTACTATGGAATTCCTATCTATAGATAGGAATTTCTGTCTATAGATTCCTATCTATAAAATTCCTATCTATAGATAGGAATTACATAGTAATACCGAAAATACACGTGATGCCAAAATTTTCAAAATTATGCCATCGTCGTCGTACATATTCCGATACTGATGCAAGTTGGATTCTAACCGGGATACCGGTTTTGGGGAATAAGTCTCTGTTTATACCCACCGACATGTCGGTGGGTATAAACATGTATTTAAGACAAATTAAAATCAAATTCACAATGATTAGATTAAAATTTACACCAACCGTGAGTTCTTACGTATTTCGAGAGAAAACATTTCGTCGAGGCAAAGAAATTTTTGCAAAAAATGTTGTGAGTTTCAAATATTGCATTATAAATATGAAAAAAATCACAAAATGAGTTGTGAATTTCCTCAAGTTGAAGAAAATAAAAATCGAATTCACGACAGTTACATTAAAATTTACACCACAAGTGTAAACGTATTTTGAGAGAAAACATTGTGTTGAGGCAAAGAAATGTTCGCACAAAAAGTTATGTGCAAAAATTTCTTTGCCTCGAGGCAATGTTTTCTCTCAAAGTACGTACGAACTCACTTTTGGCGCAAAATTTAATCTAATCATTTTGAATTTGATTTTAATTTGTCTTAAATACGAAAAAATTCACAACTAATTTTGTGAATTTTTTTGTATTTATAATTTCTTGTCAATACACTTGCATTCACAGATTTTGATGTGAATTTTTTTTAATTCACATCAAAATCTCGCGATGAGCGCGATCTGCCATTTGAATCTTTGGACAATTTTTTTTTTATTGATAGTTTAATCCACCAAAACTTTATAAATGCTATTTATTTTTATAATAAATTTAACATGTCATAATTCCATTTTTGACATTTTATTTCAGCCTGTATTCACCCGTGATCCTTCCCAGATTCCTCAATGATTCCATGGAGAATCTATTTAGAGTCATTAAAGGATCCGGTTCTGGATCCCTAATGGAATCCAGTTTACGGATCTTACATTTAGTCTTCAAATCTGATCCGATATCGGACTAGATCCCGACTGGGAGCCCGGGATACAAGTCAGAATCCAGCTGTATCCCTGCCAAAATTTCTGCACGGGTTGGTGTTATTAAATTAAATTTCGTTGATTCAATTGGAAAATTGTTGGTGTAAATAATCGGATTTATTAGTCCAAACAATACGCTAATGACTTTAATAATATGACACAATTTTTCACTCAAAATATATATTGTTAGCCGAAAACAATATATTATTGAAATTATCTATTATCTAAGTTTTGAAAATGCATTTTCCGCACCGAACAAAAAAGCGTTTAAATTCATAATGTGAAGTTGATTCGAGTACACAAGAAAAATTGAATTTCGCTCGTTTGATTCGGATAAAATTTCTATTGAGTAAATATGTTGTTTTATTTTTTTCACCATATCCGATATTGATTTTCAAGTACATTATTCGTTGAAATATTAATGTTTTATTTTTATTGAAAAATATTAAGCAAATGTCTGAATTGGTTGGAAAATTATGCGAAAAAAAATTGTTTCTTGCGCATTTCGTTGAAAAAATTCAACCAAATCATGGCCAAGCGCCACCGAAATTATAGGTATGAGGAAACCCGTAGTTCTCGGAGTCACCGCTAGAAGCCGCACGCGCGCTCGTTTCTCGTAAGCGTAGCGCGAACCGAAAATCTACTTAAACGCCGGAGAAACTCTAAAGAGTATCGCTTCTTGGCCTGTGGCTAAGATCAAAGTGTAGTATCCGTTCTTATCAGTTGACTATCTGATATTCTCTCCATGGATATTCCATTGGATATCTGATATTCTCTCCACTATTATCGTGGATGATCATTGTAATGCGCACTTTTTATTTAAGATTTTAAACAAATTGAAAAACTTACGTCCCATGGTATATTCGTTTCGATGCAGTAAAGAAATAATCAATTCTACTGATTGTATTGTACGAAATTGATTTTAAAGTACGAAATTAATTCGAAATTGATTATTGAATTTGTTAAATGGAATTGAATTGAATATTGAATTGAAATTGTATTGTACGAAATTGATATTGAAGAAATAATTAATTCTACTCATTGATTGTACGAAATAAAAAATGTTGTAGCAACCGCTTAATTATTTCATCCATACATCTACGGATTATATGTAGAATGATTTCAATAGAAAATAATTTTATTTGAAGAATTATGTAGATATTTAGAGAACAGAAGAGCTTTTTAAAATAAAATAATATGTTATTTAAATCAATCACATTTCCAATATTTTATAATATCGTAACAATGTCATATATCGGTGGCACTCCGTAGCAGCACATTTATTTGGATCAACCAATATTTATTTTTGATTCAATTGGTTTTTTTATCGGTGTAGACAGTATTGTAAAAGAGTTTACAATATCGTTATAGTTAATTCATCTATATCACAAAATCGGCGCACAAATACTAATGCTGCACCGAGAGCAAAGTACATGATATTTATGAAAGACACCCACGGCAAAAGAGGGTATAGTAAAATCCCGTATAGCTTATTGGTACCGTAATCATAATATGGTTAACACAACTATACGCGAAAAGTATATCTAAACATACAACTTTGGTGGCGTGCTCTACTATCTATTATCCCCGAAATAACTACAGACTATTGTAAAAATATTAAATGAATTAAGTATATCGATATTGTAAAGCCTTCCACAGTTGATAATAGTTATTTCGGGGATACTAGATAATCAAACACACTACCAAAACGGCATTATTAGATAGACATCGTTGTGATAACCATATTATGATTACGGTTCCAATCAAATATAGGGAATTTAACTATGCCCACTTTTACCATGGGCGTTTCTTAACAAATACTATGAACATTTTTCTCAATGCAAGTTTGTACTATTTATATGGTTAACATTAACACTTGTTGAGTATAAATTGTTACAAGATCTTACCAAAAGTGACTGTACGAACAAAATTATGGTAATCTTGCAGTGAAGACGTAAATCATTTGTGGAACCTGTCAATAAAGTAGAGACAGCGGTAGTACGCTATGACCGATGTAGATATATTAGCACATTAATTTATCAGTTTTCAAAATTCGATATTTCGAAAACTATTGCGTTGCGCCAAAAATCCATTTAAGCAGTGCCATATATTATCAAAAATACGATCTGAGCAAAATTCCACTTATATCGAAGGTAACAGCTATTCGTAATTGCAGCTGGAATTACTTTGATCTGTTATGCCAAATCTACGATCAAAATAACATGAGTACCCGGTAGCATAGTGGCAGCGTGCATAGTATAGCAAGGTAGGTCGTAAGTTCGAATCCACGTTCAGGCGAAATATTTTCTTCCATAGAAATCATTTCAGGAGCTCAGGCAATGGCAAATTATGATAAACAATCACACAGGTAGTACTCTCAATTGAGAATTTTTGAATTTATCCAAAATTATATACGTCTAGTAGACATACCAATCAATATGGTAAAAAGCACTACTTTTTGATAGTGTAGTGGTAATTTCCATTTTATGAAAACCTACTATATTATATAGCATTGAACAATCAACGTATGCTTGTAAGATTGTTGGCTGCGGTTAACATATGAGCATAGTTAACGCAACTGCTAAAATATCATAAGCAGTACTATATTTTAGGCAGTAACCATGACTATAAAATATTGTTGTCTCCTCAGGTTAATATAAAATATGGTCAAAATATGGTTGAAGTTGCCGTATATTTCTCTCAGTGCAGTCTCGTCGCTTGCAATTCGTGTATTCGTAGGTACGGGGATTTAAAAAACACGTACATTTGTGGTGATCGTGCACTGGTTGCAATTCTCAGTTCGGGAAAATGGTGGTAATCTTACAAATGGTGAATCTACTTCGGCGGAAGATGAAAAAATGGTGAAAAGAGGGATTGATCTTCGATGAGAATGTACGGGGAAGGGAACGTCGTCGGTTCATTTGAGGAAATCTTTGACACTTGGATTTGGTGAATAATCTAATGACGTTTTGCTCAATGCAATCTATGGGCCTTGCAGTTGCACATTGACAAAATACGTAAGTACATTAATTGAAGAAGTCGATGTTCTTTTCTGCAGTAAAATCCTTGTAATCCCCCTAGATTTAATAAACCCCGTCATTGGCCTTCACCAAATTCACGAAAATTTCCCAATATTCGATAAAACCCCAGATTATACCTCTCCCAAATTCCCCGCGATGTGATAATTCCCAAGTTATTCCTCTTTTGAATTCCCCTAGATTTTACGATTCCTACATTGTCCTCCCTCCAAATTCTCCCAGAATTGATAAATCCCCACATTATGCCTTCAAGGAATTCCCCTAGATTATGATAATTCCCTGCCGATCTATCCCTCAAATTCCCCCAGATTTGATAAATTCCCAGATTATACCTCCCTCAAATTCCCGAGATTTGGTAATTCCCAAATTATTCCTCCTCCGCAAACCCCCAGATTCGATAATTCCTAGATTATGCGTACCCCAGATTCCCGTGATTTGACAAATGCCCAGATTATCCTACCCGCAATTTCCCCAGACTTGGATAATACCTAGACTATCACATCCCCGAATTTCACTAGATTTAGATAGTTCCTAAATTATCTCTCTCCCGAATTCCCCCAGATTTTACAATTCCTCGATCACCTCTCCCCCAAATTCTCCCAGATTTTATAAACGCCCAGATTATGCCTTTCCCAAATTTCCCAGATTTTATAAACCCTCAGACGATACCTCCCGTAAATTCCCCTAAGATTTAGTAATTCCCAAATTAGCCCTCCTCCGCAACCCTCTAAATTTGATAATTCCTAGTTTATGCGTCCCTCAGATTCTCCTGATTCGACAAATCCCCAGATTCTCCTGATTTTACAAATTCCCCGATTATCCTCCCCGCAATTTCCCCACATATGGAGAAGTCCCAGATTATCCCTTTCCCGAATTCCTCCAGATTCAGATAACCCCTAGATCATCCCTCCCCAAATTTCCCCAGAAATCATAATCCCCCAGATTTGACAAACCCCCAATTATTTCCATCGAAGAATCTCCGCTGCAAATGTTTCGACGTCACGAGCCCTCAATCGTTCCAAAAGAAAAAAAAAGTCTGTCTCAGGCGACAAAAATATGGATGAATAACATAACACTACCAAATGCAGTAATCAAAGAAAAACGATTCGATGATCGAATAGCGATGTCAATTCATACCCACGGGCATTGCTGAAGATTGCAAGGATCGGGAACATTAGGAGCAAGTGAATCAGCCGTCGGTTCATCCACCAATACACTCTCGGAAATTTCCCAGCTTAGCGGAAGAAAAAATAGGACTTGACCGGCGAGACTTCGCGGACGGTAATTCGTCGGGGCACTTGTACCGGTCCCGGGGTGGGCTTTTATCCATGTCAGAGATCTCGACGTAGGTCTTCGCCAGTCTATTAATTACCTTTACTTGGCGAGGTTTTGCCTCCACCACCGTTCCTCGGCGAAACCAGCAGCAATGACAGAACAGCGAGGAGGGCAGGGGGGGTAGTTTGCGGGGTAAAAGCCACTTAGAACGAGAGTGTATAAAGCAGGCACACCCCTCGATTCGGTGCTCTCGCTTTTCCGAGCATAAACGAACGAACGAACAACAGACGGGTCCTCGCCGTCGGATAAAAGTAAACGCGAGCAAGGGAGGATGGAAGAGAGAGAGAGAGAGAGAGAGAGAGAGAGAGAGAGAGAGAGAGTGGGGAATATTTAAAAAGTAATATCAATTACATTTGCATATTCACCAGGCATCCGTGGCCTGAAACGAGGCGAGCGAGCGAGCCGCCAGCTTGCTTTCCAACCCACCTCGAACTACCCCCGTCGGGGCTTTTCACCCCCAACTCTTTCTCTCTCTCTCTTACTCTTCGGCTTCCTCTGTCCGCTTGTCACCGTTGCCGCGCTCGTTGCGAAATATACTCCGTGTATACCGCCTCCATATCCGCTCTCCGCGTGTACCACTCACAATACTCTACACGGATAAAAGCAACGACGTGAAATCCACGAAATTTTCATTTACGCGCGCATCTCATAAAACACGCGCACGTTGCGGTGGAAGGAGCTTTTGTTGTTGTTTTTTTTTGTTGTCGTTCATCGTATGCAATAATCGCGATATACGGTGCAACGTGCGTGCTTGTCGCTCCGTGAAAATACTTGTTTTCGCGAAGTTTACGTAAGCGAATAAATGTACGATAAGTGTGGGTGTACAGAGCTGAGAGGGGCGCGGCGGTATATGAGAAAATCCTATTCCCGATGTCTGGACAGTACGGCGCCCCTAGACACGAGAATTCACGCGACATGCCGATAATATTTTACCTCCACTCGAGAATTCTTCACGTGCGGAAGAACACCCCCCCCCCCTGAGGAAAATTTCACGGGCTCGGGGAACGCTCGTCTTCGCGGGGCTCGCGGAATGCGAAATTCACTATTGTCCTCATTCACGATTGTTAGACTTTCGGGAGATCAACGATTTTAGCATGACAATGCCCGGCGAAAATATGCGGTTGCGCTTTCCACGGAGTCACGGATATTTGAGATCTATTTACGATGCCGTGGGTGACGTTTTGTTGTTTATATGTTTGTGCAGGCCGAATTATCGATGGATTTTTTCATCGAAATTTTATCACGCGACATCGCGTATTATTAGATTTAATATTTGTTTATCACGTATAGATCAATGTGTCGCCAATCCGTTAGACAAATGTAACACGAAAAATGCTGTTTTGAGAAAAAACTCATTTTTATTTTATTTTTCACATGCGTGAGGCCGCTGTGACGTCAATATTTATGGAATTAGCGCGTAATGATTTAATTAGAGTGAAATTTATCAACCTTTTTAGGGTTATCAATAATATGGAGCCAATTGTAATTAAAATCCGATTTGTTTTTTTTTCGTCGAAAATCGAAGTTTTTTTCCACGGCTAGCCGTTTTTGTAATGTTCAAAAGTTCAAATAAGTATCGGGAAATATGAAAATTTGTTATTCGAATAAAAGCACATTTTTTTCGTTTTAAATCAGCCTGGTTGCTAGAACCACCTGCACCAATTCGCCATGCAGCAACAACACTTTGTTTAACTAATAATAACTTTATTGTTTTTGAATATTTTTCAATAAAAAAGTATCTCAAACTTGGCAAGACTATGCATTAATGTTATGTAAAATCCCGACCTCGTCATCCCGATACTCTCATTGGAAAAAAAAACGAATATTGCATTTCTATGTACCAGGATTTGTTAACTATTGACAAATGGTAAAGTTGGATATGGCAAAATAAATATCGATTTACAGATAATGAATGACATTTGAGCCTTTGAATCGTCACAAATAAACATTTGGTAATAGTTAAGAAATGGGTCCTTTAATGGAACATGCCCGTTTTTAACAGCCACTGGATATACAGTTGGTCTAACCCAATGCTTTGTATTAATATACTATAAATACTTGTTTCTTACAATTAAGGCGTTTATTCAATGAGATCAGTGGAAAAGTTGTCCCACGTGTAAAGGATAGTTGAGTGAACGATATTTTATATTTGCACAAATTAAGATTCGTGTATAGTTGCCAAATGAATATTTAGACAAAGTCATTCATTGATTGTCGGCAGATGAATGTGCAGTTGAATCAATGTAGCCCTATGGTGCTAATGGGCAAGTGTACAAAGAACAACTCTCATAGAAAATAAGAGTTGATCCTTGTAGAATTGTCCAACAATTTGTCCTCTACAAGTAGCCAATCCGTGAAGGCACCACGGTAAAAAAAATTGTCATTTTTTTTCATTTTCTGAAAGATACATTTGTTAAGAATGCTCTCACCAAATTTTTAAAAGTAATTTGTAAAATTGGTAATATTCAACCTCGTTGACAACATATTAAAAAAACTATTCATCTGATTTGCCTGCGCCAAGTCTTAAGCTGTTCGAAAATCCAGTTTCTATTACACCACGTAGGGATTTTTTTTTTACAAAAGTCCCCCGTCTATTCTTTATTATGTACGATGAAAATTTTTCATAAAAATCGGAAATAAAATTTGCTGGTCCGCCATTTTTTTTAATATTGAAATTCCCCTACGTGATCCTGTAAACCTATATATATAGTTTCTAAATATATATTCATTTTATTTTTCAAATGAACCGTATGGCTTAATCGCTGTCAATCGCTGAGCAGCAATTTCGTCAGTGTCCTCTTGGAAGCGACGTACACCGCAAACTAAACTTTAGATTCGAGTACAAAAATTTGTATGCAGTCTTTTATATGTATATATTGGCTATGAGTATTAATAAAAAAAATTCCATTCATCGTTTGTTTGAAAATAATTACGAAAAATACATCCTCGTACCGCGTACGAACCGTGGTGTGGTTCCTTAATCGGAGGACAACAAAGATAGTAGCATCGTTACGTGGTAGAACAAGGAACAATTCTCATACAAAATATGCATTGTCCATTTTCTTGTCAAGCATGATAATTTTCACACTGAATACACATTATTTTTACATAAAATAAAAACTAGCCTGCTGATGTCCTCAATATATTCTGACGCTGTTGATATTGTCATAATCTCACATACTATCGTCTGGAAATATGTTTTTTGGTCCCCCAGCTATCACATTGCAGTTGATTCTACTCACAGTAAAACGCAATTTTCCTTTACCGCCATTTCTCATTACCAAAGGGATGCGAATGGGGAGCAGGTGAGTAGGCGTTAGGATTTCGTCAAATGTACGATGCGAGGAATGTTCGGTGTTGAATTCGCGAGGAGGGGTGAGGGAGGATTGACGAGGGCCGCGAGAAACCTCTCGAGCACAGTTGGACTGAGAGAAGACAGGAGGGCATTCAGCGTGGCTAATTGCTCAAATCATTAAGAAAAAACATGAAATCTAAGCTCTCGAGTTCTCCGTGTATCATCATCAGCAGTATAGGAGTAGCGAATGCGTGTGTGCACGTTTCCGCGGACGCGCGAGAGCGGCTTTACGCGCGTCAGTCCTATGGGAAGCGTAAGACGATAGCGATCGCTTGCTCTCTCGTAATGAAAATAATCACGGCACCGCGACCGCGCTATAATAACGCGACTGCGTACCATTAACCGTGACTGGAGGAATAACTTGTTATATTTGCTAGATCTTGCGCGATTTATAGTCACTGTGAGGGGGTACGTTCAAAAATGCATCAAATGTCATAAAAATTCAAATATTAACTGTCTCGTTCCAAACTTTGGAAAACTCCGGTTGGAGGAATTCCTCCAAATGTGGAGGAAAATTTGTTCATTTTTTTAAGGCTATCATACCGTACTAAGGGTTGGAAACGAAAGTTATTATCGAAAACACGTTTTATATTGAAATGTTGAATAAGTCCTCGCTGTTTTTTTTTTTTTGTGAAAATTAATGCTTCATTGAAGGGGAGGGTAGAGGTTTCAGCGTGAAAAAAAACACATTTTTGCGAATTTTTTTCATCTATATGGATAGAGTACATTTATTGAAACCTTTTGTATATTGTTAAGTGTCATTTCAAGAACATTTCGTGAAATTTGTACGCGAAAATATCCACAAACAAGCCGGTGCCGCGTTTTTCTCGAAACCACTTTTTCAAAGTCCGTGTTCACTGCCATTTGAAAATTACATGACCGATTTATTTCAAACTTGGTACACATTTTCTACATATAAAATACCTCGCCCCAACGGTTAGTGTGAGATTTTTTTTTACATTGAAGGGGTTTTTCACCCCCAAAATGGCGGAATTTTTCGTGAAAAATAGCGCTGTTCACTTTACATGACCACCAAAAATTTAGAAATGAAAAGAAAAATGATCAAAGACCTTTGGGGGGAAGATTTGATGATAATTTGACTAAATTTTAATGGTACTTGATTTCAGATAATTTCTAGCTGAGATACAGTGAACACCGCAAATCGTATTTTTCCAAAGGCGTTCTTGGAAAAGCTTTATCACCGGCTGGTTTGTGGATATTTTCGCGTACAAATTTCACGGAATGTTCTTGGAATAACACTTGACAATGTACAAAAGGTTTCAATAAATTTACTCTATCCATATAGATGAAAAAAAAATCGCAACAAAAGTGTTTTTTTTCACGTTGAAACCCCTACCCTCCCCTTAAAAAGATCATTTTTAATGCTTTCAAATTTTCTAAACTTTTGTGTGATCAACTCTTAATGATTCTGCAAGTTCAGCTGGCGTCTGACCTAAGTCTTCATGAAGTAAATGGTCCAATTCAACAAATCAAAATCATTATTTTTGAGGTGTCTGAACCAATCTCTGCATATTGTTTGGCACGAAATTTGACATGTTTAACACTATGAAAAAAGTTGTTTACACTTCGGCAAAATTATATACACTGAATTTCAAGCTTGATAAGAGTACTTCTTTATTGATGTGTTACCATCTCAAAGTACACGCAGTTCTGGTGACGCCATCTGTTGGAAAACGAGCGAGAACTTATTCAACGTCCTAATATATATTGAAAACAATAAACTTATATAGCTTGATACATACTCATAATGACGTGATCAGACAGCGATCAACATGGCGCCAGATAATAGTTGAAGCTAATGAAACTCTACATTACAGCTTCCAGCTTCAGTCTAGCTTCACGAAAGAATTTGATTAACTCTTTCATTCTGAGTATTTGCTGAAGAGCTTCCTTATCATCGCTGAAGGGCCCATCGTGGTCTTTTTGAGAGGAAAATCACATTTCCTCAAGTTAGCGACTGAACGAAACAGAGTGCGGGGAAATTCCGAACGCGCTCATTCTGTCACATCAAAGGTTCGGGAAAAAGCTCGAATCTAAAGTTGACTGCTCAAACGGACGTACGAAATTTCCAAAAATGACAAATATCCTCTCAACATTCCACTCCAGGCCTGCCATCCCAATGTTAGCCCAAAAGAAGGAATCTACAGCCCGCAAGAGGAAACCTACAGACTAATGTTGTGAAATTGAATTTCACAACATCAGTAAGATTCGACAAAACGCCCAAACCTTCCCAAACATCGCATACGGATTCGTTCATGTTTATCCCCACGATAAATTGCAACGTCATCCGTCATGTGATTCGTTGTCTTTCGGTGTCACAATTCCATGGGAAAAAGAATGTTTCACCCAATGGTAGATGCCAATTGGATTTCCATTTGGAACAAGCACGTCGTCCATTCCAATCACAGCAGTGGATTATTATTTTATCGGGAGCTGTTACGAGAAATCCGCTGCGTGCTGTATTTTTGAACGCTTGAGTAACGAACTTTCGTCGAGTGAATTATTACGAGATGTATAAGTTCTAACTGTAACGGCGCGGGGATCTGATGGCAGCGACGGCAACAGCAGTGGAGTACCGTTGAATTAAATGAATTAGCCATTAAGCCGCTATTATACGGTTGTAAGGGAAAGGCACGTAGAGCGCAGCCGGCCGCGATCGACGTGTATACGCACCGTGTGTACTATCGACTATATACGTGTAAGCTGCAGCTTCAGGTGGCTCGCATCGTGATCCGGCTTCCCTCACCGCGTATACACCTCTCTACAGGACTACTTGCTTCGCCTATACAGGGGTGCATACATTATTTTGGTCGTCCCTTATTTTCCTCCCCTGCTGCAGGAACAAAAAAAAACGCCAAGCGCCCACACCGTGAAGAAAGACAGGTGCCGCGAACTCTGTGAACCGCTCCACGCACCACGAAACCGAACTTTCAACCTTCCTCCTCGACTTCGCCTCCGTACTCCTCCGTGCATCCACGGGGGTCACGACCCTACGAGCAAATTTATCACGCGTCAACATTTATTAAGCTAATCAGGCTGAGTTATGGCTGTCTCGCAATAATGGTGTTTTTCCACTTGCTTCTTCCCGGAGCCTCAAATGCGCAACTGGAAAAGCCTATCTGCTGAATGGGATCCTCGTTGAGGGGTGAATCATTCAAACATCTCTCAAACGAAGAATTCGCAGTGGTATTGGATGCAGTAGGACAAGTCACACCCTAATCATACTCCCCAATACATCCTGACGCCTGGAAACCATCTTGTTTGTCTTTGTCAGTACCTCAGGACCAACCTCTTCGTCCGTTCCTCGGGAGCCATTTACATGCACGTTGCTCGGCTGTTTGGATCTTACATTAGGAGAAACGTGGGCTCGTCGTGCTACCTAACAGGCAGCTCCGTTGAGCTACATACCTCATCTCCTGATCCCAACAGCACGTGATGTTCCTCCAGTTCGAGACGTTTGACCAATGCCGATGTTATTCATTCTACCACTAGCTGGTCTTGATGATGTTCGGTGGGTGGTCACTCATCTCTTGAATATGGAATCCAGGTATTGGATCAGCACACAGCGGAAATGTGGTAGCATCGTGCTTGCTTTATGGAAAGTCATCGTATTCCACGAAAGGAGGCTTTCGCGTTGGCAGGCTTTTTCGTTGCGACTCCTGGTCCCCACGTCCGAGAATCGAAGCTTGCAGTATCATCGGCATTATTTGGGGATCAGCGAAGATCGCGAGCAGAGAGAAGAAGCAGACCGAGGACCGATCCAAGGTAACGGAGAGAAAGAGGCAGAGAAGGAGAGAAGGGAGTGCGAGAGAGCAGAGAGGTGAGCAGGGGCCCCTTGTAATATGGCCGCCATCTTCTGTATTCCGAGCGGTGGCCGTTGCGGCGGCGGGTGCGGTTGCTCGCGGTGGTTAGAGGGGGGGGGGGGGGGGCGGGCGAAGCGGCGGGTGCGGCTCCAAGTCGCTTCTCAATGCCAGTCATCTCCCGGAATGCGCCTACGTCGCGCACTTTGTATTCCCGTACGATCGTTCGAAAGGCCATCGCGCGATCTCTTTGAGGACACGTCACACACGGCGGGCGAAACAGACACGTATACACTCGCATACCGCAACCTTCGGCGTCTGCTCGCAGCTTACAGCTCCCCCAGACTTGCGGTGATTTCGTATCTGCCAGAACCACCTCTCTCTTTCTCTTTCTCTCTCTCGTTGATCCGGTCTCCATGTTTTCCACATCGCTTTTCGACGTGTCCAATTTTCGCCGAATATTACGTCAATCTCCCACGCTAAATGATGTCTTTCGCAGCGTAATCCTCAGACACTTCAGCCTCCCAGGGATCAACATCATAGTCTGCACACCTTTCATGTTTGTATTCCCGTTGCCGCGCGGATGACCAGTAGGTGTCTTCGTGAAGACATCTGCACACGTCACACCAAAGACAATCGTGATAGACGACATTGCCCCCACACACTTGGTTTCTCACGATGAAAAGACATGGCGAATCACTGAAAATATCTCCCAATACAGGCGTAACACGAGAGCACACGTATCCTCGAGGATTATCGAGCGTCGCGGAAAAACACAATGTCATCAACACGTGGCAATTACTATCACGTGGTGGAGGGGGGTCGAAGTGCGCAGCCCGCTCCCCCTGCCGGGCCACCTGTATCCCCCGCTCTGAGAGTTCTTCGGCGTGGCACAGAGCTTGCGAGCGTCATGGCGTCTTTGGAGTGACGAGAGAGGTCCACGTGGCGATCGGTTGGTTCTTCGGTTGGTGAAGCCGACAACTGGGTACTGCCAGGTTATTCCTCACGTGCGGAAGCTCCCGTGTCACGTAACCTCCAAAGATGCTTGATAACGTGGAATCCAGCTCGCGGAAGCGCGTCAAGCGACACAAATGGAACGTGGGAAAACGTACAAGCAGAAGCCGGTAAACGAGGATGATGGAGATCCCAAGGCGAGCTCCGGGGCGTTGAGTTTGACACGATGGAGTTACGCGACCACAAGGGTGTCCTGGCAGGCAGGGCGAGGAATACGAACTAAGGGTTCTCTATATCCATCCGCGAAAACGTATTCAGTGAGAGAGCCGAGCAAGAGAGAGAGAAAGAGAGAGAGAGAGAGAGAGAGAGAAAGATAGCTATGCTTCGGCATAGCATAGTTGGGAGAGCAGAGCAAGGAACACTGCCAGCGTTGCCGGCGTCGCCGTCGTCGCCGACGCCACCAGGCTCAACCCTAGGTAGGGGTAGCCCGACGTCCGTCCCGGAGAGTCTTTCCTCATCTGCAAGTCGTATAACCGAGCTAATTATCAAGTTAATATGGCCATTCTGTATGGAGGGCCCCCGCGGGAGTGGGTGAACAGGCGACCGGACGAACGCCTAGGGAGACAGAGAGAGAGAGAGAAAGAGTGAGCGAGCTGAGCAGCAGAGTGCTCACCTAAAGACGGCGAGAAAGGGATAGAGAAAGATGGAACGTGCTTGGCAGAAGGCGCAGTAGGGGTAGCAGACCCGTTTTCACTCATGGGAGAGAGCGAGACGATCCGAGTACATTGATATTATAAGTTGCTTCAATCGCTGTATTCATTTGTAAACTAACCAGGCTAAATGTATTCACCACCGCGAGGCGGCGCACTGATAGGCGGAGCAACGGGTCCGCTCTGGCCCACGTAGAGCTCACGGTGCGCCCTTCCTTCCTTCCTTCCTTCCTGCCTTCCTTCCACCGTTTCTATCATCCTTCTTGCTCTCTTTCTCCTTCTTCCTCCCGCTGCTTTCATCAATCTGGTCACCTCGTCTTCAGCTACGTCCCTCTCTCTCTCTCTCTCTCCCTCGCTCTCTCGTGTCATCGTCTTCCTCTTCTCCCGCTTGCCTTCATTGTCAGCAGTCGCCTCTCGTCTCGATCTTCCCTTCCCTCCCTCGCAGCCGTGTTTTGCCAATGTCGCGAACACTCTTCCAGGAACAACCGAACGAGCCGCAATCATCGCGTCGATTCAACGAGTCCTTAATCGATGATGGCGAGCGACGGAGACGCTGCACCGGTTAGCTCATCGTTGACCCGTTGGGCGAGGGACAGGAAGACAGATGGAGAGGCAAAGGAGGTGGCTGAGCCAGCAGAGACCTTGATTCGCTCTGACGTAGCTTGGTAGGTAAACGTAAGGAAAAGCACGGGAAAGCTTTATATTCCTTGAGACGCTGCATTACGTTTCATGTATTCAGATTTTTTGTTATGCCTCTCCCCTTGTACCGCATATACGTACATAGCCTAGTTCCCCACCAAATCCCGCAACCGCCCGCGTTCTTTCATGCGGCCGCGCGTATATTATTATTCTTCGGCGAGTTTGCACCCTCTCTCGGCTCCTTGGAACCCATTGAGCCCCGCAGTAAGGGGCTTCGGGCGCCTTCACCTCGTACCCCAACTGCGCCAAGACGCTGTGGTGGCGGTAACGCCATGCCTAGGTATATGTACAACAAGTACATAGGTATGCACGTTTCACGCTCTTTGGAGAGCAGAACCCACGGAAATATGAATGCATAAATGCATAACTGTTCCTTCGCCGGTACGGAAAATGCAGGATACCCTCCCACCCCTCCCGACACCGTAAACTACCGTATAGCTTTGCGGTCTTGCCGAAACCCCGTGTCCCCTTCGTTCGTCTGCCTCTGCGATTTTAGAATTCCCGACTTGCGAGCTTGGAGGAAAAGCGATCTTCGCTAAACGGAACAACTCGCTGCAATCACGGGGACTGAGGCGATGAATTTGAAATTATCGAAGATTGAAGCGTTGACGAAAGACAAATGAATGCGTCAATAGCGTTCGCTGTGAGGTCTACTTTTAGTTTTTTTATACTGAGATGTCCAATGAGGATTCGCATGACGAAGACACCTCCCCTGGGGCTTTCGGTTGCCGATGAGTATGGGGAGAAACTCGTGGAGGGAGGCAAATAAAGCTTTTAATAAAGTGTCACACTCGGGTTATTTGAATATTGTAGCATATTCACTCTTCTTATTGGACTTTGACGACATCGTAGGTGGGTAGGAAAAGATCTTATCGAGTGAGAAAAGTACGAAAGGACTGGTGGAGGAAGATGTGGCAAAGGAACGAGTTGGTTCTGGAGACTTGGGTTATTTCTATAGCTGAGTGTAGGGCGTGTGTGCACGGATGAGAGCAGTGGGGAGAGAGGGGGTAAGGTGCTCTTCCTGCAGAGGAACGGAGAGATCGACCAAGTCGAAGAGAGAGACAGAGAGAGAGAGAGAGAGAGAAAGAGAGAGAGTGAGAGAGAGATGGTGATGATGGTAGTGGTGAATCGCACCTTCTCTCATGCATGATTCAGTCGCAGTATCTCATTTCATCTGGTTCCGCAGTGTGCTAAACTATATCACCTAATGGTAATGCTATTCCGCGGTACATATCTCTTTATATTACGTGGCCTGGCTGCTTCATAGCCTCTTGCGGAGCCTTCACACGCGGAGGTGTATCCCGCCGCGACGATGTTGGCACCACCATCATCTTTCCATCCTTCTTTTCTCAGCAATGTTTTTCTTCTCATCCTGTAGCTCCCGCCCAGCATCCCGACGGGCGAAAAATCCACCCCCTCTGAAACCTCTTCCATACTCTACTCTCGCTATGTATTGCGAAAGGGAGAGATAGAGGACAACTCCAAGCAGCCGGCAACGCACCCTGCGTGAGGCTCTCTCTCTTTCTCTCTCGCTCCCGCGGTGAAACGCCACCGAGGAGTGGAAACGCGGAGTCGTGGAAAGAAATAAAGAAAGAAATTGTTAGTTCTCGCTGTTTTAAATTACCATTTATTACGACACATAAAGCGGGGCGAAAGACGACGCGAGCCCTACTAGCGGCCATCTTGTCCCTCCGTATAGATATACCGAGATCGCGTGAAGGTACCTAATACACCACGGACTACAGTTCGCTATGCACGTGCACTCCTACAAGACTCCTATCAATGTGACCATGTATATAGACACACCTACACACTTCGCTATCTATAGCATTGTATATATTTCTATGTGTAAACTACAGTAGTATAATCGGCAGCATCCCCTCAGCAATGCTGCTTCTCCCATACTGGTATATCATACGGATATAACGACGAAGCACATTTTTTTTCTTGATTTTTCTCTTTCCGCCGTCATTTCTCTCTTGCTCGCCCCCTTTGCGCGACGAATGAGCTCGGCCGCGGGGAGCAAAGTTTGGGGGATGGCAGCCCCAGACTCCAGCCAGGATATAATGATCATTACCTCCGGTATACGATATGTATAGTGACAAGTGAGCTTTCGTTCCCAAAGCGAAACCCTCGCGCGGAGCAACCGCGCGCGTGCTGCCTGCAGGAAATGGTCGAAGATAACGCTGTCACGGCCATTTTTGTATTATGACGAATGGATCGTCTCTTCACCCAAAGGAGCATCATCCGTAGTGGAGGGCCACTGGGTACTTTTGTTCGTATACGTTGCTACTCGGGCGCGGATATGGAAACAATCTAGGGAGGTTTATTCAATTTTGTCAGAGTAATAAAATATGCGCAAGTAGCAGTCAGGCTTTCGCGGGTGTTCGGGGTATTGAGCTATTTGCGGCCAGGACCGATTCGTGGTCAGCCTCATTTGAATTTCGTGCTGTTTTTTTTTGCCCTCGCTTTTCCTCGGCCGAAGGTCTCCGAGAAGATCTCTCTCCGCGTGCCTGAAGATCGGTGGGAAAACGGCCAATCTCGAAAAATACCGAATAACGTATCGGGGGTGGTGGCAGGGGGTGTGATGGTAGCTTGATAATATTCTTCCGGCTTTCGCACAGAGGCTTTGGCCTCGGTTGTGGCCGCAGACTCAAAGCGGTGAAAGGGGAACCAGCGAATGGCGAAGCTCTCGGAGAGTCAGTCTTTCATATATCGTCCACGAACGGCGCGTGGGAAGAGGGCACAGCTCGTCTATGTGGAAATGCGATCACTTAAGAGCATCCTCGGAGTATAATTCCGCTCTGGCGTGTCCGTACTGTGTGTTGGTATGCTGTCTGTGGATAGCTCGAGCCATCGTATATATTTTTTTATTATTGGTCGACCGTTCCAACCCTCCCGGCGAGGGGGATGAGAGTCAGAATCGAAGGTCTCTTCTACGCTCGTTTCGCCACTCACTACCGATCCCTGACCACTCGACTCGATGCGCCCATCGTTTGTTCTTTTTTCCTTCCCTCGCTTCGATTCCCAGCCTCTTCGACTACACCCTCTTTACCAACCAGCTCACCGTGCCGCGTTCTCCCTTTGAACCCGAGCGAGGGTGCAGCCTGTTTTCTCAGGGATTGGCGCGTGTAAGCGAGACCACCATCTCAGAAATGGATACCAACACGCGGGGCAATCGTCTCGGTATCTTCATGCGCTCGGGAAAGCTTCTCTTTTCCTTCTCGTCATTTTTTTTTTTATATATTTTTTTCATCGAGTGTGCGGACGGCAGAAGCGATCCTCATGTTTTTACATCGAGGCAATTTTTCCATCTCGCCCCGTTGCCTTCGCCAATACAACGTGGCTCTTTACCCGCCCCCGCGCGATCGTTTCATCGGGCTGCGTTGCGCGTTCTTGGGAAAAGCTTCGTACACTCCGGAGGTCATCTTGCGCCTGGCTGGTCACCTCTTCCTCGTCATTGGGAGTTTGTCTCCTCTCGTTCCATTTGTATGGCGATTGAACGGCCAATGCTACGTGTAGCCCACACTCACATCCAATCATACTTATGCGTGTTTGTCAGCGAGAAAAGAACAGGCCAGCAAGGTCCATTCCATTGTGGGCAATAACGATGATATCTTGGAGGTTACGTTAATATCTTATGTCCCAAGTGGATGGCGACATATAGCCAGTGGGCTTTTGAACAGTTGACACAGTCTGGACGAGGATCTCTTGGGCGAAGGAATGCGTAGGTAAAAGTCGTGGCTTGTTGGCGCAGGATGGCAAGCGTCTTGGGGGTGGGTTCGAGCCAGTGTAGGAAGAAAGCTTTCGACTGGGTTCTCGCGCACTCTATTGGATGCTAGAATCCTAGTCGAGCCTTCTCTCCCGTTCGACCTCTTTCGTTCCTTCGCTCGGCAGCTTCATTATACGATGACCCAAGAAAATCAGGCAACTTCGGATAGCTGCCTCCACTCCTGCTGCCACTTGTAGTAGCGCGGGAGCGCATGGGCACCGAGGTAACCTGGATGTTCATCGCTGGGCCACGACTGCAACCGCCTCCAGTATTCGTTTATTCTACCAACCCGTGAAACCCAGCGATATGGAGCAGGAAAGAGAATTTAGGCATCGCGGCAACAACATCCACGGCGATTCCTTGCACATTGAGAAAACCCAAAGATAGCGAAAGATACATGCACAGAAAGAGAGAGAGAGAGAGAAATGGAGAGAGAGCGCGAGAAAGAGATATATAGAGGACGAGAGAAGAAGAGGGTGCACTTGGAGGGCGCCCAACTATCGAAGCAGGTGGTGGCTCTTTCCAACCAAACCTTGCAACTCCCTTTCATCCTCTCACCCAGCCGGCGTTCACCAACAGCACCGACCGACGACCGCTTTTGTTGGAGATCGGCGAGCAGGGAGGTAACTCATCACTTATGGATACTGATGACTCGCGCAATGAACTCACGACGGCGTTGCGCGCGTCTGTATGTGTTGGTACTTGAGCAGCCAACCCCGGCAGAATGTGTAGAATCCCCCAGAGCCACAACGTTATCCAACTCTCCCTCTCCTCCCACTATACTTCAACCTCGAGCTCTTACGCAACACTCCATCTTTCTTCTTCCAGTTCAACTCATTCGCTCTGCGCTGTATACCACAGGACCAACACCTCTCAGCGTTCCTCGCTCGAAACCTCCTCCACACTTCCGCCGTTCCGAAAAGCTCCGATAACATTTTCCACACGGAGTAACCACCAACGAAGGGCCATCGGGCACCAAGCAATCTCAATGCACCTAACGGTTTTCCAATTCGCGCTCACACGCGCCCCCGGCCCTTGTCTTTTTTGCTCACGGTCAAAAAAATTCACCCCTTTGGTCAGCGTGTCCAGATGGTAAACGTCATCGAAAGAAACATCACAACGTTCACCAGGTCTTCAGTGACAATTAGGTCGCAAGAACCTCGAAGACGCCAGGAACCCGATCACCCCATCGAGTTACCGAAAACCAATAAAAAAAACTCACGTAACGAGTAGAACCGTCGGACCAAGGGTGACCGAAGCGAACGTTCCTATTTTTTTTTGTTCTCGCTCACATCCCCAGCGGGACATTCGTTTCTATTACTCCTCGTCGGCATAATAGTGGAGGGATGTTCGGCTAGGTCCTTTGCCTCGGGGTTAGATTTATTTTCACTTGGTGGGTACGTTTTTTACGATCTCGGAGTGTGTATTATAGAGATGGCAGTTTCGCGGACGAAACGAGAGGAGGGCATAAGACCGAGGTGGATGGAGGGAGCGAAAGGACGAGAGATCTGCGGGGATGATTCTTGCATTGTGGGTTGTGTGTGCGTGTGTAATCGTCGACGAGTTATGCCTCGACGGGCCCGGGGGGGGGGGGGTGGGGCGTGGTGCATACAACGCGTATAAGCCCATATCTCTGTGGACTCGCGGCTCTTTCCTTCACCACGAGACTCCATATCGCGGAGGTAGAGGACAAACCTCGAGCAGCGGTTACACCGATGCGTATAGTTCCTGCACTGTGCTCTACAGTACGCTGGGGCTGTACAACGCCGAGATATTTGCGCGTTGTGTGTTGTACAGTCGTGTGTAGGTGGGCGCCTCTTGCCTCGTATAAGCAAACGGACCGAGACTCTTCTCGTCGTATAATAAACCCATAAACACCCTCTGCCCGGCAACTGCCTAGCTCCAACCCCTCCGTATAGCCCTACGGCATACCTATATACCCTATAATACGCGTAAAGTGTTGTCATACGGGGATACACGCGTTACGAATGTACGTCACTGGCATTCGATACAACGATAATTCTCCCGGAAGAGCCGCACAACGACGGGCCGATCGGCTCTTCCCTTCGTCGATTGATTACCAAAAATCAAATCGCATCTCCGTATCGCCGGATCACGTGATACGGCTGACAAGGAGAAATTATGGAGGCTCGAGAGCCTTCTTTTGCGTCTGCGTGGATCTGGGGCCGCAAATGGAAACATCGAAGTTTATGGCAGGGACGAAAAATATTTGGAAATTAGCCGGGATGGGTTTTGGAAAAGTGGAGCCTGTTCGATTTTGGTGGAAGGGTATTGGATTGACAAGAGAATTGTGATAATAAATCGGAATTTCCTGGCATTGGTTATCATGCAGCTTCTAACCGTGAGCGTGAATTATGATAAAACTTTGGTGAATATTTACAAGTGGGGCTCCATATATTTACAGCCCTAATCGGCTCCAAACATTTTTTCACGTGCTCGAGCCCATTTTGCAGTGTGAAAATATGTTTTTTATGATAAGGGTATTTTATTAAGAAAAAAAATATATGTCCGGAAAATATTCGATTTTTGAAATACGTTTTCTGTATGCTTATTCTAATTTGTTTGGGTTTGTTTGGGTCAAACCGATGTCATTTGACCCACTTGATGTCACCAAACCCGTTTTCTCCATACCGTTAAAAAAAGTAGAAAGAAGCGTTTGGGGGTTGAAATAAGGGTGGAAATTGTCTTCCCCCGACTTAAATATTATGAACCAAGTGCCCTGAAATAAGTCGATTCGGTACAAAATTTCTAAACCCCTTTTCTAGCTGGAACCCCACTTGTAATTATTTACCAAAACTTTTAATAATAATCTTAAGTTATAGTAAACCTTGTAATAATAATAATAATCGTGAAATAATATAGTAATAATAATATAAATTCTAGTAAAGCTTCTAATCATTATTGTTATAATAATCGGTATTATTATTTGAATAATAATCGAAAATTGCAATGAATCTTCTAATATTAATTGTAATTAATATTCTAATAATAATCGTAAATCATAATGTTGCTTCTAATAATAATTGTAATTAAAATTCACGTAATCGTAAATCATAATAAAGCTTTCAATAATTATCGTAATTATTATTCTAACGATAATGGTAATGTCTCCCCTGTAATTCAAAATTATAATAAAGCTTCTCTCTAATACTCCGATTGTCGCGAAGTATTCCAGGCACTCCTGGATGACCGAAATTCTTTTTATTCCTCGATGACTGGTGTATTGGTGATTTTGAAAAACCGCCGGGCCATTTGTCCTCATGGTTCTATAGGTTCATTACTGACGAGGCCATATATAATAGCGGTATGAAAAATAATTTCGAAAAAAATCTATGCTCGATAATACATGGATTACAGCATAGAGCATAGTTATTTCGGGATTTTATATTATTGGAACTAAATATCATAGCACGAAATGAGCATATCATGGAATTGTTTCAATTCCATGTCAATATTATTTCAATCGATGTAAAAACGAAATATTTATCTCGATTTTATTTTATTTGAACTAAAAATCAGTACGAAATTAGCATATCATGAGATTGTTTAAATTCCATGTCAATATTATTTCAAGTAATATAAAAACGACAAACCATTGGATTGTTTCACACATTTTACAAGAATTACGTGTCACAGTCTTCTCGAATCTTTTTTCACAGCTTTCGATCACAGTCGCGCTATACTCACTGGAGCTTAGTCGCCAGTGGAAGTATTTCTCACTTTTCAAAACAATTATATCTCTTCCCCAACAGAGTTTTGTCCGGTGATTTGACGCTTCGGCTCCGAAAAGCTTCAAGCTTTCAAAAAGCTACAAAAAGCTTCTCGCTGCACGAAAATCTCCTAGCTTCCAAAAAGCTACAAAAAGCTTCCCGCTGCAAAAAAGCTCCGAGCTTCCAAAAAGCTACAAAAAGCTTCCCGCTGCAAGAAGCTCCGAGCTTCCAAAAAGCTACAAAAAGCTTCCCGCTGCAAAAAAGCTACAAAAAGCTTCCCGCTACAAAAAAGCTCCGAGCTTCCAAAAAAGCACCCAAAAGCTTCAAGCTTAAAAAAATCATTAACAATGTGTAATTCGAAAGGATAATTCTCGACGAAAGATGAAAGAAGAGAAAAGATAAGGAGCGGTTGAATTTGCACCATCCTGTGAAATAAAATGTTACAGTGCTAATGCGGGGCGTGAGATCGAAAATTACATCAAGCATGTTGTAGCGTGTCAAAAGCTCATCGTGAGTAGCAGGTATTTGAAAAGGAAGCGCATATGTGTGTAACATGTGCACTATATTATCGTGCGTCCAATCGCGTCTGAAGATCCAAGGCCGATACGGTTTATTTCTCTATCAGGGCTGATATATACGCCGAATGAATGCAACATAGACGAGCGAAGGTGGAATAGAGAACTCGGCGTTATAGTGGCGCACGAATGCTCACACGGTACTCTTTACCACGGGCTTCCCGATGCCTGTGCCGCGATCTCCCCCGCTCTATCAGATGCAAGCGCGCCACTTGAACGCTAATAACGCGAGTTGAATATAATCTCCGACTAATCGCAACCGAATCAGCATATTCAATTATTCACGGGCGAGCTCTCTGTTTATTTCCTACTTGCGTTACTCCGCACTCTGCTGCTCTTAGCATCTCGTGAAAAATCCCTGGTAACAATCCGTACACGCTCCGGTAGGGATATCCATTCGAATAAAAAAATTAATAAAAAAAAACGAGGAAACTCGTTTGCAATAATTTTATGATCATTAGACGAATGATGAATGATTGGAAAAAATGTTCAATACGGTGCGGACTGGTAATGGAGCCACTTTGACAAAACAACGTTGAGCTGAATGAATGTTTTGAAAAATCCATAAGCGATTATAATGCTGAAGTATAATTACTTACTGATTATGAATGTAAGCAATTATCATTCTTTTGTCAATTACCTATCGTTGGGATCCACTTTTTATTTCGCGAATTCAACTATTGATGTTGTACATTCGAGTGGTCGATCAAGCTGGTTGAAAATACTGGGAAATCGTGGATTCTTTTTATTGGCGCTTTTTCAATGTCATGTTGAATTTTATTACGAATTTGACGAGGTCGGGATTTTACACGCGATTGATATAGGTCGTCTAAAAATGACGTGACATTTTTATTTATTAATAAAGCGTATTATTTATTTGAAAAGCACGAATATTTTTATTTTAATATGAGGTACATTAAGGGGTCTTCTCACTTTAGACGTTAAAAAGGCTATTGTCATGAATTTTTTTGATAGGTTTATATTATAGATATTTATATGCAAGTTGTTAGACTTGAATACATAAAAAATTGCACTTACAACAATACAACAAAAAGTTACCTTTTCGAAATACATTTAAAAAATTGTTTTATGTATTCAAGTAACCCAAACAAACTTCAAACGCGTTTTTCTCGAAACAACGTTTTTCGACGGCTTGTTGATAAAATCTTCGAAACTATCGAACCGATCCTTATGAAATTTTAACCACATATTCTTTACAGCTATAGCTATAGCGCAGATCAAGGATTTTTTTATGTTTTGATATTAACTGTTCTTTTTTTTGCCACAAACGGTGAAAAAACACGTTTTTTTGTTTTTTTTTCGAAAAATATCCGCCATTTTGTTTTTTGCATATATCAAAAATCGTATGATATGCACTAAAGCCATTAACATATTGAATCTAAAACCGTTTGAGTTTTTTGTTTCGGATGATCCATGTACGAGATTTCATAAACAGCGCAGACCTACAATCGTTTTAGGACATTTTTTTAAACTATTATTTTCGTCTATAAATAGTGACTTAAATAAATAATTCAAAAAAATGTATTTCGAAAGTGTATTTATCAAGTGTAACCACCTTTATATCAATATCTATAATATAAACCTATCAATAAAAATCATGAAAATAACCTTTTTTCGCGTCTAAAGTGAGAAGACCCCTTAAGGGGCTATACCAGTGTGGCACTTTGAAAAAATCGATTTTTGGTTTGCCTTTTTCGACAGTTTATACTTTCAAGAATATCCTGTAAAAAATTCAAGGCCGTATCTTTATGATTTTATCTTGAGAAAATCGATAGTTAAATCTTCAAACGTGTATTTCTCGAAATGAGATTTTTCAAACTTGCTTACATTATCACTCAAAGAGCAATTATCCGATTGACTTGAAATTAGAACTGAGTACTCTCGAATATATTTACTCTACAATGACGTAGGGTATTTTTGATTGGATGGAAATTGACGATTTGGCATTGAAAAAAACGACCATTTTATGGGCAAGAAAACAGACTTTTTTCATAACTACGCCATTTTGTTAGATTGTGATATTTTTCGAAAATCCTACGTCCATGTACAGGAAATACCTTCCGGTTTAATGACATTTTGTCCTTTATCGGTTTCAGCTACTCAATCGGCCAGAATCAAGTCGGCAGTGGAGGAACTTTTTTTGGCGCCTCCGAAGGCAGCGCATAAGCGCTTCGAACTCAATATTTTTCTATGGAAAAATTATGTAATATAGGTCAAATATAGCCGAATATATTTTTAATTTTTCGAAACATTTAATTGAGTACTTTTCTTCCAAAAAATTCTCGAAAATCACCCAAATTTTCAGCGTTCATACTGGTATAGCCCCTTAATTTTAACCAGTTGAAACCGTTTTTCAGGTCTAGACGAGAACAAAATAAGCTGGTTTTTATGATAAAAAAAAAGAAATATTTATTCATCTTTGAGATTCAGGGTACGTTTTATTATTAGTTTTGGCGGTTGCATGATATTGTTTCGATTAATTTTTAATTATGGCACGGTCTTCTAAACTGCATTTTCAAAACTGGCGTGACGGATAGCTAAAAAACGAATCAACCGATTCTGATGAAATTTAGTATAAATCTTTCTATCCTTTTTGTCTAAAACGTGATCCTAAATGTTTTTGAAAATAAAAAATAAAAGTATTTTTTATTGCAAAATGTAGCCTTTTTTCGGAAAATTCGATCATTTTGTTTCAAAGCATACCATTTAATCGATTTTAAAAATTTCTATTTTTTTTGGTTCATATTTTACGTATGAGCGAAATCTTGGCTGGTTTTTTCACACTAATCCCGCCGTCGCTACGTGTCGCGCCGTCCGACAATATACCCCGCAACCTGTTTAGAAGGCCGTGTCATAACTTCGCTATTTTGAAAGATTAATAAAAAAAAATATCACGAACAGTCAAAAGTAGTGATAATACATGCCCTAAGTTTAAAAAATGGTGAAGAAATCTTTCCTCAACCCTTCCTTGACAAACTTATATTTGACGACGGCTTTGGCACACTGGGTCAATTTGACCCGCATAGTCCTTCATTCACCTGCCCTCAACAACCCTTCGGTCGGTTTTTATCGAAAAAATCCGGGATACACTTCAAACATTTCTTAATACGCCTGCATAATTAAAATTCGGAAAGTATAAAATTGAATTGCTGTAAAAAATTATTGCAAACTTACAGTTTCAGGAAAGTGAGGATTTTATTTTAAATTGACCCAGTGTGTCAAGGAAGGGTAAAAAAAATCATGAAAATCACGAACATTTTTCCCCTCCTCCAAAGGTATCTTAATATCTTAAAATATAAGCATAGAAAATTCGCATTATTCATGAGATGGCCCAATATATAAAATACCAAGCGCACTCCAACAAAAAGGTTCCTCCTTTTTTCCTCCCTCACTGCATAAGGGAATCATCAATTGCACATCACGTACGATTTAAACGTACGTTTACCTCGCACCAGGAGCATCGATACATTATTCGAAGCTGTAAATACATATTTCTCGCGTATAAACGGGGCGACCTTGACACGTTTCGTCGATTGTGCATGCCGCTATGTAGAACACGAACCTGTTCGGTGCAAACCCGTTTCAACGCGAATCCCCAAGCTCACTTGTTCTGCACTACGATATATTTCCACTTACCCGCATATATACATACGTGTGCAAATTTACGTACGTAGGTGTACGTAGCCGCGTTCACACACACACACAAACACACACACACACACACACACACACACACACACACACACACACACACACACACACACACACACACACACACACACACACACACACACACACACACACACACACACACACACACACACACACACACACACACACACACACACACACACACACGCACGCACGCACGCACGCACGCACACACGCGCGCACGCACGCACGCACACAGACACACACACACACGAGACGTTCCTCTCTTCGTCCGAAAAAGTGCTCAAAAGATCATAAAACATGATCATATACCGCAACAGTCGAGTTCCTATGTAGATGCATACGGGGCTGCGTGAGCCAAATATAATCGATTCGGGGAGTCCTGTCAAAAGAGATATTCCCAGGAGAGACGAGCCAAGTCGAGAAAGGCCTCGAACGACCTTGCCCTTTGCGGCAAGGCCACCCAATAAGGCAAATCTTACGAGGACTTCTTGAACTAAGTGCAGTCGTACTGGACGTTTTCTTGCTAGTGCGGAATCGGAGCCAGGCTAGGACCACACGTCCTTCAATGACGTCTAGAGGAAAATCTAGATGACTCGTATCGATATTCTCTTCGAGCAAAATTTATTTTTTACAAGCTTTTATTTAACTTGACTTTCTGTGAGATGCAAAGCGGAAAATTGATATTTCACCCACTTCCCGACTACTTAGAGCTCTGAAATTTTGCCAACTTGCATCTAAAAGATGACAATGCATGATTCAACTTAGAAAAAAATATATCCGGTAAATATTTACAAGTGGGGCTCCAGCCCTAATCGGCTCCAAAAATTTTTTTCACGTGTTCGGGGCTATTCTGCATTATGAAAATGTTTTTTTTATGATTGGGGAGGGGTATTTTGTTAAGGGAAAAAAAATATTCCACGCACCTTAGATGGGTGCGTGGAATTGTGGGGGGACCTCGGATGGTACGTGAAAAATATTTCCGGAAAATATTCGATTTTTGAAATACGTTTGTTCGGGTTGTTTGGGTTGTTTGACCGAACATGTCATTTGACCCACTTGATGTCACCATATCCGTTTCTTTCATACCTTTAAAAAAAGTAAAAAAAAGTTTGGTGGTTGAAATTGTCTTCCCCCGGCTTAAATATTATAAACAACGTGCCCCGAAATACATCGACTCGGTACAACATTTCTAAACCTCTTTTCTAGCTGGAGCCCCACTTGTGAATATTTACCGAATATCCAGAGAATTTCCAAGTTTTCATGTAAATTAGCGATATGTAATTATCCATTTAAAATCTCACTAAGGTATGCAAACAAATTCGTAGTCGATTGTGTTTGTGTGTGAAAAATGTAAATGCAGCCATTAGTCGTGAGTTCAATCCTAATTGCAGCCTTTGTTATTTTTTACAAGCATTTCATGTTCCTGACGTACAAACTCGTAAACTACTAAACTACCAGTAACAACTCACTAGTAAAATCGATTGAAGACTAAAAAGTAGAAAATAATTTATATGTAAAAAAATATTTTTTACAACAAGCTTTCATTTAATGGATACTAAAAAGTAGAAAATAATTTTTTTACCAAGTCACATATATGTGATTATGAATAAAAGATTGGGGCGCTCAAAATTTAGACATATAATTTATAATTTACATAAATCCGTTAACATGTCAACTGTGTTTAATTCACTGTAAAACAACCTTAGGTTTTTTAAATAAAAATCCTCAAACTGAGTATAAACGTGTGATAATAATTTCTCTAATTACTATTTTGCCAAATTAAATGCGGTTAATGAAACTGAATTGATCAAATTTATTAAACATTTAACAAGTTGAGCGCCCCAAGCTTTGTTTTATAGTCACATATAAGTGACTTGGTGAAAAAAATGATTGTCCCCTTTTTAGTGCATTAAATAAAAACTAATTTTTTAAAAATATTTCTTTCTACATATAAATTTAATGTTTCGATTTATAGTGTGTGACATTCCGCGTGATTGTTTTCACTTGTATTATCGTTGTGAGGTCCATTGTTGACGGGGTCATCCCATGTGACAGCTACTCTTTTTCGCTTTATTTAGGATTTCTTTTCGATGAACCATTGAAACACACGATCTTTGAATTTTTATCACACATTCGTTCATATTTTCACAGTTGCTCTGAATTTTGTCAAACAAAAACAACGAGTTGAAACGACTTTACACCGTTCGGGAGACACTCCCGTGTAAAAAAAGTTGGTTGACGGCTGCCATGATTCCGGAGACTTATCTGAAAAAAAATCAAACGGCATTTAAATTTGTATACCTAAGGCTATCGTCGGAACTAGAGTAAAGTAAAAATATCGAAAATTGAATTTTTGTCGCGTTTTTTAAAGTAAAGTTCCAAGTTTCATAATTTTTTTTTCCACTTTTCCAGCTTAAAAAGAAACTATGGCAGACATCAGAAATATTCTTGTTTAGGTGAGAACTTTAGATGTGCCGACTACACCATAAAAATTAAAGCGAAATGTGTTCAATAGTTTTTAAAACATTATGGAAACCAATTTAAAAAATACAGTTTTGAGAAAAACGCGTTTAAAAGTTCAAGTACGATTTACACAAAGAAAATATTGACTCACCACTAGTCCTTTATGCCGAGTGCGTATAAGGGGGCAGTCCACTTTGAAAATTTCAAAAACTCGAAAGCAAGCAAGACTCGAAGAAATCGACGATGATGAGCAATCAGAAGGGATTTTGTACGGTGCAGGAATTGCCGATTAAGTTTAGGTAAGAGTTTTTCATAGTATAAACTTCAAACGCGTTTTTCTCGAAACAACCCAGGTAGAAATTGTGTTTGGAATCCTATAGGATTCCCCTACTTCTCCCTACTTCCTGATAGGGATCCAACGGGACACCCCATTGGATCCCTATCAGGAAACGTCACGCTCGTACATTGGATTCCAAGAGGGACTCCCCATCGGGATCCAAAAGGGATTCCCATCGGGATCCAAAAGGGATTCCATAGGCATTCCATAGGGATTCCCTATTAGGATCCAATAGGGATTTCCCATCGGAATCCAATATAAGAATCTTAAAGCTTCCCCACAGTATTGAACGGAATCCGATACGATGCTTGATCGATCATATCGCATTCTGTAAGCCCAAAATGCTACAAAAAATAAAAGCATCGATACACTAAAGAGATCAATTTATTGTTTACAAAGGAGTACATATCGAATACCACAATATACTTTTTTTGTTTTTTTTTTAAATTGTTTACCCATACTGAATATTTATAGTGCGTTGTATAATATTCTTCGAATACTTATATCTTATATCTATATCTTCGAGTACTTTTTATACTTTATGAACTTTTTAAAAATACTTTAAATACTTCTTATGCCGTAACGTAGTTTTTATACACTTTTTATACTATTATTAAGCAAAAATACTTGTGCAATTATGGGCGGGATATTCTTTGAATACTTTTCATATTATATAAAATTTAAACACTTTAATAAGGTTGATGCTTGCATCATTGGAATGTAACAAACATTAATGCGTGTTTGGAGTAAATAAATTTTACGATCGCGATTGCGCAGTAACTCGATCGTCGCGCGCTTTTCAACGACGACACGAATATATATGTACCCTGCGCCGCTTATGTTCTATCGCCCGACGTCTTTCTTTTGTCTGAAGCGATTTTCTGAATCCTTATTGGATCCCGGATAGGGAATTCCTATTGGCTCCCGACAAGGAATCCCTGTTAGATCCCGATGGGGAATCCCTATTGGATCCCGATGAAAAATCCACCGGGTCGGATGGAAGTTGATGTTACGGGCTACAAACTTAAGCGAATGTGTAATAGATATCATGTTTATAAAAATATGATTTCATACTTACATTTAATTTTCTTTTAAAACCTCATTTAAGCCGCTCTAACAAAACTCCACACTCACAACCATAAACCGCAGACGCAATCGTAACCCGATTGCCGTCACGTCCAAAACAAATTTTTATGCGCACAAGTATTGAAAATTCAAAAAGTGTGCATATTAAAATTTATAACAAGCTTTTTTATTCGTATAAAAAATACTAGCCCATAACAAACTATAAATATACAATATGGGTGAGCACTAAAGTAAAGAAGTTACTAAAGAATATAATTATATATTGTATTATTCGATATCCTAACAAATTCCTAGAAACACGTTGGTGCATCTTAAAACTCCTAAGCAAATCTGTGCACGGGACCATCAAAGAATAATTTTTTACAGAGCGTCGCGAAATCCTATTTTATATAATTTCTAGTAAAAAATTCTCAAACCACGTTAATCTGGAAACAGCCCAGGATCCATTTGGATTCCAATGTGGTCTCCCTACCTGGGGTGTCCATATCAAATCCCCATAAGGATCTGGTAGAACCTGGGGAATCCCCAACAAATCTATTTGGATTCCAGTGTGGACTCCTTACTTGGGGCGTCCCTATCAAATCCCCATAGGGATCTGGTAGGATCTGGGGAGTCCCCAAAAAATTTCTGCATGGGAACGTTTTCAAAATCTAGCTCCATCGTATCTTTGAAACTAATAAACCGATTGTCTTGAAATTTGAACCACATATTGTAAACATGATCCGCAACAAGATGACCCTCGATGGTTATACATTTTTTATTTTTACTCTTTTTTTTGCGAAAAACTGCGAAAAAACGCGTTTTTAAAAACTTCTTACGTTTTTCATCGGCCATTTTTTTTATTTTTTTTGTGCCTGATCTTCACAAACCCATTTTTCAAACTTTTGATCAAAATTTTTAGCATCAACGTTGGTGTTCAGTTGGTCAGTTACTTATCGTTTAAGGCGGTCGTCCGATGTGACATGTCCGAAAAATCGAAATAAATGTTTTGCACAAATTACTAAAAATATGTGCGTGTTATGGGGCCAGTCCACTTTGGAGCCACGAAAAAAAAGAATATTTTTGCGATTTTTTTTTGAGGATTTTATAAAAGATTCTACACTAGTCTAAATGACTACTAATTGCTTCAACAATCTTCCAAAACGAAAGTACACATACGAAAGTGAAAAAAAACCTACGCTACAGAAAAACGCGAAAGAAAATAAAAAATGCTTTTTTCTTGAAATCTAAAAAAGATCGTAGAACATACATAGGGGTGATTCGGATAGGTATTGATCCGAGGCATCTAGATTTTCTTATCAGACGTCACTTTTCATTTCCCTCTGTATGTAATACACAGTACCATTGACTTGGGGGCCTATTCTCATACCCGCCAATTATCGCCATGCTCAACATTACCTAACCCTCGATGTCTTCAAAGTCACCTACAGACAAACGGAAGCCCATTTCTACAAAGATCAAAGATCTGTCTGAAAAATCAACGACCCATTAGAAAACAATGCCAACGACCGTCCTTCGAACTGCCAGATGTGCCGGTGGCCAAATTGCATACACACAACTACATCCATTCATGAAAATGGATTAAAAAAATAAACTTTTGTGGAAGAATTGAATCAACGTGAACTTGGATTGTCGAAGGAGTAGGCTGGTATGCAAAAGAAAGGATAGTTGTATGGGTAAGCTCGTATTTCTGGACCCTACAGCAGCTTACAGGGCAAAGCCTGGCGCTATAGTAAGCGCATCAAGGAAACAAACAGCCGGGGCGAGCACACGATGAATTAAACATACCTATGCTGTTTAATAATTAACAAGTTCCCATCAGCGGGAGTCTACGTTTGTAAAAGCCAGCCTGGTATACACGTATACATACATACATACACACATACATACATACATACATACATTCATATATATATATATATATATATATATATATATATATATGTATGTATGTATGTATATGTTTGTAGATAGTTACTTACGTAGTACACACTGCGTGAGGAAACGAGTGAGGGACTCGCTCCTTCTCTTTCTGCTTCTTCTTCTTACTCTCGCCTATCGCACTTTGGTAACAGCTCGCACGAGGCGACCTACTACTATCTTTACCTACTCCTTGCGCGGTATGCAAGAGTTGAACCACGACGAGCCGTGAATTACGAATGACGATACAGTTAACCGAGAGAGAGAGAGAGAGAGAGAGAGAGAGAGAGAGAGAGAGAAGCCCACTTAGTACGGCCGGGCTGCTCTCATCGCCACCCCCGCTCTAATCGCTCACCATCCGATCTGCATATCGCATAACTTATTACATTCACCCGAGATTTCACGCAGATTATGCACTCCGGCGCGTGTAAATTAATCGTGTATGCCGGGCTAAAAGGGCAGCAAAAGTTGAAGAAAAATGGATCGTCCTATCTCCAATGATTATCAATATTTGTTTCTCGGCAAAGCGTTTTTTTTTAAATCGCCAAACGCGTACAAAGATGCAATCGAACTTTTCCCGTTTCGCAGTGCTGGATTTATACATTTCTTGAGAATAGGCCACTTGGGTGTGTCGCCCTTCCTATGTTAAGGGGTGAGGCGACGATAGAATTTAATAAAAATCGATTTGTTTTCGATAAAACGGTGTTTTATGATCATAAGAATAAGTTACTATTCGAATTATGGCAAGACATTTTGTTTCGCCGGCTTTGAGCGTGTAACGTGAGCCCGCGTTTTTCTCGAAACAGCTTTTTGTTTTCAATTGGCGTGACAAATAACTTCAACAATTTTCACTCGATCTACTTTAAATTTAAAAGTTATGTTCCTAATTGCATTTCGTAGAGAAGTACGTACGGAATTTTTGATTGATCGAAAACTTTTGATTTTATTGGCAGTTTTATACGAAATTTTTCGCTGAAAATTCATTCAAATACCTACAACTTTTGAATACAATAATATTTTTTAAATTCCGTAAGTACTTCTGCAGGTATTCTAATGTAGATTGACGAGAATTTTTGTTTTTTGTTCTAGGTCAACAATTGTGGATGGTAAATGTCACTAATAAACCGATTATCTTGAAATTTTAACCACATATTGTAAACACGATTCGCAACAAGATGACCCTCGATGATATTAAAATTTTGATTTTTACTTTTTTTTTGCGAAAAACAGCGTTATTTTTTACTTTTTTCGCATCTGCCATTTTTTTTTTTTTATAAAACTTTGTGTCCCAGAGTCATTTTGTAGCTGGTGTCATAGTGAATTTAATGGACTTTGATTTTTTGTTTCAGACAAGCCGTTGCCGAGTTGTGATGGAGCTACCTAACCCACCTATTTTTGAGGCGTTACGTTAAACTATAGGTTTTTGTACTTAAAAATGAATAAAAATGGACTAAACATTTTTTTAATGTATTTCAAGACTTGCTTATCAAGCCCAACAACTTTTATATTCATATTTTTTATAAAATCCTCAAAAAAAACCGCGAAAATAGCCTTCTTTCGTGGCTCCAAAGTGGACTGGCCCGTTAAGGGGAGATGTACACCTTGATGGTCGAAAAAATCGATTTAGAAGCTATAAACATTCCGTCGGCCGTAGAAGACCTACATTATGGGTCCGGTATCGATGATTCCATGTAAGTTGACAAATTTCAAGATTTATTCATTCCCAAATTTTCAAACGAGTTTTTCTCAAAACCACGTTTTTCAAATCGGTACCCAACATTTCTCGAAAACCAATGAACCGATTGCCTTGAGGTTTTTTGTGGTTATTCTATACACCATTATCCAGTATTTGTCACAGGATTTTTTTTCCGTTACTTAGTTTTTGTTTTATAAACAAAATAATAACTAATTTTTGGCCCAAAAATCACTATTTATGTTCAAACGTCTGCCATTTTGTCATAAATCGATATTTTCAAAATCGGCTATGACAATTATTAGATTATAGTATCTAATTTAATAATCTTTTTGTTATTTTAAAATGATTTTTGAAGAAACACCAGTGGGTACCGTATACGCAGATTTTTTTACGACGCTCCAAGGATCATACAATATCCTTGTATATTTTTGATATTTTCAAACAAAGAAAATTAAACATATTTTTGAATGTATATACTTTTAGATAATTAAAACCCCAAACCAAATTTTCAAATAGTTTCCCTAGAAAAAATTCACAAAAATGACCTTTTTCCGGCTCCTAGGTGTATATCTCCCCTTAACGGCGGGGTAAAGTTAATTCGGCGAAAAAAAGGCATGTTTTTAAGATTTTTTTTTGGCGTAACGAATAGTGTTCGTTTATTGAAAAATTTACACATAATAAAGTAACATTTGAACAACATTCTCCTAAATTTGCATTGCAAAATATTCAAAATTGAGCGAGTGAAAATTAAACCCCGGAGGCGCCTCGAAAAAAAGTTGGTTTGCGGTGTGCACCATAACTCGCAACAGAATCATTTGAAACAAAAAAACCAAAATGCATTTGTTAGAGGAGAAGTTTCTTGAGGTAATGACGGGAGGATTTTTTTTCTCGATTTTTCGATTTTTCGTAGCACTTGGGAGCCAAAAACCCGATTTTTGCTTAAAAAAATCGGCTAATTGGTTGTTGAAAAATTAGTAATTATTAAAAAAAACAAAAAAGCTCTCGACAATACCTGGTGAATTATGTGAAGAAGTACTGCGCAAAATTTCAAAGCGATTGGTCCAGTAGATTTTGAGTTATCGTGCACACGGACTTCAAATATGACAAGTCTCAGAAAAACGGTTTGAAAAACGCAGAAGAGAAGAGAACGGCATGGAGCAATAGACGCTCAAATACTCATAACTTCGTCAATTTTACTCCGATCGACTTGAAATTTTAACACAATATTCTTGATATATTATGCATTCATTTAAAAAAAAAATTTAAATGAAAAAAAAATGTTTAATACTTTACCCCGCCCTTAACGTATCTAGAGCCATTCGAAATTAAATTTAGCAGAAGAACATCATTCGTGTTACTTCAGCAAGTCTGTCAATCCCACTCGACTTCGATCCATCGTAGAGGCATTGCGCAGTTGTTCGAAAGCAGATGTATTTTCTCAACGGCAGCTCACCTCAATGAATGCCGATTGAGAAAAAAAAAGCAACTCTCTTATAGTACAATATTTTATACCACGGCCTTGGTCGATAATTAGCATCGCGTGGTGCGTGCGGGTCATGTCAACCTTTAGACAGCTTTCGAAGCGGTAGAGTCACACACCAGAGAGAATTATGTCTCGGGCAATGTAACGTTGGTGATCAGCACATCTGGCTGATTCGAGGCGGGTCCTCGAAGTCCTGTGTCTTCAAAATCACTTCTCCCCACGTATTAATGGCCGTGCGAATGAATATAGTCCGGTGAACCTCCCGAGGGGACAATAAAGGTGCTAGGAGGCTTCGCGAAAGGGATGGACGTCAGGCTGCTGCTTCTTTGCTTGCGTGGCTAATACTGCTATGGAGTCTCGCGATTAAAAATATGTGTACGTGTGTAGTTTACTTTGCGACGGCCGTCAGTTGAGGAAGTGCGTCCCGCGTGGAGGGTACAAAAGAGGGAAACGCCAAGGGAACAAGTACGACACGGGAGAGCCGTGACGCCGCTGCCGTACGGATTAATTAGCGATAAGGCTTCTAATGAGCGGCAGGTGAGTTGGCGAAGAAACCTGAGCGGGAACCCTCTGCAAGACGCCACAAACGGTCAGCTCTCACAGACCGCACGCAACGCACACTGTTATGGCAGACTTTGTTTCTAACGCCGCTCAGATCTCCACGGCTATACTTCAAGTTTTTTTTCCCGTCAATTCTGCTCGGAAGATCGGTTGAATTCATTTTTAATTGATTGCATCTCAAAGGTGGCTACTCGTTATTGGATAACGCGCTGTGCTGGGAAAAAAAAGCGTGGAACGGGAACCCAAACGAACGCAAAGAAACCCAAACAGGAATGCGAGGGTCGGAATAAGGAAGTCAGTTGTAGTTAATAGTAAATGTTATGGATGAATTCGCGTGCAGACATTTGTTGGGAACTGCCCGAAGGGATTTGATGGAGACGCCGCACGTAGGTAGTCCACATTGGAATCCAATTGGAGTCCGCGCTATTTCCCCATTGACGTCGTTTGAGAATTTTTTATTTGAAATTCTCAATGGGAATTTGTTGGGTGTCTCAAAAAAATATCCTTCCGTTATTGCGTGCACAATTAAATGGGGAGTCCCAAAATGCATCCATATATTTATAGGGATCCGTTGGGGACATCACACATAGGGATAAGAGGGATCCGATTGGATTCTGCAGTGTCCTGTGCAGAAATTTTGACCGGGATACCCTATGTCCGATCAAATCCCGATCAGGATTTGTCATGGATTCCCCAAAACCGGATCCCGGTTAGAATCCAACTTGCATCAGTATCGGCATATGTACGACGACGATGGCATCATTTTGAAAATTTTGGCGTCACGTGTTTTTTCTGTATTACTATGGAATTCCTATCTATAGATAGGAATTTCTGTCTTTAGATTCCTATCTATAAAATTCCTATCTATAGATAGGAATTACATAGTAATACCGAAAATACACGTGATGCCAAAATTTTCAAAATTATGCCATCGTCGTCGTACATATTCCGATACTGATAAGCGTGTTGGATTCTAACCGGGATACTGATAAGCAAGTTGGATTCTAACCGGGATACCGGTTTTGGGGAATAAGTCTCTGTTTATACCCACCGACATGTCGGTGGGTATAAACATGTATTTGAGACAAATTAAAATCAAATTCACAATGATTAGATTAAAATTTACACCAACCGTGAGTTCTTACGTACTTCGAGAGAAAACATTTCGTCGAGGCAAATAAATTTTTGCAAAAAAAGTTGTGAGTTTCAAATATTACATTATAAATATGAAAAAAATCACAAAATGAGTTGTGAATTTCCTCAAGTTGAAGAAAATAAAAATCGAATTCCCGACAGTTATATTAAAATTTACACCACAAGTGTAAACGTATTTTGAGAGAACACATTGTGTTGAGGCAAAGAAATGTTCGCACAAAAAGTTATGTGCAAAAATTTCTTTGCCTCGAGGCAATGTTTTCTCTCAAAATACGTACGAACCCACTTTTGGAGCAAATTTGAATCTAATTATTTTGAATTTGATTTCAATTTGTCTTAAATACGAAAAAATTCACAACTTTTGTGAATTTTTTTGTATTTATAATTTCTTGTCAATACATTTGCATTCACAGATTTTGATGTGAATTTTTTTCAATTCACATCAAAATCTCGCGATGAGCGCGATCTGCCATTTGAATTTTTGGACAAAGTTTTTTTTACTGATAGTTTAATGCACCAAAACTTTATAAATGTTATTTATTTTTATAATAAATTTAACATGTCATAATTCAATTTTTGACATTTTATTTCAGCCTGTATTCACCCGTGATCCTTCCCAGATTCCTCAATGATTCCATGGGGAATCTATTTAGAATCATTAAAGGATCCGGTTCTGGATCCCTAATGGAATCCAGTTTACGGATCTTACATTTAGTCTTCGAATCTGATCCGATATCGGACTAGATCCCGACTGGGAGCCCGGGATACAAGTCAGAATCCAGCTGTATCCCTGCCAAAATTTCTGCACGGGGTTCCTCGAAGAACACTGCGGGGGTTTCTAATCGGAAATATCTGAAAAGTGACGATAACAAAGTTGGATTAGAAAATTCAACGTACAGAATGCGATGGTATCCATCAAGAATCGTATCGAATTCAGTTCGATAACATGGGAATCCTTCAGTACTCGAATTAGATTCGTACAGTGGACACTGCAAAAACTAGGCATGTTTGGCGTGTGTTCAAAGGATGTAGAAGTAACACAACATCAAGGCTAGACACGCATCGCCATGTTGATTCTACACACTTATGCATTTGCTAACACGTAGTACGTTACAATTACACACGTGAGTGTGCAATTTTTACGCATTCGATCATTACACACTTTCATAGCTGTGCCCATCACTAACACGCTTATTCGAACACACATAAAACGTGTAGAATCAGCATACAAGACGCATATTTACACACATTGGACTAAACAACACACGTTGATAGCAACACACGAGCAAAAATAACACATGAAAAAGCAATACAATTTGAGTGTGTTGATTGCGAGTTATTGATCATATGTTTTAAGGGGTTACCCCCACTTGCGATTTTGAAAAAATCGATTTTTTTATTGCATTTTTTTGAAGTATAAGTATCTGAGAATATGTCTTGAAAATTTCAAGTCGATCCGAACAAAATTGACTGAGATATGAGCGTTGAAAGAGATGAATCCGTTGTGTAAACGACCGGAAATTGAAACTTTAAACGCGTTTTTCTCAAAATGTCATTTCTGAAGTCGGTGACCAAGATTACTCGAACACTAATGAACCGATTTTCTTGAAATTTTGCAGGTTTATTTAATACATAAAAATGTAGTCTTTAATCGTTCGATTTTTTTTTCGAAAGAAATGGCCATTTTATAGCCAAAAAACGGCCGTTTTTTTCGTTAAAATCGAACCATTAACTTTGACTGTCCGCCATTTTGTGAAAAATGAATATTTTTTAAAATCCTTCGATTAAAGACTAGTTTATACTTATATTTGACTAAATCCATTCGCATTTTTTTTTCAGACGATCCACTTCGACGCAATGTTGGTCACCGCAAACCGTGTATATAAAAACATTATTTTATTGACGGCAATTTGCCATTAAACAATGTAATATTTTTCAATAAAAAAATTACTGAAAGTTCTTCAAGATGTGTTCTTTAAGATGGTATATTGATCGATTAAAAAAGTTTTGTAGTTTTCTTTAAAAAAATTCATGAAAAAGGCCTTTTTTCGCGCTACAAGTTGGGGTAACGCCTTAAAAACAACCCTGGTTACGGCATCACGAGAAGCTCATTACTTGATTTGACATTGATCGATTAACCGGTTAATTGAAGATCACATTTGGTCTTAACTTTTTGTTTCATTGATATATCATTTTTAAGTTCGCCACGTGGAAGAACCTGAAATTGGAATCGATTTTCCAAAACCTCGATAGTTGCATTGAATCTTTAGCGACATTTTTTTGTTTCGAGGCAATCATCGACAAGCAAAAAGCAACTGTCATCGTGAAGCTGTATGAGAACCTAGCCTATGCGAAGACAAGAAAAACAGTCACACTACTCATACATACTACAGAGTAATATATAAGTACTGTTGAGTTCAGTTCAACAAATGCATATATTTTGACGATAAAAAGCTTTTGTTATTCAATTAATTATTCCCACGCATCCCATGTATATACAGTACTGCAAAAATAAGTATGTTGTTTTTACACACTTTCAGTGTGTGAATGGCTGTGGACACTTTTTACACGTTTTAACGCGTGTAAGAAAATAACACACGTAAGTGTGTTGTTTTAACGCATCCGTGTTATTTTTACACCGTTGTTTTTCACACGCGTTAAAACCTGTAAACAGTGTCTCCAGCCATTTACACAACTAAAGCGTGTAAAAACAACACAATTGTTTTTGCAGTGTAATGTGGAATCCCGATGAGAATCCAATGTACGAGCGTGACGTTTTCGTATAGGGATCCAATGCGATGACCCATTGGATTCCTATCAGGAAGTGGGAACAAGCACGGGAATGCAATTGGATCCCTATGACAATATCTGCACGTGTGGTTCGGGCTTTCTTTGCGACGGTTTTGTAATTTTTGTATATAATTGGTCAAAACAATGTTCACTTTTATTGTATGACATTCCAAGCTTCTGGAGACGCAAAGATTGATAAAGTCATAGCGGAAAAAGCAGGCACAAAAGTCGATATCATCGCCAAGCAATCATTGCGAAGTAGATCAGTTGATGGAAAACTGACAAGAGGATTCTCATGAGGTTTGGGTCATCCATTGAAGATTAGTTCGTTTTCCACTTATTGCTCCGCATGCTCGGGCGGAAGTGTACGAGCGATCAATTACGATTTGCCGGCCTGGCCAAACTCTTCTGGTAATTGGCTACGAAATTATCGTCAGGCGCAATGAATATGGCACATTGGTTGACTTCATTTCTGGGCGATGGAAGAAACGATAGAAAGAGAGAGAGAGAGAGAGAGAGAGAGAGATCCGCCGATCGGAGAGGCGTTTGAGGCCAGTTGAACATCAACCTTCGTTATACCAGTCTCGGAACATCGGTCGAATAAGTCACGTACGATGAATAGTGGGCCACGTGACGGAGGCGTGAGCGAGGTGTGCGATACCATGGAACAATGCCATCGCGCGGCTCTCTTCGAGGAGGAATGTCACATGCCGCACCCATCTTTTCAATCTACCGATTGTGTCTCTCCGCGGCAGCAGCAGCCACAGACGGGGCACCCAGGGTCGCGAACTTCGTGCATCTTCTAATAGTCACCTTCGAAACAACATTGCGAAATATTGATCATCCGCGTATGTGTTTTTGCCACTTTCTCTGAGGCCTGTCGCGCACCAGGGTGACACCTCTTTGGATCGTCATCAGCAATGACATCAGTCTTCAGCAGTGACCTCGAGCGTCACTACTGATGTGTCGTTCCTTGGTCACGGAAACTTCGCCACGCATCAATAGCTTGTTTGTCCGATATGCATACCGATATCTGCTCACTGGTACTTTGCGCCGTGTTGTAGAACGTGGCACCACATTCATCAGCCAGTGCATTCTAGCACCTAATCTTCCTCGCCTTCCGCACACTATCGCCACCTGCTTTGGGTATGGGGCAATTCCTATACTGCAGATTTCCATTCCGCAACGGCTGAAAAAAAAACGCCATTCGTCATTGATACACTGAGAAAAAAATCATTGATCCAAAATTATTGGTGTTATTGAATGAAATTTCGTTGATTCAATTGTAAAATTGTTGTGTAAATAATCGGATCTATTAGTCCAAACAAAACGCTGTTGATTTTAATGACATCATCAAATGAAAAGTTTTTTTTTTTCATTCAACGATATATTGTTAGCCGAGAATAATATATTGTTGAAACGATCTAAAAAATGATCGCGAACAAATTATATAGTTTTGAATTCCTTTTCTGCAACGAACAAAAAAAGCGTTTCAATTCATAACATGAATATTGTTGATTCGGGTACACGAGAAAAATTGAATTTCACTCGTTTGATTCTTATTTTATTTTTTTTTATTTTTTAATTTTTTTTACCATATCCGATATTGATTCTCAAGTACATTATTCGTTAAAATATTAATATTTTATTTTGATTGAAAAATATTAAGCAAATGTCTGAATTGGTAAAAAAATTATGCGAAAATAAAATGTGCTTCTTGCGCATTTGGTTGAAAAAATTCAACCAAATCATGGCCGAGCGCCACCGGAATTGTAGGTGTGAGGAAACCCGTAGTTCTCAGAGCCACCGCTAGAAGCTCGTTTCTCGTAAGCGTAGCGCGAACCGAAAATCTACTTAAACGCCGGAGAAACTCTAAAGAGTATCGCTTCTTGGCCTGTGGCTAAGATCAAAGTGTAGTATCTGTTCTTATCAGTTGAATATCTGATACTCTCTCCATGGATATTCCATTGGATATCTGAAATTCTCTCAACTATTATGGTGGATGATCATTCTAATGCTCACTTTTTTTAAAAAGATTTAAAACAAATTGAAAAACCTACGTCCCATGGCATATTTGTTTCGATGCAGTAAATAAATAATTAATTCTATTGATTATATTTTTGTACGAAATAAAAAAATGTTGTAGCAACCGCTTAAGGAGGGACGTCTAGTTAGAATTTTCAAAAAAATGATTTTTTTTTCATTTTCTAAAAGTATAATATCTTACGAGTATTTTCCGACTAATTGAATGTAAATCAGACCATTATTCGCCGAAATGCATAACTTTTAAGGACGCCGTGTTTGAGCCATATAAAGTAAACTCAAAACTTTAAACTCGCTTTTCTCAAAACCACGTTTTCGAAGTCGGTGATCAATGTAACTCGAGAACGGCTTTACCGATCGGGTTGAAATTTATATCACTTCTTCTATACATAGTTTTCCTCCGGATGAACGAAGGATTTTTTTTGGACAATTATTTTTTTTTATAGTCAATTTTTGTAAGTGAAATTTTGGTCAAAACAACACTTTTGACTTTCAACGTGCGCCATTTAGTAAAAAATGGAAATTTTTCAAAACCCTTCGTTCAACCGGAGCATTATATCGTTAACTAAAGATTCCCCCTGTTTTGTTGGTTTCAGATAATCCGTCACAGCGTGAGAGTGATCACCGCAAAACCTTTTTTTTGCAGCCTCCTCGGCCATTGATACGTATCGGCTTATTTTGAAAGATATTTCTTTAAAAAACATTATAATGTTTACATTAAATATATATCTTTTAAACGGAAGAACTTTTGTTGTAAATTATTTTATCGTTTGGCCGAAAAAAAATCGGAAAAAAGGCCTTTTTTTTAACGTTCCAACTAGACCTCACTCCTTAACAATTTCATCCATACATCTACGGATTGTATATAGACTGATTTCAATAGAATATTATTTTACTTAAAGAATAACGTAGACATTCAGAGAACAGAAGAGCTTTTTCAAATAAAATAATATGTTATTTAAATCAATCACATTTTCCAATATTTTGTGGTATTGTAAAGGTAGGTTTACACTACGACACTTTGGTGTATACACTCAATGTATACATCGAGTGTCTGTATGTGAACACCACTGTCTGATCTCGGGACATTTATTGCGACATCTCGCTAGGTGTCGCGTCGAGCGCCGTGTGAACAGGTTGTGTCGGAGTGTCTGCGGGAGTGTCCAAGTTTTCGAACCGGCGCGAAATTATCCAGACACTCGCGACCCGCGTTAAATCAAAATGGCCATTACGTGGAGCAAGGAGAGCATTACAAATTTGATATTTTTTGTGGAAGGACTGCCTGAACTTTGGCAAATATGTTGTGCTGATTATAAAAAATAGAGTAAAAAAAACACGCAGCACTTCAATGCTTGGCGGAACAGTTTGGCACAATGTCGGCTAAAGTTGGCAGAAAAATGCATAATTTAAGAACACAGCTTAAGGGGCTATACCAGTGTGAACGCTGGAAATTTGGGTGATTTTCAGGACTTTTTGGACGAAAAGTACTCAATTAAATCTTTTGGAAAATTAAAAATATATTTGACCTATATTAAATAATTTTTTCATAGGTAAATATTGAGATCCAAGCGACTAATGCGCTGCCTTCGCAGGCGCAAAAAAAAGTTCCTCCACTGCTGACATGATTCCGGCTGATTGAGTAGCTGAAACCGAAAAAGGAAAAAAATGTCGTTAAACTAGAAGGTATTTCCTGTACAATGACGTAGGATTTTTGAAAAATATCAAAATCTAACAAAATAGCGTAGTTATGAAAAAAGTCTCTTTTCTTGCCTACAGAATGGTCGTTTTTTTTCAATGCCAAATCTTCAATTTTTATCCAATCAAAAATATCCTACGTCATTGTAGAGTAAATATATTCAAGAGTACTCAGTTCAAATTTCAAGTCAATCGGGTCTATTTGAGTTACACTGTCAGCATATTTGAAAAATCTCATTTCGAGAAAAATGTGTTTAGAGATTTAACTATCGATTTTTGCAAGATAAAATGATATTGACATATATAATTTAAATGATAATGATATTCTTGAAAGAATAAACTGTCGAAAAAGGCAAAAAAAATCGATCTTTTTAAAGTGTCGCACTGGTATAGCCCCTTAATAACAGCGCACGAAATTACGGCTGCCGCCGCACGGCGTTTCTCCATGGCGTCCGAGCGGGTACTGCAGCTGTGTCAGTAGTTTTGTGTGTGAACACCTGAGACACTTGTGTAGCGACATCACAGTACAGACACTTTCTGGGACACCGACACCGTCTTATGTGTGAACAGAACGGACATCAGTGTCAGACATTTGTGTCGCAATAAGTGTCGTAGTCTATGCAGGCCTTAACAATCTCATACATCGGTGGCACTCCGCAGCACATTTATTTCCATCAACCGATATATTTTTTTCATTCAATTGGTTTTTTTCCCAGTGTAGCACGGCTACACTTGTTAACATTTGGAACGAGAATTAGCATTGAAAAAGAGACAACTCGTGGAACATTTTTGGAGTTGCCAAAGCTGCTCTTCCAATCCGAGCAGCTTATGCAACATTCCGTCAAAAACAGACTGTCCCAGCAACTCGCGAACAAGCTTGAGTATGCCCGCCGTGTGAAAAAGGGTTCCCAACCCTCGAAGGTGTTCGCTCTCGCCATTTTGTTTGCCGGCAGATAAATCGATCCCAGCATCGGAGCTTCGCCGCGGCCTTTTGGCTCGAAGTCTTACGCGTATCGGGTACCTACCCGAGTATCCACGCTCGGACGTTCTTATTATCGTGGCGTTGCAATTAAAGAAGAGGGAGCCTAGAAATTAGTGGGTGGCGAACGGGTTACCGGGTAAGTATAGAGTGTTCCCATAGTAGGCGTTGGTACAAACGCCTGGGAGCTTCCGTATGCGTGTGTGCGCAAACGCATTAGTGTACACACAGGATACGTGTGTGCATGTACATTGACGGTCTACGTATAGATTGCGAAGAAACTGTCGGTGAGTAAAAAAAAAGAAAAAAGAAAAAAAACATACAAGAGCACAGTACGTTATCGGTGTACGTGGATATGGGTGGTGCCCAGAAGGTAGAGGGAGCGAGAAAAGGAGTGAATAAGGAAACCCGTGAGCTCCTGAATATGCATGGGCCAAACGGAACGGGGACGGGCTGCGCGATAAGGGCACGACTTATTTGCCCCCCACAACCCCCTCTCATTTTATTCTTCCGTCCTTATTTTATTTTCGTGCTAACTGCCGCCACTGCATCAGCGCCTTATACATATATACATTTTCTCTCTTTCCTCCTACTTATTTGCCTTTTCCTACTGCCCGTGCCACCTTAAGGTTGCAGCACGTTTTCGTGTTTTACTGCCAACTAATCACGCTATAAATTAACGAATGATCCAAAGCCACTTATTTCTTTCAATTATGCGTTTTCCAATGTCGATTCGATTGCTCGTGCATGCATTTTTGATAGAGCCCCCCCCCCTCCCCCCCCCCTCCTCACTGATAGCGACGAGGCAATTGAACATGTTGGAATCCTTGTCGCATTGCCTCTTGCGGTATCTCTCGGCGCAACTGTTGCCGCATAACTGGCCAATCTGGTATGCTAATGAGCAACGCTTAAAAACTGGTTTTGAAAAAGCTCCGTGTGACATGATTTCGTTATAATCCGTGATGCATGCGTGGCCGTGCGCTACTGTGACGATATATGGAAACCTCGGTGTTATTGGATAAACTTTGCATCGCCTGACAATTATCCGTAACGTCGGAAAAAAAAAACTATACGACATCCAGCAGTAAATTGTCCGCGTTATGCTTTTTTGCTCGGGAACGCAAGACACACGCGTGTACTCTGGACTCAAACGGTTTTGTAAAAATCTGTACGGTGCGGAACGCACGCGTCAATGTTGTTTTTTTTTTCTGCTAGTTTTCTTGCAGTTTTTTTTACAGCGTGGCTCGATCTTGCGGAATTTTCTCGACGGACGCTTGCACCGAAGATATCTGTCTCAATGAATACGACTGTGATCTGAAACTGTCTCGATATGGCTCCATATATATGTGTCTGTAGGCATGTACGGAAAAAAATCTAGATTTTTTACTCGTCATTTTTTTATTTTTTTATCGAATCAACGTTGGAAATTGTAGGCTTCTCGTGGCCGCGGGAAAATCAGGGTTGGGCGTGACACCATTATCGGAAATATGGAGGTACATGTGAAGACGAGGATCGAGGTTTTGATGCTCCATAAAAATATGGTGGTTGCAATGGTTACTTTGAAGATACACAATACTTGTATTTATATATATATATATATATATATATATATATATTACAGCTCCTTGTAATTGTAATTAATTACGATTATTTGTTATTATGATTTATTACAATGATTTGGAATGGTTATTAACTACGATTTTTTTGTAACCGTAATTAACCACGATTATTTGTAATTGCAACCAATTACAATTATTTGTAATTACAATTAATTGCAATAATTTGTAATTATAATTGTTTACAGTTATTCGTAATTGCAATTGACTTCGATTGTTCGAAATTGTAATGTATTACAATTATTCGTAATTGTAATTAATTACGACTGTTTGTTATTGTGATTTATTACAATGATTTGTAATCGTAATTCACTACGATTATTCGTAACTGTAATTTATTGCAGTTATTTGTAACTGTAATTGACTACGATTATTTCCAATTGTAATTAATTACTAATTGTAATTCATTACTCAATACTACAAAGTGGAATTTATTTCAATTACTATTGAACAATTAATTACAACTACAGTTGAGTAATTAATAAAAATGACAAAGAAGTAATTAATTACAATTATTCGTAATCATAATTAATGATAATTACTTGTAACTGTAATCAATTACGATTATTGGTAATTGTAACTAATTACAATTACTTGTGGCTGTAATTAATTACAATTATTTGTAATTCAAAGGAATCACAAAAATCAAAGCACAACAAAATCAAATGTAATTGGATGTTTGCTTTGTACGAACCATCGTCCTGAAAATAGGATTTTCCGATATCAATGCACCCGGCCAAAGTATCCACGAGTATGTGCACCGTATCCGGGTGCTCGCAGTTTTTCCATCACGAATTCGATAACTGTGTAATAGTCGATATTTCAAGATCCGCACAGTGCGCTTTGCCTTAATGTTTTAACGATCTGTGAAACGAGGTTTGCGGATTGTTTCGAGGGATTTTTGCAAAGGGCAATCCGGGCGTACAACTTCATCGGGAGAAAGAGGAGCGCGTCCTCACCCGTCGAAATGATCGGGGCGCGAGGGTTGGAGAAACTCTCTCGCGAATTGAATTAATGCGACGCAACAGTGAAACGTTAACGTCGCGTTTTCTCGTACCATTGAGGGGTCGTAAAACTGTGTGGAAACCTACGCCCATCTATATTTATGTATATATATATAACGACCTTTAGAGAGACAACGGTACATCCAATGATTTTCTCCCATCTCGTACATCTGTATATATATGTGCAAATATATATATATCCTTGATACCTACCTCTCGCCAATGAATATTTTTATTTAATGCCCCATTAGCGATCCTCACGAGTACGAGTTGGGATTTTTTTTGTCACGACAAAAGACGAAACCATTTGTCCCGACTAAATATCCAACGTCAGCCTACAAAAGACCTCATTTTGCATTAAACTCCGCTTCCCCTCTTCACCGTTTTGCCGCAAAATCTGCCAACATTATTATCCGGAATTTAAGTTGAATTGTAGTCTCATTTTCATTTGCTATTTATTCGTGCTCGGGGTTTCGTGACCTGAAATTTTCACATTAATTTGTGTTACGATTTTTTTAAATGAATTATTTTTCATTAAGCGTATGATAATAAATCACGGATGATTTTTTTTATTGAAAATTTGAAATTCAGTTAATTCAGAATAGATTACTCGATATACGAAAATTAATGATATGTTTACTAATGAAATATTCACATGTATAATGAATTTGATAATGAATTACTTGTAACTGAATTTGATGTTAGTTTGTATTTAAGGGTTAGTTTGTATTTACCACTTTAGCTGCTGTAAAGAATGCCTAACTTTGACGATTATTTTTGGAGTATAATATAAGGAATGGGAATTCTCTTTGGGGGATTATTCAGAATAAATGCATTCGAAAATGCATAAAAATATTCGGCAGTCGAAATGATCTTTGTGAAAAACACCTCCAGTGGCGCACACATTTCTCGTGAAATATAAGATCCGGAACGAAAAACCAAAAAAGATTGAAATCCATATACTATTGGCTATAGAAGAACGTATGGATTTTTTATTTAATCAAATTTAGTAAAAATGGTGCACTTTTCACGAAAAAAATCGATTTACAGCTAAAAATCAAGCAGTAAATTGTTTATAAAATAAAAAAGTTTACATTGAATCGAAAAACGCCTACATACTTCTATAAGGGAGGTAATTGTGAATGAAGCTACTGTCAAAATTTCAATCTGATCCATGCAACTGTGTTGAAGCAATGTGTTCGCTAAGATTAATAAAAAGTGGTTTCGAGAAAAACGGATTTCTATGATGTTAAGGGGCACCACTAGAATGACCGCTAAAAAAGTGATTCATGGGAATTTATTGAAAGAAAAGTATTGCATCGAATGTTTTGAAATTCCGAGGTTATATTTATGTATAAATTATGTATATACAGTAATTTTTTTGTATAAAAATATTCAATTTTCAGCGATTTATGCGCCATCTACCGAGTCTCCGAAAAAAAGTTCGACTGCTGTGGTGATTGCGGTCTTCAGAGTGCGCGAAAAGAAAATAAAAAAGTGCGTTCAACTAGAAGGTATTGTCTGTACAATGACGCGGGATTGTGGAAAAAAATTATAATACAACAAATTGGCGGAGTGTTGAAAAAAAAGTTCTAAATTACGCTTACAAATCTGATGATTTTTTGCATGGCAAATTAACATTTTTTATCCAATCAAAAAACTCGGTAATTGTATGAAGAAACGAATAATAAATACACTGAAACAAGATTCAAGACAGTCGGATGATTTGTATTCGAGTTAGAACTGCAGAAAATAAAAAAAAAAGTTGTTTTGAGAAAAACGCGTTGAAAGATAAAAAATGTTGATTTCATTGTTATCAATCGATCAAAGTATAAGGTACTACTCTATAAGGTACCTTACTACTATAAGTGTACCTTATAGTAGTAAGGTACACTTGAAGGTATAGACTATCGAAAAATGCAACAAAAACATTGATTTTTTAAGGGGCTGTACCAGTGTGCGCGCGTGTGAAAATTTGGGTGGTTTTCGGGAATTTTTTGGAAGAAAAGTACTCAATTAAACGTTTCGAAAAATTAAGAATGTATTTGGCTATATTTGACCTATATTACATAATTTCTTTTATAGAAAAATATTGAGATCCAAGCGACTCATGCGCTGCCTTTGGAGGCACAAAAAAAAAGTTCCTCCACTGCTGACATGATTCCGGCCGACTAAGTGCGCTGAAACCGAAAAAAGAAAAAATGTCATTAAAGTGGAAGGTATGTCCTGTACAATGACGTAGGATTTTCGAAAAATATCAAAATCTAACAAAATGGCGGAGTAATGAAAAAAGCCTGTTTTCTTGCCCATAAAATGGTCGTTTTTTTCAATGCCAAATCGTCAATGTTCATCCAATCGAAAATATCCCACGTCATTGTAGAGTAAATATATCAGCAAATACGAAAAATCTCATTTCGAGAAAAACGCGTTTTAAGCTTTAACTATCGATTTTTGAAAGATAAAATGATAGAGATACGGCCTCGAAATTTTTACAGGATATTGAAGGTATAATCTGTCAAAAAAGGCAAAACAAAAATCGATTTTTTGAAAGTGTCACACTGGTATAGCCCCTCAAAGTGTCACACTAGTGGTGCCCCATGAAGCATTGCTTAAGCAATAAATGAAACAACGATTTTTTTCAAAATCCTAGAGTGCTATTACGCCTTAAGGAATAGGATCATGCAAATATTCGGATGTATGCAATGGTCCTAATAATAATCGACATTAAATTAATCTTTGCTAAAATTCATGCTTGGAACAAAGTGGACACGGTACGAAGTGTGTCCGTCTTCGAATGCGATTGCGCACGATCGATCAATCATAGAGAGTGTTTTAGCCAGGCAGGAGCAAAGTACATCCTCCGATTCGTGGTTTCCTCCTCGTTGTTAACGAAACGCGACTGATGGGACACAACCGCGAAGCGTTTCGAAATAATCGACCGTTGTCCTGGATGCATTCCGAGGTGAAATTTACCGCTGAGCTACGTCGGACAATTTGTCACGCGCTGAATTTTTCGTCACTTCTAGAAGTGATCTAGCTTGTCGTTGCACGAGCAACGTTCTTTGGGGATTTTTGTTTTTCAAGAACTTCTATCAGCACGACGTATGCCAATGCAATCTCTGCATGCTTTGAAATATATGTATCTGGCTGGATGACAGGCAGGTCGCACTTGATCAGATTTATAGCACAGGAAATGAGGTATCGAATGTTGCGATAACGTTTTTTTTCCTATGGCAATACGTCCTTCATCACCTGCCGCTCTTCGTTTCAACGGAATCATTCGCATTTCAAGCTGGCGATTTTGAAGTTGGATTAACGTCGTTATTGAAAATTCGTTAGTGGAACAAAATGTTAGTTTTTTGCATCGAATCCATTCTTTTTCTTTCAGAAGATAATTCAGTATATATATATATATATATATATATATATATATATATATATTAGACTGATTCAAAAAAAAAATTTCCTTCTGGATTCTCGTGCTATTGTTGGGCACTGATAAAACAAAATTACTCTAAAAAGATGGGCGCGGTCACTCAATTTTTAGAGGTGGCTATCTCGACTTTTTTGTATTTGAATTTTTTTTAACGAACGTATTGCATTTAAGCATAGTCATGGCTTCGGATTACAGATAAAAATCGGAAAAGTTTTGAGTTTGTTCTTTTACAAAAATAACAGAGAAAAACTGACCATACGTCGAAGTGCACACGAAATGATGAAAGAAATTTTTGAACAATGGAAATGTGCTGGAATTCCAACGCGTCGATTGAATAACGCAATCTTGAAATCAATAAAACTCCATCTAGTCTAGAAACAACTTTTAAAAAATCGAGTTAAAAAGAATTTGCCGTCACAAATATCGAAGGAGCGTAAATTTAAGAGAGATTTGGACAAACTGTTCAACGTTGCACATTTTCATTCTGCCCAAAATGTTAACGAACTTGAGAATGGCTGGGAAGAAATGTAAATGAGTTTGAAGATAATATAAGCGTAGCATTTTGAAAATGTAAATATACGATTTATGAATAAAAGCTTATAATTTAATTTTTCGTAAAAAGTGCGAAATGTTAATGCGTATAAATAAATCTACATGAATAACGAGAGTAGTATAGACGCCATTATTGATCTACCTGGATTTGAATTGTGAATATTGCACCCTTTTCAAATTGTTAGAGTTTATTTTTGTTACGAAAAAGCTGCTGGATGTGATTTTTATCCGTAATCCGAAGCCATGACTATGCTTAAATGCAATACGTTCGTTAAAAAAAATTCAAATACAAAAAAATCGTGATAGCCACCTCTAAAAATTGAGTGATCGCGCCCATCTTTTTAGACAAATTTTGTTTTATCAGTGCCCAACAATAGCACGAGAATCCAGAAGGAAATTTTTTTTTTGAATCAGTCTAATATATATATATATATATATATATATATATATATATATATATATATATATATATATATATATATATATCAGTATATATATTCAGTATATATTATATTTATTTCAGTATATATTATATTTATTTTCAATGCAAAGGAAATTCTACAGAGAAAAAGGTTCTTTTTATTGAGGGGCCTGCATAAGCTTGATACTTCAAAAATATGTTTTTATGTACAATGGTTTTATAGCCGCGGATCTTGCCTTGAAGGTTTATATACCTTTGGATGTCGGAATACAGGGCTTTGTTTAGGATTTTTTTTGGAAACCTTAACGAAGCAATCAAGATCAGGTTTGAAGGGTTGATTCTGTATATGTGTAGGTACTCGAAACAATTTTTTTATTTCCAAAAAATCCAAAATGGCGGCCTAGTGGTCGGCAAAAAGAGAGGGCTTTTTTAGGCCCCTCCATTGGCGGACTCCTTGGAGACGCACATGAGCACCTAGAACGAAAAATCATTTTTTTTTTTTTCATCATCTACAGCAGTTTTATTAGCGAAGTACACAAGATTACCACAAAATATTGATGTTTGCATTATTGGCACTATTTAGAAAAAAAAAGGCGCATTTTCGACTAAAAGACGGCCTCGATCTGTTTGAAAAAATCGTCATTGTTATTAGATCGTAAAAATTGTGTCTACTTAGCTAGAAAATCTCCTTAAGAAGCTACAGTTGAAATTTGACATCAACCGGTTAAACATTTTAGGAACTACGAGACCGCCCGATTTTGGAGACATGATTTTGAGAAAAACGGCGTTTCAAATTTGAAAACCATTTTTCTTTTAACCATATCATTCTTGGGATGTTTATACGTATCAACCATGTCATTTTCGGGGAGTTTATACATCATTGAACCCAATTATTTAAAAAACACTACATTTAGTCCAACGTATATAAAGTTTCAATTTGAAACAACGATTATTTTCATTTTCAAAATTGAGGTTCTTATGAGAATTTATCTGATGGCTCAGACTACGGCGAACCTCTGCACTGTGGTTCACTCTTTTCTTAAAACGTTTTTCTCAAAATCGTTTTACGAAACAGTGCTAGTCCTACCTCAAAATCTGTTCGTCCAATTCTCTTCAAACTCGAAAGGAGCATGGTTTATAACATTTTCTATCGTACGGCCGCATAATTTTGTTCATATGTTTATCAATCCGTTAATAAATCATCAAAGTTATTATTTGTAAAAAAACCGACCCATCTTTCTACAGCTTGCCATTTTCGCAATTCTTGAAAAAAAAAATTAAAAATATATTCAGTCATCCGAAAGTTGTATTTGTATAGTAAAAGTGGATTTTTTTATTTTCTCCCGAGATCACCCTAATTGCCCGTCTGATCCAATGCCTGAGACCAAAGTTCACATGGTTGCGACCGAAAATTCATTTGCCCGTGTAGGTGGGTAGCAGTGACATTTGGTCGATGCAACGAGGCTTTTTTTATCCACGAACGAGCACCGCACTGACGTTCGATGTTCGGGCACATACTATCGTTCGTAGAAACAAACGATTAACGCTTCGAAGCTGGTTTCGAAAAAAAAAATGAATAAAAAAAGGTAGAAAAAAGGTTACAGCCACAGGACACTTCCGGGGGACGCTGCGCGGCAGTAGCTGGCAGGAAGGAAACGCGAAATAAATATAGCGACGTGAACGGCCGCGCGCTCTCAGAGAGAGCAACCGACGAGGCGGCCGAGAGAGAGAGAGAGGGAGCGGGGGAGAGAGAGAGAGAGAGAGAGAGAGAGAGAGAGAGAGAGAGAGAGAGAGAGAGAGAGAGAGAGAGAGAGAGAGAGTGAACCACTGGCCACACTGGCCACAGGCAACTGGAACTGGACGCCAGCCGGGCCAGAAAGATACATATTTTTAAATATTTTAGTCACGGCTCCGCAATCGCCCCGTCACGCAGCCTTGCCACCTTATACCGGGCTCCTGCCTATTACGTACGTACTACTTAGTAGGGTACTACCTCGGTGGGTGGATATTAGTCACTTCGCTATACGTACGTAGTCACCATGTACGCAAGTGGCCCTGGTTCTTCTCTAACCTTCTCTATTTTTCCTAGTTTAGTTTACCGAACGACCCGCTTTTCTGATCGCGCCTCATACCTTCTCGCACTCTCTCTCCCATATATATAGATTCCATTGGGTATAATTTCCGAAAATCCTCATACGACGAGGCACCTTGTTCTCATATAGCGTCTACCGAATGAGAAAATAGTACAGCGATTGAAAGATTATTTTTTAAGTGGTCTAATTACGCAAATAACGAAAGGGGATTGAAATTTTCCTGCTAGTGAGCCACCAAACGTCTGGGTAAATTTGAGAACGTGAATACCATGCCTCGAAGAGTTAATGGATTTTGGACTGAATACGATATTTCTTAACGAAAAAGTGCTTACCGCAAGTCACTGAGGAGAGTGGCTCTTTGGGTGTGCTTTGGACTCTCCGATGAATTACCACAGCTAGGGAATGATAGGTGTAGAAATAAGTTATCGGGCTTTTTCACGAAAATATTTATTTATTATTTATTTACTTAAAAAGTAGGTACATTTTAATCGGGAAAGTTATATCCGTTTGCTTTCGTATATTTCTCCTACCTGTCAGGCAGATTGCGGATTCCTCGGCGGTAGAAAGATGGTGGTTTTTAGTCGATAATGTCGATGATGGTATCTTAGCTTTAAGTATTCAAAACGTTCGGAGAAGTTTTCTCCGAACGTTTCAGATTGATGATTTTTCAGATCATGTTAAAGCGATGGGAAGAAGTGAACATTCGATGGAACCAAGTCTGGTGTGTAGGCCGGGTGTGGCTAAACTTCCCAGCCCAACGAACCCAATGTGTTCATGGTCCTTTTTGCCCCCATGGAAATTTATATACGCGAAAATATACTGCAAATTTATTTTATTAATAATTGTAATATATGTGGTGAAATGAAAGTGAAAAAATGTATGTTGCATATATGTGCCAAATTCTAATTTTCGTAACGTTTTTGTATATAAGATGTATATGCGTGGCATTACTGTATATCAGTGTATCATATATCAATGATATATGTAGCATTTACTATATGTAGCATTTATATTAGCATATACCACATGTACCACATATATTTAGCATATATGTTGCATACACACTGCAAACATACCACATGTATACTGCATAAATGGTACATATATGCCACATATATACAGATATGCGTAGTATATCTCTATACAGTGTTTATATGTAATAGTGTACTTTACCTGTAAGTTAAGTTTTTTTAAGTTTGAGTTTTAAGTTTTATTAAGCTTAACTGTAATAGTGTTTATACACAGCATATATTTCTCGTCAGGAATATGTATAAAAAATGTATGCGTCATATATGACGCATAAATGACACACATATGAGTCATATATGACGCATACATTTTTGATATATTTTTCTGACAAAAACATTAATTGAAAATATGTCGAAAATATATGCGTCGTATATGCCTCATATAAGCATCATACGAGTATATAGTGTTTATACGTAGAATATATTTTTTTGGTCAGAAAAATATATCGAAAATATATGGAAAATATATTATTCTATTTTTCGTCACTATATATGCGACCGATATATATATAAGTAGCATATATTTTCTGTGTATATTTGACATACATAAATTTCCATGGTGGTGCTGTATGTGGTCTGGCATTGTCACCCAACAATGTGACCAGCTTAGGTACTTTGCCGTTGCAAGGCCGTTTTGAATCTTGCCGAATGGTTTAAGCGACTGGAAATGTCTTGTTGGGTAGCTTCCAATGTGGTAGCAAGCTCCAATTGCGTTTAGTAGGGACGGGGTCCAGAAACTGCTCCAAATTATCGTCTTCACATTTTGTTGGTCGTCCTGCTTATGTCACCATCCTCGAGGTCGAAATTTCCACTCCGGAACTTTTCTAAGCCATTTCTTCACGGTACTGATGTAAACGGAATGTTCTCCCAATGCATGACAAATCATCTAATTAGCCTCGGAAGTATTTTGCTTTTAATTCGAACGCGAAAAGCACATACAGGGTTTAATATACATGTTATTGCAACTCATTTTTCTCACTGTGCTCATGATGTATATTTTGAGGTTATGTTGAGCTGTTCGTTTGGAAAGATAGTCTACTAGGTTGGCGTTATATGACACCAGACCTCGAGGGAATTTTTTTTCATGCAACTGAACAGCTGTTTTTATTCTCAGGCTGAGAATTTATTTGTACACCTGATAGAAATGGGAAGTAGAATATAGAAATGGAGAGCTGGTGAAGTCAAATTGGGGAGAGACTTATGCGAATGAGTAAATTATCGTGACTCTTTTTTACTATTTTGTGTTTACGCTGGTCACAGATTTTCTTCAGCATCTGGGCAATGAATTTGTACATGAATTTGTACATTCGAACTGCTTTCGAAAGGTTTCAGCAGGCATTGAATGGAAATTGGACCTGAAAAGCATCATTTCGGTAGCGCTTGAACCAATGGAATCTGGGAAGGTTCGTTGTGTTGAATTTGCATTTTATAACGCTGTACGATTTATCGATATGGTACATCTCGCGTGTCCCGTCACGATCATCGGACGTTACACGAAAGAGCTGAATTTTAAAGTCACTCAATATAGCATTGGGTCTTTTTTTCTAAATATTGACATGGGCAAGTTACGCGGAAAAAATAAATGAGCAGTAACATTTAGGTTGGAGAATACGTGAAATCCAATATTCGATGATATCGATTTATCCCAATAGATTCAATGCAAATCCCCACGGATCCCGTTGAGCTCGACCCAATGAATTCTTCTCCACAGAAAAAAAAATTACTCGCAGACAGATACCTATATGAATCAAATGACTTCGTGAATGTGACACATCTCTCAAACGAAAAATCGGTGAGAAATCGGCCACAATTAGTAAAAAATCGAAATGTCTGATTTTAAGCTCTGAACGGGGTATTCAAGTCTAAAGACTTGAATTTAGGGCGTTTTTTTGGGCTTGGGATAAAAGATGAAAGTTACAATAAAAAACTTTGCGATACAAATAAAAATTGAAAATATTATGGGCGAAATATGGTCGTGAAAAAAAGGGTTGAGGCGGTTGACACGATTCCAAAGGTTCCATTCATTTAAAACGGGAATAAAACCAACGTTTTCGTTCTATGAAAATGTCATTATGGCAGGTACCAAAAAGATTTTTTTTTCTAATGACGACTATCCGAAAAATGTTAATTGTTCGCCCCATTTTTTCAAAGCTAACATTTTTAAAAAAATACTAATAATGGGGTAGATTCGATAGAGGGATATATGCTGCAGGTCCATATCAAATGTGAAGTTAATTGAAATGTTGATTTTCTGAAGCTCGTTCTTCGCTGCGAGCAGTTATAGTTTCCTTAGAAGCGTTTAAGTTCGGAGCCCCGACCGATCGGCCCTATTCTGATCTCGTTGGTTGGCATAAATGTTGGAAATTTTAAAATTTCCCATTGAGAACATATTCTTAAGGAGGTTGGAGCGATTCAGTTGAGTCAAATGACGGTTTATTCATTTTTTTTCAATGAACCTCAAAAAAAAGCATTTATTCTGTATGTTAGTTTTTCAAAATATATAATTAAAGGCCAAAATTGTGCATTTTAATATTTCTATTACATAAAGTAGAAAAACTTTTGTGTTACTACCAACTTGAAAAAGTAAAATATTATCGATGATTATTATGAAAAAACTACGACAACGAATGTTTTATACAATTCACAATAAAATTTTGAGTAATTTATAATTATGCCTGTTCATGTTTAGGTAACGAGATTATTGGCCCATGGTTTACGATGGGCAAGATGAGGATTTTTTTTTTATAAATGTTTACAAAGTTTCAGTTTGCGTTAATCCGTTGTCAGAAATGGTTTATCTTGGTGGTAAATAACAAAAAAATTACATAAAATTTAGTGTGAAAGTCTTGCCCATCTAACCGCACGTTAATTTACATACATTAAACTATTTTTGATCTCTGGTATTTGGTGGTGAAAAAAGTTCAAAAAATTGGTAAAGACTCAGTATAATCTAAACAATAACATGTATTTGTTATTACATTTAACCTTCGATTGTGGCTAACGCTCCAACCTCCTTAAGAGTCTATACTTTAAGAAAATGCCGATAAATGGTTTTTTTCTTTTTCAAGATCCTAGACTAGAACACAGCCTTAAAAACTCATATTACGAGGACAGACAGGATGACAAGTTTAAATTGGCACGTTGTTTTATTTCGCGGAGAGACAAAGCCAGCGCACATACGGGTAGCCTGCTCGGAAAAAAATGAAGACCAATGCTATGGCGAAGGATGTTCATCACCATTGAATTTGGAAATGGCGAAAAAAGGACATGCTGAATATGTTGCTTTGAACCGACCGCCATAGCTAAAAGTACTCGTTACTGTGAAATGCCAAATGTATAAAGTGAACGGAATAACGGTTTTATTTTTCGTTTCGTTCAAGAGACCTTCCCAATGGCGACATCATCGCGCACGACTCCGGAAGTCTGTCGTAGCCATCTTGTCCCCTTTCGTCATATATATATATATATGATATACGTATACGTTCCTGAGACACGACCATCGCTCACACTCCATACAACATATTAACTCTGCCAGCACTCTCGTGATTCTTTGTCTTGCCGCTCTGATGACTCCTCGTCTACACCTCTTTATGTCTTCGTTTTGTTCACTTTTTACCTCGTCAACTCCTACTTTGACCACGACAGGATGGCCGATTCTGTGCTCACCTCGACTCACACCACATACGAAATGTTTCAACGACACGGCTGCGACTGTCGTACATTATTCACTCGTATTTGAAAAGAAAATATGACTCCATTTTTCCACGCAGGCTTTTTTCAGGGGCCTAGAGCTCTTAAGGGGTTACACCTAGTTGGCAGCACCAAATTGGAATTTTGGTGGCTGCTACCTACGCAGAAGGTTTGCTGTATGGGCCAGGCATCGATGATTTCATTCAGAGGCAATGAGTTACATTTTATCCACTTATATACCAGATGTAAAACTTTAAACGCGTTTTTCTCGAAATGACTTTTTCAGAATCGGTGACAAAAATATCGCAAAAACAATTAAACCGATCTGCTTCAAATTTCACAGATATTTTTTGTATATGAAAAGGCAATCCTTGATCGAAGGATTTTTCTTTCAATGCATACTTTTTTATATCAAGAAAAATAGAGTGTTTTGTTTTCACCGGAATTTCGACGATCAGTTTCGATCGGCGACGATTTTTTCAAAAACCGTTATTTTGTTGAATCCTTCGATCAAAGACTGTATAATACGGTCCAAAAACTAAATTTATTTGGGGATTTGATTTTAGATGATTTGTTGCCGAGCAGGCGTGGTCACCGCGAAGGACCTTTTTTTGCACAGCGGTCTGTGCAATTTACTGAATCTCCGTAGTTAATAAATATTTCCCAATAAAAAAATTGTCAAAGGTACTTGAAACGATACTATGAAAAAAAGTAAATAACCTGCAACCATTTCCCAAAAAAAATCACGGAAACATCATTTTTTTCCGGCCGCGAACGAGGTGTAGCTCGTTAACCTGATTTGGTCACCATCGTGGAAGTATATTTTTCCCTGCTGATTCTACCGATTTTTTGACATCATGTTGCGTTTTCGGAACACTTACGGTATTAGATGCAAACATTAAACGCGAGTATTTCGGTAGGAGGTCAAGGAATGAAATTTCTTAAGTCGAATGTCATGGAGAAAATCAATTGCGTATCAAATTAAGGGGGGAAATTCCTTTAGATGCCCGAAAATAAGTCATTTTTCATGCATTTTTTTAAGGTGATAAAATAATCACATCATTTTTAAATTTTGACATTATCTTATCACAACTTTCAAGTGTTGAAAGAAAAGTATGTTTTAAACAAAATAAAATGGCGGCGTTGTGGGGTATTCCTTTGGACGACTTTTGAAAAACTGCTAATTTTATAGGTCAATAAGTTATCGCTCGATCTGGCTGCAATTTTGGGAGGTTTCTCACTAAAACATTATTGTAAGGATCCAAAAAAAATTCAATTCAATCGATGAAGAATTGACGATGTAATGTTGCCGGTCACAGGTCGCTATCAGATAAAGGTGACTCGCTTTATCGAGCTTCAACGCCGCCAATTTATTACTAAATCTTGTAAAAAGAATTGTAAAGATACTTGAAGATATTTTTTAAAGAGATTAACGCAAAATAAACCTTTGTTTAGGTTTAGAAAAAAAAATATAAAAAACCGTTCTTACCCATCATGAACCATATATATTCAATATTGAAACATCAATATTTGATAAAAGGATCTTCTCGGTTGGATCTTGGCTGGCGGATGAAGAGCATAGCTGCCAATCTCAATGTCCGCAAAGTCGCCATATTTCGGCAATACCTACTTAATTTTATCTAACGGTAATAATAAACGATCTCGTGACATAAATATAAATAGGCATAATTATAAATTACTCAAAACTTTATTTTCAGTTGTACAAAACATTCATCGACGCAGCTTTCCCATAATAATCATCAATGATGTTTTACTTTTTCAAGTTGTCAGTAACACAATATTTTTTTCTTATTTACGTAATCCAAACATATAAATGCATAATTTTGTCCTTCAATTGTATATTTTATGAAAAATTATCATCTACAGAATAAATCTATACCTTGTAAACATCCTTTTGAGGTTCATCGAAAAAAAAATCATAAACCATCATTTGACTCGATTGGACTGCTCCCACCTCCTTAAGGTGAAACAATTCCTCACATTTATCGTAATATTCCCCATTTCAAAATTCTCAAAATTTTATTGCACGATGATTGAGAAAATACTTACCCTCTCTCTTTCTCTCTGCGACTCCCAGTCGCGAATTTAATGAGAACACTCGTGGTGATTAAGGGGTAACGGCGAGTGTGGTGCCGGCCGGTCGCGAGTCGATTACGTGGCTGGGACGATCAGAGGGTGTGTTTCAACGGAAGACGCTGCGAAGGAGGAAGTGGACGAGGAAGATGAAGAAAAATAAAAGAGGTTGAAGCACGAGGCTGTGCTTTCGGGAAATACCGCGCCGGCAAAGGGGCTCGGGGAGGGGCGGAGGTAGATGTTGCAGTATGAAAACGAGTACGAGATGAGGTAGGGAAGTTTCGCGATTGCACAGAGGGTGGCGGTGGAAATGAAGGCGCACACCGGGCCCTGGAAAAATGCGGAGC